>UELW01000597.1:0-38222 GCA_900490495.1 Danionella dracula
GAAGAAGAATGCATAGAATGTGGTTTTGGTGGCCTGTAGACAACAGCTAATGTTACAGAGAATGCACATCTTTGTTTTGATTCTGCCGGTGTAACATGGAGCACAAGTACTTCGTAGGATTTAAATGTATGTTTTGTCTTTTTGGTTGTGTTTAGGGTATTTCTATATATTGTGGCAACACCTCCACCACGACCAGTTGAGCCCAGTACTATGATTTTCATAATTTTTGGGTGTCGCTTCATTTAATCCAAAATAATGGTTTGGAGTGAGCCATGTTTCAGTTGGGCACAGAATGTCAAGGTTCAGTTCTGAGATTAATTCATTTATGATTACAGCTTTGGGGTGTAAGAGATCTGATGTCTTCTCACTTGAAAACTTTACTTTTGTACATTTCTTTATTTTAAACTACAACATGTTATTCATTTTACTGTTTACTTAAAATAATAAAGAAACACAAATAGCAATTTTTTTAAAGTTTCTTGAGGTTTAGTAAATGTAATGCGATACCTCGGATTAACACGTCTGTGCCTCCATCTCTGATTTTCATTCATAAATTATATTTTCTTCATGTCGTGTTCCAAATAAATATGTTCCTGTAAGAGTTGGGAACCCAAGTAAACACACCAAAACATCACGCAGGTTTCGTTTCTTTATTTTGGTAACTTACTGTTACTTGTGGAATATGAGGCACGCGCTCAAGAGAGTTTCTCTCTCCTTTATCTTTAAAGCTGAGCTGTGAGAAGATTTTTTTGGTTTGTGTTTGGTTCATTTGTCAAACTGAAGAATTGATTTCACTCGCAGAAGACTTTGTTTGTTGAACACCTGTCAAATCTGGCCAATGAGAGCACAGGTTAGACCGGTGAATTATGGGAGTAGAGGACCTTTTGGTTATCACAGTTAAGTGTTTGTTAGTGTGTTATATTTGTGGTGTTGTGTTGTTTATCGTTGTACATTTGTTCTGTCTTATAGGCTCGTTTCAGGAATCCTGAAGTCGTGATCTGATTGGTTGAGTTCATCCGGATTTCTGAGAGAAGAGAGTCGTGTTTATTTTGCTTCCGGTGGGAAACTTCGTTCAGTCGAAGACGCAGCGCTCTCGAGAGCACTGATAATAATAAACGTGTTGCTTGATGCTACATTTTTTCCATGCCGGAAACATGACGCCCTGTGAAGTGAAAGGCGATTGGTTGTTTAACACGTCAACTTCCTGGGCGGGGCTTAGCCAAAGAAAGCTGCCGAACCTTCGCTGAAGCTCTGCCCCTAAGCCACCTGTTAAGGGTGCGGAATAAGAAAACAGTGTGCAATAAAACAGGAAATAAAAGTAGCCTTATTATATTATAAGTTATATTACAGACAGTGATTTGAACATAAATGATGAGCATAAATATTAGGTGAGAAGTCTTTTATTTTTTATTAATGAATAAAATTATTTTTATTCAAATAAATCAATTAATTATTCAATAAAAAAACATTCAGAGGTCGTTAAAGCTTCTCTAAACATTAAATGAAGTATGCTTGCTTTAAAACTACCCCTGTTAAAGGAGCACAATGCAGAAATGTTATCTTATAAAGTAAAAATAATATATTCATAACTCCAGAGAGACGCGCACACACACTCAGATGAATAGCAAGATCGATCGGATATCGAGGGTAGCGTCAAGGAGAGTAGAATGATAAAGGATTAGAAGTTATATATATTAAGATGTAAGACTGCGTAAAGATGGATATCAAGAGATATAGAGGTAGGAGAAGGATAGCAGAGAGTAGAGGAGAGGAGTTGAGATATAGAAAGGATGAATGTAAAGATGGGAGATAGAGAGTAAATGGATATGCATATGCGATGATAGAGAGCTATATACCTAAAGTTCTATATCTCTCGCTACTATATATACTATCTTTGATATATTAAAGCGATATATAGACTATAAATCGAACTATCTCTTCGTTCTCTCTCTCTCCTCTCCCTTTCTCCTATCTCTCTCTCTATCTCATCTATATATATATTGATGTCTCTCTATCACTAGCTCTCATCTCTCTCCTATTCGATAGATCGATCTATAGTAGCTATCTACTAGAGTCGAATAGAAACTTGATAGAATATCGCGAAGATCTCTCTATCTGCTATATTTCTCTCGCTCCTGCGATAGTATCTCTGCCTATCTCTCTCCATTCCATGCTCCTTCTCCTCTATCTCTCTATCTCTCTCTCTCTTCTCTCTCTCTCATCTCTATCTTCTTTCTCTCTCTCCCTCGCTCTCTCTCTCTCCCTCGCCCTCTCTCTCTCTCTCTCTCTCGATGAAGTGTCTCCCTCTCATGCTCAGCTCTTGTTTCTTCCCGTGTCTGGATTTTCAGTAAATTGCCAAAGCGTTAGCGCACCTGCGCCCCACTTAGAGAGCCGTTCCAATCAGCCTTTCATAGAGCCGTCGCGCTCGCCGGTGTCTGTGTTCTGGCTCTAGAGCTGCAGCTCATCGCAGAAATGGAGAGAAGCTGGGATGAGCACTTGAAGATCAAAACTGTACGCAATTCTGAAGTGCAAAACCAGCCTTTTCTACTGATTGTGCGTTTAAGGGCCGGACAGATCCTCTGTAAGTGTGTTTGTTTCAGACGAGATGAATACACACAGCAGGACCTCCACAGACCAGCATTCGCTCTCCTTGTGTTCCTGAGGAAAGATCATCTTGCGCTCTACTCCATCAGAGAACCCCCGCGCTCTGCTCCTCAGGGCCAGGGTTCCCAGCTTTGGGTGACAGATTCCAGCAGCCCCTCTGTTTCTGTCTCATATTAGATTTCCTTTATTTTCTGGTTGTTTTCTCATTAATCTTCTCTCCGAGCGTCTCTCTGAACCGGTTCTGATCTCCTTCAGGTTGAGCGTTCTGCGTCTGATTGACTGCGTCTCAGTGTTTGGTGTAGGGTTTGGGTCGTGGCCTGTTTAGTGTCTAGGCTTCCTTTCTGTTCCACGTAATGAAGAGAATTCCTTTTCAACGTCTGTTTTGGGATTGAGTTTATTGCGAAGTTTATACGGCTAAACCAACTACGACTAAACCATGAAGACTTTCATTCATATACGTTTCAGAAACTGGAGGTTTTGTAGAGAGACCGTTTGATGCAGTACTCGTCGTGACCTCCATGAGTCTTCCTCTCAGCGGTTGCTCTTATTCTTATCAAATTGTATTCACTTCTTCTGTCCAATTTATTGTGCATCCGAGCTTCTTTGAAATCTTTTAACATCGAAGGGATGTCTGTTGTCTGCATCGAATGCGTGTTTTTCATCTGGAGAACAAATTTGAGCTGCTGGAGGCCAGGAGCTCAGCCCTCCTCTCGTGGGAAGGTCCCGGGGGCGTGGATTCACGCTGCCTGGCCTTCAGAGTACACGCTTACAAGATGTGTTTGAAAACGAAGGTGAGGATTTTCACAATTGCAGCGTTGCAGTGAAGCTTTAATGTTTTGCGTTCTCAACTTTTATTGCGTTCCTCGCATCCCTGTGTGTGCTTGTGCATGTGTGTGGTGACTCCTGCTTTCCATTGTGTGCGTGTCATGATCAATCTCAGCGCTGAATGGGGCGCGCTGCGAGCGAAGGAGGACACCAATCACACGCCTCGTTAAACAAGCTTGGCCACTCGGGGCTCCAGACACACAGGGTCGCAGGCATCTGCCTGTACGAGGCTGCACTCACAACTGTTTTTCAGAAGTTTCTTAACATTCTAGAAGCTACGCTTTTGGAGGATATAGGGAGGCTTTTCAGAAATGTTCAAGGGGAGAACCAATGCTCCCTCGAGGCTCAATTTAGTTTATATCTCCGATGGAATCCAAGCAGGCTGTTTGAGAAACCTCTGCTGCTTCAAGAACCATTCAGGAAGCATTTTCAACAACAATTTAATTCAATGTGTGGAATTAAATGTTAAAATCCATCCTGCAAACTCCTCAATCCTATTTCTAAGCTAGTGGCTCACAAATATAGCTTCATTAAGTTCCTTTAAGCTTGCGTTCTATAGTTCAGTAGGGACATCTGCTAAACTTTGACTTCTGCTGTTGTTGTAAATGAACCAATCGCGATCAGAACCAATAGATGGTCCTTTCTACATCTGTTATATTACTGTTATATCACAGGAAGCTGCTGTATTACTACCTGTTGTAAATCAGTGTCTAATTAGTACCAAGTTTGGATTGAAAAGAACTTCCCTCAGCTATCGACGTGCAAGTTCCTATGATTTATAAAAGAAATTGACGAGAAATGTGAAGTGACTATCTGTCGACCCGTTGCTATCTAGAGTTAGATGCTCAGGATCTGGCAGAAACGGTTTCTCTCGCTTCATCCGTCTCTCAAGTGCCTTTCGGACCGGCGTCTGTGTTCCGTTTCCTCAAACACGAGGCTCTGGTGACGGTTGATTGTAGCGTGTGGGTATTTAGTTTCCATGAAGCGTCTCCGAAAGCTCTTCCAGAGGGAGTCTCTGAAACGGTTCCGCGGTGAAGTGGAGATCTGGGCGGAGCGTGTGGATCAGAAGAGGAAGCTGTCTGCGCTCCACGTGACGTAGAAACTCCTCGACTCGTTCTCTGCTTATACTCTATAGATCTGGGCAGACGAGAGCAGCTCAAGCTCTGAGTTCACCAGCGGTGTCATGTTCCGACGATCGTATATTTGGGCGAGCGGTCGCAGACTGATGACTCGTGAGCTTTCGACTCTTCTTCTTCCACGCGTCATGTTTCCGGTGACGTATGTACATAAGCATCTCCAAACAGAGGAGAAAAATAGCGTGTGAATGTAAAACTGAGGGGCATTGAGGAGGGGAGCAGGAGGCAGCTCTCGAAGACCAGGGATTCTTCCCTTGGCATCAGCACAGGAATGTTTTTTAAATGATTCTCTTACGATGAGGGATGAGAAAACACTAAGACAGGAGGACTGTGGGAAAGAGGAGTAAATGCGGTGCTTCCTGGCCAAAACAAGAGGCTTGACAGCGAAGATGACGTGGTTTAAAACTATTTTTCTGCATGTTTATATCAGAAATAAGTTCTGCAAAAAGCTGAAGCTATTATTCCAGTGACAGCTCTGTGTATCGAGGCAAACGTTGTATAGCAGACTCCTGGAATATATTGCTTTAGGAGCCGGTGTAAATCTCTAGACGCAGCGTCTGAAAGAAAGCTTTCTGAAGCAGAAGCAGTGAAGCGTTTAACACGAGGTGTGATCGCTGGGCTCTTTTTTTATGTAGATCACCGTAAACAATAATCAATAATAAAAGATGTTCAGCTCGAGCAGCTCCAGTGGGAGCACAGGCCTGGATTGAGGCTTCTCGGGCCCTCGCGCTGCTGTCGGTGTCTGCAGCAGAGCAGTGAAGGCTCATTGTTGTGCAGGAGAGTGTCCATCTGGCAGCTCTGGTTGGCTTCAGAGCAGCTGGTGAAACGGCCCAAACTGACCGTTCGGAGGGTCTGCGCGCGGGTGTGGGTGCGCCGCTGTCTGCTCGGGTGATGCTGAAGCCAGACCTGCAGAAGCAGACACTCAATTCTCTTTACATTATCTGGTACAAATGATTTGTGTGCATTCAATAGGTTCGTAATTCTTTTAAATCACATTATTGGTGTGCTGTGTCTTAACCTGAACGTGTCAGTAAGAGTTTAAAGTTTGAAGAATGGATATTCAGAACCCAAACTAGGACCCACGAGAACAATGTTGTAGATCAATGTTGAGAGTGTCTGGTGGCTTCTCTCTGGTGGGGAGGGCTACACCGGTCTGCCAAACCACTTCTCCTTCATTAACGCTCTAATCTGAAGGAGCGGAGATGGACGTGGCTTGAGGAGGTTTGCTGCGCTTCGACTGCTCTTTACATTATGTGAATCGGATTGAGACGTGATTCCGGGTTGTGTTTTTGGACTGTGTCTGTTTTTGAATCCGTTACTTTTGAAATGAAGAGAACGAGGCGTTAGAAACGGAAGAGCAGGCCATTCACTCGTCAGAGTTTGGCCTTTTATTTTGGCCACATTCACAGATAAAAAAAGACAAAGGCTGAATAATAAAAAATTAACTTGTCAAGTCTTATTCATTTATTGCGTGTGTTACGAGGTCTGTCTAAACTGGATGAAACTCAAGTAAGGGCTATATAGGGAATATTTTGAATATCAGCGATCAGGTTTTATTGCTCATGCAGAAGGTTAGGAGGGGCACGATGACCGTGGAAGCCTGGACCAGGAGTTGGTGACAGGAGATGGGGCCTGCAGGGCGGCCGTGCCAGGGTTCATGACAGAATCGATGAGTCCAGCAGGATCTGCAGATGGAAGGGTTCCGGATATTGAACTCACTTGGGAAAACACGAGGAACATTATTTGAACTCAAATAGATCTCATTATAACCGCGATTCTGTAGAATAAATAAAACATGGACCGAACGCAGAGGCAGGACCTTACACAGGAGTCAGGGACAAAGCCTGTTCCTCCAGTCTGATGAAGGACCTGAACTGTTCGGTGAAAAGCAGCGTGGACATTCTCAGAGCATCTCTCCACTGATATTGAGATGCTAATGATCAAGCAGCTCCAGATACAAAGGAGGAGGGCTGAAACAATGGATTTAACTCTTGTGCGACACATTTACAGCCGCGCTTGTGTCAGTGCAACAACAGATGCACACTTCACCCTTCTCATATTTCTTCTGGCCAATAAACATGTCGTTTTTATTCGTTTGTCTGCTTTTTGTGCATCAGGTCGGATGCATTACAAGAGGTCAGAGGTCAAACCCTTCAGAGCTGCTTTTCCTTCTGAAGCAAGCTGTGTAGGTGGCCTGGTCTGGTTCACAAAGAGGAGAGAGATTAGTTAAAATCATGTTGCATTCATTTAATCCAACGTTTTTCAATTGTTTTTTTATTATTTACTGATGTACCTTCATGGGTAACTCCTGAGGGGCACGAATGCAACCAAATACTCCTGGAAACAGTACACAGTGAGGTCATGTAGGGATTTGAGGGTGAGCAACAAGATGCTACACGCAATCATAACTTTCACTGGAAGCCAGAGAAGATCACTCGGTGAATGTTCTGCGTTCAGAGAGAGCGGCGATGAGCGGAGAACAGAGCTTGAGCTGGCGTAGCTTTATCATAGAGCTGGCTGCAGAAGATGCTGCTCTGACTGCAGCACTGCGAACATCTTCACATCGAGCTTCTGTGAGAGTGCAGCGCTGCTGAGACTGACGAAACCTCCTTCAGCTCTGTGCGCTCATCGAGGCCTGGAGGAGGAGCTCTCTAGCTGACCTTCACCAGTGCTTTGTGAAGCTGCTCTGAAAGCAACTGCTAAAGAAGCGCTTTGTAAAAACTTGATTGATTGATTGGAGAGATGAATGAACAGTGCATATGGTATTTAGACAGTTTGTACATAATATATACACTATATATATAATACACTAACCCTAATCACTCGAATAAGAGTGCTTTGTGCTGAAGCTCATGGTCCCAGTGTGCTCACCACAAAACAATCAGCTGTGCTTCTGCTTTATTAAAAATATAACACAAGTTCTGTAGTCTCTGTGACCGAGAAGCACTCGAGATAATTCAAGATGATCCTGTTGGAGTAACACAATTGTACGGTTTAATTGTAGATCAGAACCCAATTTAAATTCATCAAACGGAATCAGAAAAAGGATTCTGGAATCAAACGCAGAAAAGATGATGTTTGAATCAAATATCAATCGCAGAATTAATAAATCTATTTTTAGTAATTCATCTTTCACTAATGAAGCTGGCTGCAGTCAGGCCTTTATCATCAAACCAATATTCTATTTCACAATCTCAGAGCAAAAACAAGTCACTGAAGACGTTTTATATAAATATAAATATATATCTCAGAACAGTGTACCTTCTCGTGTGTGTATAGATAGAGCTCCGTGTGTGCGTGTGTGTGCGTGTGTGTGTGTGCGTGTGTGTGTGTGTGTGTTTGGGGGGGTGTTGTGTGTTATGTTAGCTTTTCAGGATTAAGAAGAGGCAGATCTAAGAGAGTCACGGCACACATCCCATAATCCTCCCGCTCCCGTCCCTGACCCAGATTCTCCAGGAACCAGGGACCGATGCAGGACCCCCGGAGCAGATCCTGGCCCCTGAGGGCCGGCTGCTGGGGATGATTTTTACCCTGCAGGAAACAGATGGAAATTAATGATACGGTTCGGTCTTACATACTGCTACTGACATTATATAAACCTACTCACAGACACGAACTGGCCATCGGGCGTTCGGTGCAACACGTTGTTAGAGCGGCTGCCATGACTTATAAAATAATAAAATTACTCCGAACCAGAGACAGGAGTGTGAGACAGGGCTCCAGGTTGATTGTCTGAAGGACAGTGTGCTACCTCAGTTTCATAGGCCCCTGCCCTCTGACCATCCACGCCTCTTCTGGCTCTTGACTTGTCTTGAGGTTAAAATCTGTCTTGCGGCCTCCAGGAGTTCGTCTATGAAATAGCTCGAGGCCCCGGGGAAAGGTACAAAAGCCTACAGGTGGGCGCAGGACATCGTGTTGAAATGGTTAGTGTGTTTAGAGCGGTGTTTGCTATAACGAGGTGTTACTCTTGAGGGACGAAAGGTGATGTCTGGTTTGGGTCGAAACATTCATTTGAACTCCTACTGAGAGATGGAGAACTTTAAAACACTTTTGATACTTTTCTGGCAAGAGTGATTACGCCTACGCAGCGGTCGCCTGCCTCCTGGTTTATGTTCCAGACGCAAGGTTTCCGGGCTTTATTCACCGTGTGTGAGACTAACAGAGGTTTGTGTGGCTGAAAGATGAGCGTGAGCGCATTCAGCCAAACACAAAATCAACACATAAATATTATTTAGAGCGGTCAAGCGATTAAAAGGTTTAATTTAATTAATTACATGAGGTGGCGATTAAGTAGTCACTATTAATGCACCATTTTACATTGTGAGATTGTTGATTATCTTTTAATTAATGAATACAATGATATGAGGATTATGTAAATAAAATGTTAACATATAAACTCAAACGCAAGCAGTGATTGGATCTTCTTTTTTGTTAAAAATATTAACACATTAAGTTCCTAGCTTTAATATTCTTATCATTGATTGTTATATTTTTTACACACAGCACTATTAATGACAACAGTTTAATTTCGCTGAGCAAAAATTAATCAATCAAAATCAAATAGTTGTTCTGTTAATAGTTAATCAGATAAAAGCATTGGCTTCTTTCTTGTGTAAATATGTGCATAGAGGTTTTACAAATATTTCACTAAAGATTTATGATGATTATTTTTAATCGGTAGAAATCCTGATCGGTGATATTAATTAGCTGCTATTTCTGCTGTTCGTGCACCGCACCGCCGAGCAGAAGATGCAGCTCCGCAGCTCCGCAGCTCCTGCTTCAGCCGCTGAAACCCAAGTGTGTCAGACGAACACTGGCTCTTTGTTATGTAAATCAGCTGCCATGGTCACCGTGGTAACCAGATCCCTATATCCTCAGCATCTGCTCGATATGGATTGTTCGCCTCAACAGGTAACGCGAGACAAACTCCAAAAAGAACACAAGGAAAACTCTGCACACCTCAAATACCAACTGGTTTATTAATGGCTTCTGGTAGTGTTTGTTTACATCACCCACCCAGAAAAAGCTCCAGCTGCCCCCGCAGGATAATACTTCAGCTGACGTCAAACTCCAGCCCCAGACCAACCCCAGACCAGTCCCAGACCAGCCCCAGACCAGTCCCAGACCAACCCCAGACCAGCACCAGACCAGCCCCAGACCAGCCCCAGACCAGTCCCAGACCAGTCCCAGACCAGCCCCAGACCAGCTCCAGACCAGCCTCAGACCAGCACCAGACCAGCCTCAGACCAGCACCAGACCAGCCTCAAACCAGCACCAGACCAGCCTCAAACCAGCACCAGACCAGCCTCAAACCAGCACCAGACCAGCCCCAGACCAGTCCCAGACCAGCACCAGCACCAGACCAGCACCAGACCAGCCCCAGACCAGCCCCAGACCAGCCCCAGACCAGCCCCAGACCAGCTCCAGACCAGCCTCAGACCAGCACCAGACCAGCCTCAGACCAGCACCAGACCAGCCTCAAACCAGCACCAGACCAGCCTCAAACCAGCACCAGACCAGCCTCAAACCAGCACCAGACCAACCCCAAACCAGCACCAGACCAGCCTCAGACCAGCACCAGACCAGCACCAGACCAGCCTCAAACCAGCACCAGACCAGCCTCAAACCAGCCCCAGACCAGCTCCAGACCAGCCTCAAACCAGCTCCAGACCAGCCTCAAACCAGCACCAGACCAGCCCCAAACCAGCACCAGACCAGCCTCAAACCAGCGCCAGACCAGCCTCAGACCAGCACCAGACCAGCCCCAAACCAGTCCCAGACAGCCCCAAACCAGCACCAGACCAGCCTCAAACCAGTCCCAGACCAGACCGAAACCCGCCTCAGACCAGCCCCAGACCAGCCCCAAACCAGCCCCAAACCAGTCCCAGACCAGCCCCAGACCAGCACCAGACCAGCCTCAAACCAGCACCAGACCAACCCCAAACCAGCACCAGACCTGGCCCAAACCAGCACCAGACCAGCCTCAGACCAGCACCAGACCAGCCCCAAACCAGCCCCAGACCAGCCCCAAACCAGCACCAGACCAGCCTCAAACCAGTCCCAGACCAGACCGAAACCCGCCTCAGACCAGCCCCAGACCAGCCCCAAACCAGCCCCAAACCAGTCCCAGACCAGCCCCAGACCAGCATCAGACCAGCCTCAAACCAGCACCAGACCAACCCCAAACCAGCACCAGACCTGGCCCAAACCAGCACCAGACCAACCCCAAACCAGCACCAGACCTGGCCCAAACCAGCACCAGACCAGCCTCAGACCAGCACCAGACCAGCCTCAGACCAGCACCAGACCAGCACCAGACCAGCCCCAGACCAGCCCCAAACCAGCCCCAGACCAGCCCCAAACCAGTCCCAGACCAGCCCCAAACCAGTCCCAGACCAGCCCCAAACCAGTCCCAGACCAGTCCCAAACCAGTCCCAGACCACGCTCTGGTTAAACAAACAGAGGTGATGGAGAATATTGTTACATACTCAAACAAATCCGGAAATAAAGCAAATCTATGTAGATATTTATTAATAATGTGGCAATCTTTTGAATTCTGGTGGAAATATAGGTTATTATTATTTGTTTATTTATTGTATTATTATTACTTACTAAAGTGAGTTTGTGAACTCAAGAATTGAAAATAGACCTCAACACCATAAAAAAAAACCTCATTACCCCATCTCTCATTACCTTCATCATCATCATCATCCTCATCATCATCATCCTCATCCTCATCCTCATCATCCTCATCATCATCATCATCATCATCCTCATCCTCATCCTCATCCTCATCCTCATCCTCATCCTCCTCCTCCTCATCATCATCATCATCATCATCATCCTCATCCTCATCCTCATCCTCATCATCATCCTCATCATCATCCTCATCATCCTCATCCTCATCCTCATCCTCATCCTCATCCCCTCCTCCGCCGCCGCAGCCGCAGCAGCAGCCGCCGCCGCAGCCGCGGCAGGAGCCGCAGCAGCAGCAGCACCAGCAGCAGCAGCAGCAGCAGCAGCAGCAGCAGCAGCATCCCCAGCAGCAACAGCAGCCGCCGCCGCAGCAGCAGCAGCAGCCGCAGCAGCAGCAGCAGCAGCAGCAGCAGCAGCAGCAGCAGCCGCAGCAGCAGCAGCAGCAGCCGCAGCAGCAGCAGCAGCAGCAGCAGCAGCAGCAGCAGCAGCAGCAGCAGCAGGAGCACCAGCAGCAGCAGCAGCAGCAGCAGCAGCAGCAGCAGCAGCAGCAGCAGCAGCAGCAGCAGCAGCAGCAGCAGCAGCAGCAGCAGCCGCAGCCGCAGCCGCAGAGCAGCAGCCGCAGCCGCAGCAGCAGCCGCAGCCGCAGCCGCAGCCGCGGCAGGAGCCGCAGCAGCAGCAGCACCAGCAGCAGCAGCAGCAGCAGCAGCAGCAGCAGCAGCAGCCAGCCTCATCCTCATCCTCATCCTCTTCATTATCCTCATCATCATCATCACCATCATCATCATCATCATCATCATCATCATCATCATCATCATCATCATCATCCTCATCCTCATCCTCATCCTCATCCTCATCATCCTCATCATCATCCTCATCATCATCATCATCCTCATCCTCATCATCCTCATCATCCTCATCATCCTCATCATCCTCATCATCATCATGCAGTCAGCTGGTCACATCTAAACAAATATGTAGAAATTATATTCAGTTGTTTATTCAGTTGTTTGTATATTCATTGTTTTGGCATAAACCCCCGCCTGAAGAGGAGTGCAGCAGTAGGTGAAGTCGAGTACTCCCTGGTGTGTTTGGTGAGATTGGTAATGTTTAATAGACCAGCTCTCTGAGGAAGCCCAAGAAAGAAGAATTGCAGGAGGTGGACAGCCACCCACTGCTGTTCGTAAAACACCAGGAGTTCTTTCTGAGAGGTCAGGTGTAGACTGGAGGAGCTCATGTTCTTCAGGAGAACTGCTTCTTCAGGCCGACGAGTGATCACTGTAGAACAGATTCTCTGCCTTGACCCGTCCATGTTCTACTGTCTTCGGAAGGAGACCATGAGCTTCATAGCTCTGCACCATTCTCATCAAAAGGAGATAAGGCCACAATGGCTTCAACGTGTGCGTTCTTCGTCCTGAGTTTAAGGACCTGAGTAAGACTGAGATGAGTGTTTCTTGGGTTGGCTGGTTATTGTTAGTGGTTTGTGGGAGCCCTGGAGTCCAGCGTCTGGGTCTGAGCGCAGAAGTGAGTTTTCAACAATGTCTTGTTTGGACAGCTTTAGCACAGAAGCACACTGAAGCATAGAGAAGCCTCGGCTGGAGTGCTAGCCTCCACTGAGCTTACCCTTCTCTTGACTTTAGTGTAGGGCAGGCACAGCGGTGTATGGGACCTCTTCCGGGAGCAGGGTGTAGATCTCACTGCTGTTGTCAGCCAGTCTTCAGCCAACTAAGCGCCATACGAGCAACCAGCTGCTGGAAGGGGAGGTGCTCAAGTGGGCCTTCACCGGAAGCTTTATGGGACGTTTGCTGGGACAGAGGTGTGCTCGAATGAAGCCTTTCTCTTCTAGAGAGTTCTTTATTACACGAGGACTTGGATGATTGGTTCCCATTCATTTACCTTCTCACACTTTCACAGTGAATAACATGCGAACACAGTTGAGCTTTGTTCATGTGCGTTACCTTCTCTTTTCAGGCAAGTTCTGGCTTCTCATTTGTTCACAGCTGACGAAGCTCCTTTTCCCTTAAAAAGATGACGCTTTCAAACCAGAAAAAAAACACCAGCTTTCTCCAACAATTAAAGAAACTCACACGAAGCGGTTTTCCTCACCACACAAACAAGCGTCAGGATCCAGAGTTCAGTGTTTCCTGACCCTTTAATGCAAGCTCCTCTCGCTGTCAGCTTTATGGATTACATTTCAGGCCTAAACTCTGGATTGCATCAAACAGTATTAACAAGTGTTTTCCCAGAGGAGCTGCAGGAAAACAAAGCTTTCGTCTCACAAGCAGGAGCTCTGCAGCAGAAGAACCCCAGGACAGACTCGATCGACACCGAACGTACGAAGCAGAAGCAGCCGCGTAGTCTCTGAGCTCACCGTCTTCGGGATCAAACACTGAGGTTTGACTCTAGATCTCGACGGACAGAAAGCGATGGAGGCGCTGCCTGCAATTACAGAGAAATACTTTTGAGAGACGATTAGCTCCCAGCCGTCCAGAATAAAGGTTTCCAGCTGAATGTAAACTAAATTAAGAGTAAAGACTGAGAGAAATCCTTTGAAATAAATATGAGATGCAGCCAAAACACCAAACTCAAACATTATTTCAGGGATTTTTGAATGAAGAAAAGTCTTGAAAACGCAGTTAATAAGCATAAAAGTGATTGAACAGGAAGTTCTGTAAAGAAGTGTGCTGTTATTCCATTTACGAACAACACAGTAAAATATTCATTTAATCCCAGTTTCAGACCGTACATGTAAAATACTACTTTAGAGTTACTACAATTGTTGTCTTGTAGTGGACGCATAATTAGAGGCAGGTACACAGCGAGAGGTGGGATTTCTAAAAGAGCCGCTGACAGATAACAGCAGGAACATCCCGAGAACCCCCGAAACTGGTGCTGCAGCGTCCTTCAGCTGCTGCTGGAACCAGCTCGCGGGTTCCTCTGGCTAGATCCAGACGCGCTCTGCTCTTTTCTGTTCGCGGGTTCGGTGTAGAGGCTTTGAAGGCCGTGTTAGATGCTCTGCAATAAAGCAGGAGGAAGCCGTTTTATTTAACACACACGTTATTTATTTAAAACTGATTTTATTTGTTTAAAAAGTTCAGAAACACGTTCTGCATTCTGAGTGCTTCATCAAAACATGCCTTTCTCTCTCTCTTTGGAAAAAGCATACTCTGTGTTACTTTATTCGTTCTTTCTCTTTAGTTGATGTTCTTCTCTGGTGGCTTTGAGTTCACCTCCTGCAGCTCTTCTCTTCCTGAGCTCCTCGCTGCGCGCACTGCTTCGCTGGATTCTAACCAGTCCCTGATGTATTTAGGTTCAGTGTTCTCTAGCATCAGATCGTTTTACGACTGTTCTGTAGGTTTCCGTGTTTCAACCCGTTTTCGTTGGGTTGGTGATCTTCTCCCTCTTGCCGTGGATGAAGATAACTGGTCTGTCAGCAGTGTGAGCCAGCGTCAGCCTCAGCGCTCCACCTTCCAACAGCTGCGTCCACCTTTCAGAGGTCCTCTCCCGGTGCATCATGGGAAAGGAGAGTGCGGATCGTATAGAAGCCAGGGCTCTAAGAGACTCACTCACTCGCTCTGCTGAGAGGCACAGTCTTCTGAAAAACAATGTTATTATTTTTCCTTTGTTAGTTTGAAAGGACTTGCACATCTTCCTTTAATTCAGCACCATTCCTTCTTGAGTTTGTCTGATGATATATTTTTAATTAGACTCGAATATACTTTTAAATAATAATGTACCAAATTTAGTTTGTGAAATTCACAGATTTTAAGAGCAAGAATTGTTTCGTTCGATTGATGAGGGATTACGCCGCCATGGATATGAATTATATTAAACATCTCCTTAGTGTTGTAAAAATCCTGAAATGCATTTAATATAAATAACATGTTTAGAAGAAGACTCTCTAAATGTTATGTTGGTGAATCGTGTTTACACTGAGGCCGTGTTTGTGTCTGAAACTAATCAGATTTCTTGGCTGATGTTTCTCGTGCGTGTAAGAACATTATAAAATCTTCTGTTGTTTTTCAACTCATTACAAAGAAAACAAGGATGACACAAACAAGCTAAAAGAAAGAAAACAGCGTGCGTAATACATCTCACAAAAACAATTGGGATTACATTAAGATGGGTAAATCGCCCCAGAGCATTTGAAACTCATCCCTGCGATGCAAATCCAGTAGTTTTTGTCATTTGAAACCGGGCTCAATATCTTCTCAGTGCGCACGGAACGAGGGACCTTCTCTAGTCAGCTTACAGGGCACATGACGAGCATTATTCCACGGTTAAACCGCGCTCCGAGCCGCGCAGAGTGGCCATTAGCCCGAGGAGCTTGAGCCGGGCCGCAGGAATCTTCTTGGGATTGAGAGTTTTAAAAAGGTTTTAGAGGAGGCTAAAAGTCTTGTGTGGAAAGCGGATGGCAGAAAAAGGGCCTGAGTGAAAACAATGCCCCGGATTTGCCAGCTCATCGCCCTCCCCCTCCCCCGCCTCCTCTCTGAGGCTTTATAGGGATTTAAAACTTTCTCATTAGGTAAATTGGTTTGATGCCATCAGCCGGGACCTCTGACAATCTACACAAACACACACACACACACAAATACACACGCACACACAACACTACAAGCACACAAAGGCATCAGTCCTGTTGTTGAGAATGTGAAATAAAGAGGGATGAGTATGAAGAGGGCGTTCATGGAGAGACCAAGCAGAAGAAGGAGAGTGATGGGAGGAGGTCTCCTCTTCTCCTCTTCTCCTGCGTGTAGCTCTGAAGTTCTAGTAAAGAAGCGCTCCTCTGAGCAGCAGAGCTGACCGAGCAGAGATTATTTGATCAGTCTCTGAAGACAAGCCATTATTCTTCTCGTTCTTTCTCTTCATCTCTGTAAACCAGGGTCTTGCGCTTCAAAATGGCGTATTTTCCTGTGCTTTAATTACAGATATCTGCTCATTGGCAGTAAAACACTCTACTTGGAATCCATTAACATTTGTGTATATTTTTACACGGCAGATCCTCACCATCTTACCATCAGTGCAGTACAGACGCACGCAGGCCCTGAGGACAGCTCACAGAACATCCAAAGAAGCCCCCGCTCACCTCGTCAGAAGGGTCCGAATGAGCTTAAAGAAGAAATACACTTGCCTTTTAATAACATGCTTCATACAACCTTTGGACTTTGGACTCATGTAATTGGCGAAATTCCCAAAACCCGTCCCTAAACCGGGGTCCACACCTCACTCTGGCACTGCTTTCTAACGCCAAGAGGAGCTTAGTTAGAGCAACAGTTGTGCTTCCTGATGCGCAGGGCTCCTCCAGGAGCAGATCTGCTGAACCCTGGTCCAGACCCATACTGCCTCGTCTAAACTTTGATCGTTTTTCAGGATTTGGTTTTCCTGCACCGTTAGGGCTCTTAGCTGCTTCCGGTTAATTACCTTCTCTGAGCCGCTCTCAGCCCTGATTCCTTCACCAGTTCTCCTGCTCTCCAGTGGACTCTATCCTTTGGTTTCTCTTCTGTGGCCCCTGAAGACAGAGCTTTTATTTAAGGGTTTAGTAAATATCTTCGAGAGAGTTAATCTGGTAACTCACTTCTGGGACAGAGAAATTGAGCTCTCATCCCTTCAGTGATGCCTCGGAGATATCAGCAGCCTCAGATCTCTCCGGTTAAGCTCCAGACCTTCATTCAAGATTGTTAGATGGAATGAAAAAAGCTTCAGGTTCGAGAGCTCCGGGAGGAAAGAGTAACTATCCTCCTATAATAAATGATGCGTTGGCTACCTCTATGAAAATCAGCTTCCTCATCTTCACACATATCTTCTCCATTCAGAAGACCAAAGGAATAGAGAGCTGAGCCAGAGCTACTTCTTCAGAAAAACTATAGGAAGGTTGTGGAGCTGTTGCAGGGCTCGTGGACCTTAAAGGGTTAATGCTTTAACTGGAGATTAAAACAAGCCCCAGACGTGAATGATATTATAACTGCATGGAACATCTGACAGCTGTCTTATTTAAATTGCTGACCTTCACAGATTCCAACTAATCGTAGTCTTAATAATAATAGTAATAATAATAATAATAATGACTCTAATGCTCAATGGAAGAATTGCAGCTGACGACACTCGGAGGGTTTTATCAGGAGGAATTAAACATCTTCAGCAGAAGCACACAAAACCTTTTGTTTTCCTTCTTTGTACAATAAGAGGCTTAGTATCTGAAGAAACATTAAGCAATTTGAGTTTTATGAATTTTACCAGAGCGTCACGGTGGCGCAGTGGGTAGCACGGTCGTCTCACAGCAAGAAGGTCTCTGGTTCGAGCCTCGGCTGGGTCAGTTGGTATCTCTGTGTGGAGTTCTCATGTTCTCGTCGTGATCGCGTGGGTTTACTCCGGGTGCTCCGGTTTCCTCCACGAGTCCAAAGACATGCGGAATAAGTGAATTGAGTAAGAACGATTGTCCATAGTGTTATGGGTTGCGGCTGGAAGGGCATCCGTCGCATAAAACATATGCCAGAGAGTTGGCGGTTCATTCCGCTGTGGCGACCCCGTAAGGGAAGAAAGCTGACATGAAGATGAATGAATGAATTTACCAAACAAAAATACTTTCATCCCGTTCTGGAAACAGAAACAGATATTCACTCCTCTGCTGACCCAAGGCCATCACGTTATATTTGAAATTCAACGTGAAGAAAAGCGTCACTTTATGGATATAAAAGATAACAGAATTAAACACTGTGTGTGCAAGCAGAGCGTAAACGAA
The DNA here is from genome assembly GCA_900490495.1 of Danionella dracula. Lineage (NCBI taxonomy): Eukaryota > Metazoa > Chordata > Actinopteri > Cypriniformes > Danionidae > Danionella > Danionella dracula. Next base: position 17,998 of record UELW01000597.1, read on the forward strand.
GCAGCAGAAGCGACACCCACACCTGTAGCCGCTCCTGTCTCTGCAGGGCTCTGCTGGAGCAGGGGTTTAGTGGTAACATGAGCGCGCCAGGATCGCTGAGGTTAATATTTTAGTAAATATTCCGTGGGTTAAGTAGGGAGTCAGAAGTTTGTGTATCATATGTGTTTTGAATTGTATTGTAGTTTGTGTTGGCTCTTGGTGAATGCTCGGCTCCCTGTAAAAAAACACATTTGTCCTCATTATCTTTCTCTTTTTTTACACAGGCGTAACACTACACAGAATAGATGCACAAATTCATTTCAAGAAAATCACTCGGACATTGTTAATGCAGCACTCCAATTCCCACAATCCTCGCCCACGTCCTCCCTGGAGTTCTCGCTCCGCGTCTCCGGCGCTAAGATCTGCAGCACAAGCGCCAGCTGGAGGAGAGTCAGCGCGCTGCACCTCGGGACCAACACGTCCTCCATCTGCCCTCAAACCGAGCGAGGTCCAGAGAGAGCAGTGGCTTCCACAGATACTGCTCGCTAAAAGAGTCTAGACACTGAAGCTCCTCTGAGCTCTTTCATCGAAGCAGGAGTTTCTCTACTCACTGGTTGCAGGAGGTGAGAAGGTTCGAGGGCAGCTGCAGGCAGCGCCTCCCGCTGGGTGACTGCGTTATTATGAGGAGAGTCTAGAAGATTTCTTTGTTGGTCATTAAAGCAGAATCCTTTAATCCCTAGCAGATTTCACCCCGTCCTTGATTTTCTTAAACACAGATTAATAAAATGAACAATTCCTCGAAGGATTCATTAAATAAAGAGATTTTTAAACCCCAAATGTCTCCCGGATGAGCCACTCTGCTCCCGTAAACACCTTTAATAACCTCCAGGATTTAAGAGCAATCCAATGTTTTATATTAATTCCACATAAAATAGTTCAATAAGGAAATGAAAATTAAATATACATCAAAAGCGTTTCGTAAACCTTTAATGTCACACTCTAAAAGATGAAAAGCTGAATCAAAGTAGTCAGTAAGGTCCTCTGAGGGTTAAACTGGTTCAGGGTATTAAGTGCTGGTCCAAGCTCCATCCGAGCGTAAAAACAGTTTCATTTTTGTGGAACACAGTCTCACTCGGAGAGCTCCGGCTCAGCTTTCAGCTGCAAGAGACTTTCATACATATATTTGTGTCCTTAAAGCAAGGCTGAGACTTTCTAAAACACATTTAAAAATGTACTGTTATAATAATAAAATGTAAATGCTCTGGTTGCTGTGAAGAGTAGCGCAAACATAGAGAGAAGACTTCTTGGTAGCTCTGGAGACATGTGCGACAAACAGCGACCCTTCCTCGAGCGTGGCCTCTCAATCCTGAGAATGATTGCGTGATGAGTGAAGCCTGAGAGACAGAGAACACGAGCACAGCAGAAGGATGTGTTCTGGAGAAGAGGTTCATTTACAAGTCTCTAGAACGGAGAACACAGAAAGGTCTGCCGCTTCTGAGCAGGAAACCCACCATCGTCTCGGAACTCTGGCTGATAACTGGAAACACTTAACAGTCATCAAGCTGCTCGAGGTGCTGTAGAGGACGGATGCCTGGAGGGACTCTTAAAGAGCTCCTGATCACCCCAATAAAGGCTTGATGGAGCTAAAGTTCTGCCGGCGGAAGCACAGTTGGAACGAAACTGTGCAGCGTGCTCCAGGGATTGGTCTGTGCTGAAGGATCCTGTGATCTGAGATGGAGGGGAACAGCTCCCAACTGAGGAGGAAACACTGGCTAGTCACATGAACACGTTTAAAGAATGCCTTGTTTTAGAGACATCAGCTGTTCTGTACAGATCAGAGTCAAACAAAAACCCTTGCTGAATCGTTAACTTCACAATTTCACAAATTAGAAACGAAATAATCTGTTTATTATGAATTATTTATTCATCTGTGGAATCGCTAATTCTGGCCTCCAGGAAACCTATCGTGAGACCCAGCTTTGACTGAAATACCTTGAGATGGTTCTGGAGCCCTTGACCCAGTGTAAACCCTGAAGGAGGTTCTGGTTCTGGAGCTCTTGACCCAGTGTAAACCCTGGAGATGGGTCTAGCTCTGGACCCCTTGACCCAGTGTAAACTCTGGAGATGGATCTGGTTCTGGAGCACTTGACCCAGTGTAAACCCTGAAGGAGGTTCTGGTTCTGGAGCTCTTGACCCAGTGTAAACCCTGGAGATGGATCTGGTTCTGGAGCACTTGACCCAGTGTAAACCCTGAAGGAGGTTCTGGTTCTGGAGCTCTTGACCCAGTGTAAACCCTGGAGATGGGTCTAGCTCTGGACCCCTTGACCCAGTGTAAACTCTGGAGATGGATCTGGTTCTGGAGCACTTGACCCAGTGTAAACCCTGAAGGAGGTTCTGGTTCTGGAGCTCTTGACCCAGTGTAAACCCTGGAGATGGATCTGGTTCTGGAGCACTTGACCCAGTGTAAACCCTGAAGGAGGTTCTGGTTCTGGAGCTCTTGACCCAGTGTAAACCCTGGAGATGGGTCTAGCTCTGGACCCCTTGACCCAGTGTAAACTCTGGAGATGGATCTGGTTCTGGAGCACTTGACCCAGTGTAAACCCTGAAGGAGGTTCTGGTTCTGGAGCTCTTGACCCAGTGTAAACCCTGGAGATGGATCTGGTTCTGGAGCACTTGACCCAGTGTAAACCCTGAAGGAGGTTCTGGTTCTGGAGCTCTTGACCCAGTGTAAACCCTGGAGATGGGTCTAGCTCTGGACCCCTTGACCCAGTGTAAACTCTGGAGATGGATCTGGTTCTGGAGCCCTTGACCCAGTGTAAACCCTGAAGGAGGTTCTGGTTCTGGAGCTCTTGACCCAGTGTAAACTCTGGAGATGGATCTGGTTCTGGAGCCCTTGACCCAGTGTAAACCCTGGAGATGGATCTGGTTCTGGAGCACTTGACCCAGTGTAAACCCTGAAGGAGGTTCTGGTTCTGGAGCTCATGATCCAGTGTAAACCCTGGAGATGGATCTGGTTCTGGAGCACTTGACCCAGTGTAAACCCTGAAGGAGGTTCTGGTTCTGGAGCTCATGATCCAGTGTAAACCCTGGAGATGGATCTGGTTCTGGAGCACTTGACCCAGTGTAAACCCTGAAGGAGGTTCTGGTTCTGGAGCTCATGATCCAGTGTAAACCCTGGAGATGGATCTGGTTCTGGAGCACTTGACCCAGTGTAAACCCTGAAGGAGGTTCTGGTTCTGGAGCTCATGATCCAGTGTAAACCCTGGAGATGGATCTGGTTCTGGAGCACTTGACCCAGTGTAAACCCTGAAGGAGGTTCTGGTTCTGGAGCTCATGATCCAGTGTAAACCCTGGAGATGGATCTGGTTCTGGAGCACTTGACCCAGTGTAAACCCTGAAGGAGGTTCTGGTTCTGGAGCTCATGATCCAGTGTAAACCCTGGAGATGGATCTGGACCAGGATTGTGCGCAAGTCGACTAGAGCACCTATGTGTTCACATGTTAGCTAGTGGAACATAGAAGTGTCTGGGATAGGCTTCATGCAGAGCACACACTCCGGGTACGGCTCACTCCAGATCTGGACCACTGCTCCCTTTCTCTTTCACTTTTCTGAAGCTCAACAGTACTTCCGGATCTGGACCATGAAGTCGGTTCTATTTGGATCAGACTCTTGTGATGGCCCCGGATCAAACCCTGGACGGGTTATGAACCTGAGGGCTGGTTCTGGAGATGCCTCTGGCTCTGGAGGAGACTGTGGAAGTGGATTTTGGAGAGGAAACATAGAAACATAGAGAACATGGAGCTTGGCAGCAGCCGAGATTTGAACACATCTCTATTTTTTGGTTCATTTTGCAGGAGTTCTGACAATATTTGCCGTTGAAAAACTACTTGTTCTTTAACAGGTCCAGGTCACTCCCATTTCTCAACTGGAGATGGATATTTTGATTCCGATGTGTTCAATAGCTAGATTTAGATGCTTAAAGAGTCATTAAATTAAGAATTTCTTAACCCCCACTGCAAAGCGCTTTAATAACTGTATTTAAGGAGGTCAAGAGTTTCTTAAAGCCTCTTTCAGACGGAAGGCAGATTATTGCTCATATTAAAAACACTGAGATTGTTTTTGTATATTGATGTGGGGGCGGGTAATTTGGGGTCAGTGGCTGTTTGACAAGATGCTAAAAGCTGAAACAATAGAAGAGCAAGCACTTGCCCCCCTTACCGCTAACCCAACAAGCTCCTTACTGAAGCTCCAGACACGTGTTTGCATAAAATTATCTGATGATGTGGATGAGGATGAAAACCTGAAGTGTGTCACCAGACTTAACCTTGTGTGTGTGCGTGTGCGTGTGCGTGCGTGTGTGTGCGTGTGTGCGTGCGTGCGTGCGCGTGTGTGTGTGTGTGTGTGTGTGTGTGTGTGTGTGCGTGTGCGTGCGTGTGTGTGTGTGCGTGTGTGTGCGTGTGTGCGTGCGTGCGTGCGTGTTTACCCGAGTGGAAAAAGTACACTGATTAGAAACTCCAGCTTGAGCAGAGTAGTATAGTAGCTGCTGCAACATTGCCATATGCATACACACGCACACGCACACACACGCACACACACACACACACACACACCACACACACACACACACCACACACACACACACTATGTGAAGGTGTACAAGGGATGTGCATTAACACTCTTTACCCACAATTCAATCCACATATACCTTGAGTTATCTTACCGTCTTTTGTTTTTTACATGAATTAAGTATTTAATAATATGACGGACACCATGATAAATTTGGAGCACCATATATAGACACCTATTATTTTTTATTATTATATTTATATACTGTATATAGATTTGAGGTATTTAGGGTGATTGTTTTAATAGATATTAATAGATTCAGAGCAAACTTGAACCCTGATTAGACGGACGAGCGTGCCTCCCTGTTCTTACCCCTTCCCCTCCAAGCTGAGGTGTGCGAGGTGTGCGTCTGAGAAAAGAGTCTCCCGTAGAGGACGCCTCTGGAGCTGGAGAGCGCCATCGCTCGTGAGATGAACGTGAGACCCCAAACACAGAAGATATTTCACATTTATCCTCAAACATTTCAGTTTAACTGTAAGAGTGCTAGTGAATTATTTTTAAATCTTATCTTAATATTTGGTGCAGGAGCAGGATTCACTTTTGCTGAATCTAAACATGTATGTATGAGTTATCATAAACTTTAAAAGCGGACTAATGAAGGAAAAGAATATGTCCCACTCTTTTAAACCTTTGGTGAAACTCACAGTGACTGTCTACCAAACTCTTTCAGTCATTCCCTTTCTCTGCCACAAGGGGGAGCAACCAGCAGCTGTCAGACAGGGTTCAGGCAGGGACTAGTCACGAGTAAGATAAAACAGTACATTTTATTAGAATAGTTAAAATGTTAAAAATGTTTTGCAAGGTGAGCTGATTCAAACAGTCCCAAACTGAAGCTAAAATAATCTGGATTTCATTTTTTGGGATTTGAGAAGAGTTTGTTTCCTGCTTTAACAATGACATATTAAAACATCTCACCTTTTATTTGTTTTACTCATAAATATTACAAAAACATTTGCGTTTAGTTTGATTAAAGTCCGTAAATAAGATGTTAACTTGATTTGCATTCACAGTTAAAGGTCCGGGGCTCGATCCTGAGAGCCCGGCGCCCCCCAGCGGCGATGAAACGAACTGAACGTGTCCTGCACTCGATTTATTGATTTCTTTTCTATCGACTTTAGAAACAGAACACTTCCATCAACATTACAACACATACCTGACTAATCCTGACTACACAAAGGTTTTCTAAAAACCAACAATGCAATAACTGCAGGAGAAGCGTTACACGCAAAATTTCACAAACTCTAGTTTTCCCGTTTTAACTTCGTTCAGCGTTGTTGAAGGTGTTTCAGGTAAATTGTACATAAGACTAAATTAAATCTGTGATGTCTTCGTGTCCTTCACACACATTTGAACAGCTTGAACTCTTCATTAAACGAACTCCTTCAGTCAAGCTCTGCACCGCAGCATCGCGTTCAGAACGCAGCCCTAGAGCCACGGTTCGCTCGGACACGTCACCTGGAGGCGGAACCATCGCCTTTTATGGTCTGTTTGCTTGAAAAGAGGAAAGAGGAACAGAAGAGGGACGCGGAGAATGGCTCAGCCGCAGACGGATGTACCCTCCAAGCGCTTCCACTCCAGGTAAGAGCCCCGGAGCTTCTGCGAAGAGTCGCGCTGGCCCCTGAGGTGGCTTCCCCGGAGCGAGAGGGCCCCGCTGACGGGGGCTCGGCGCTCTCTGAGGGATGGTGTGAGGGATGGCGCAGAGCTAGCGCTCTCTCTCTTTAGCGCTCGAGAGATCCGCAGCTGTGGAGGAGCCGCTGCGGGACTCGGGCTTCAGCTTCAGTGTTTCACCGCCCTCTCTCCTCCACCGGGACTCTCCCCGGGAGCTACCGGAGCTCTCAGAGTGAACATCTCCTCTCAGAGCCGGGGCCTTCAATCAACAAACAAAGCTCAAAGACTCCGATGAGGAGAAATAAACCCTTCACGTGTTCTCCAGCGATGGGTTAGGAACGAGGAGCTGAAGGTCCACCTACCACCTCAGATCTTCCGAGCGCGTCACTGAACAGTCTCGATACACCTTGATTTATCTTCTTTATTTATCCGATTCACTGCTACATGCACTGCAGCATCCCACCTTACATTAGTGGAGCACGGTTTTATAGGGTGAAAATTCTACCTCACCACCTTTGCACAGAAGGGTAGCACCGTTTTACGGGATGAACCCCATCATTAAACAATCCTACCTCACACTGAACACAGTCGACCACAAAGCAGCGTAGATTCATGTGCAAGGCTTTAACAGGGAGAGCCTTGTTATTGTTCGACTGACCACTAGAGGCGGAGGCCAGCGGTGAGCCCCATTGACAGCCATGCTAAACCTCAGCGCAGAGGAACTCTGGGGTCAGGGTTCTAGCTTTAGTCTTCATGACTGCAGGCGGTGATTCTTTTATTAGCATTTATTTGCTGAAGTTAGTTTAAGATTTAGAGTTTTGCATAATTAAGGGTGCAGCAGGTCACGGTTCCTGAGGAAGCAATGAGGCCTAACCCAGATCAAACCGGTCTCTGGTTCTGGCTTTGCTGGGTCCAGACGGGCTCCTCTCGAGCCAGGACGTGTGGCGCAGCAGCGGTCTGCAGAACCTCAGGGTGGGTCACACTCGCTGCGTTCATGTTCCATTAATCAGCGCTCTGCTCTGGATGCTCTCGCATCGCTGTGCTAGACTCCTGAGGACCAGAAGATGCTCCGAAGTTCATAAAGCGATGATGTCTGCAGCTAGAATGAAGAAAGATGCTACGGAAAGTTTGAGAATAGTTTTAATCGTACATGAACTGTTGTTTAGAGTTGAAGTAAGATTGCTGCGATCTACAGCACGAGCGTAAGCTAACGTAATATAACGTGACTGCTGACTCTAGAGATGAACACTTAACTATTAAACATTCTTTTATCATCGACGGTCACGCTGAGGTTAAAACTCCTGAGAGATATCACGTCCAAAATTTACACAGAGACTTTATCTTTAAAGTGATTAATTTTATATGTAAATGAGTGATTAGGAGATAAAACTAAAGCAAATAATCAATGTGTGGATCACTCGTTTTGTGGTGTATCTTGCAGGGATAAAAACAAATATTTATTAACTAAACCTTGTCTTTGATTTTGATATCAGATCATAAGTAAATGTATAGTTTGAAATTGCGACTAATTAAAATAAATATGTCTATAATAAGTGTATATTTTGTACATTTGATTACTGAGGCAAAACAGTTATCTACAGTGTGTTTTGTGCCACACCCATAAAAAGGAAGGAAAATTGAGAAAATGCGTGACAGTATCAGCAGTAATCGTCGTAGCTGCCTCCGCTCTTCTGGTATATGGTCAGGGTGAGCCACCGGGGCTCGGTCCGGTCCACGCTGAGATCTACCATAAAACATCATTTAACGCTGATGAAGGGTGCTAGAGCACGACCGTCCCACCAACGACGTCTTCTGGATCTGTGTGGAAAATAAAATGAGATTTCTTTTTTTGAATGAGGCACGTATACGACGCAGCAGGACGCCACACGCAGCGCGCTTACCTAGCTCTGATGGGATCATGAGCTGGTGGAATGTCAACTGCTGGTGGAGATAAACCACTAAAACTTCACTGAAACTAAAATCTGATGTGATACAAATGCACAGAAGTGGAAACTACATCCCCCAGAATGCACCTCTAGCGGAAGGGAACATTATAACAACTCTTCTTCTTCATTCAAATAAGTCTCTGTGTTACTTCTTAAAACACTTTTAGATCTTCCCAGGGACTCGTATCTGTGAGAAACCAGGTTTAAGTTAATGTGAAATGAGCGTTCGGACTGAGGCCGTAATGCAAAAATCAGATCTGCGTCAAATTATGGAGCACACGTGAGTTTATTTGGATGGAATTTTTAATAATCTGATTATGCTGTTCAGACCGCTCTGCAAATCTGCTGCAGGCCTCGTTTGAGCAAAACATGGCCCTGAGACGGTCAAGCTCTGACGACCCCAGGAGGACCCCAGGAGCACACCAGGAGCACACCAGGAGCACACCAGGAGCACACCAGGAGCACACCAGGAGCACACCAGGAGGACCCCAGGAGCACACCAGGAGCACACCAGGAGCACACCAGGAGCACACCAGGAGCACACCAGGAGCACACCAGGAGCACACCAGGAGCACACCAGGAGCACACCAGGAGGACCCCAGGAGCACACCAGGAGCACACCAGGAGCACACCAGGAGCACACCAGGAGCACACCAGGAGCACACCAGGAGCACACCAGGAGCACACCAGGAGCACACCAGAGCCATGAGAGCCTCTGAGGGACGGCTGCTGGAAAGCACCGCTGGCGTAATGAAGAAGAACGCAGAATCTGAGAAGCTTTACACTCGTAGAACACGCAAATCTTCTAAAACCGAGGTCGCATCTGCTAGACATCTCTGCCTCTGTTTCAGGCTCTTAGAAGCTGCTCCAGCACGTGAAATATTAAAAACTGATGTTAATTATTCATTTGATCTCTTATTTGAGAGATTAGAGTGTCACAGTCACTGCAGAGATCAGAGATGTTCGATTGCTCTGTGTGCGTTTGATGAGCGCGTGTTCCTCTCGTGGCGGGCGCAGCAGAGCGCTGGTTCATCAGTCCTGCTGCTGATCACGGTGATGATCGAATAATCTACCGCTGCGTGGAGCTCATGTCTCCATGTTTAGACACAGAAGAAAATAGACCCCTCTGGGCATGAAGCAGCAGTGAGATACAGCGGTACCTCGAGATACGAATGCTTCACGTTACGAAAAGATACGAAAGGCTACGCGAAGAATAAAAAAATTTCAAGAAAATGTGCACAAGAAATATATATTCGATGTTTGAAATTCGAGAGGAAGACAACACTGAGATCACGTGACCGTATTCAACGCACCATTAAATGTTCTGCTCTCCTATTGGTCAGTTCCAGGCCTGACGCTGTGTGTTCATGTGTAGTATCCTGCTCTACTATTGGTCAGTTCCAGGCCTGACGCTGTGTGTTCGTGTGTAGCATCCTGCTCTACTATTGGTCAGTTCCAGCCCTGACGCTGTGTGTTCGTGTGTAGCATCCTGCTCTCCTATTGGTCAGTTCCAGCCCTGACGCTGTGTGTTCGTGTGTAGCATCCTGCTCTCCTATTGGTCAGTTCCAGGCCTGACGCTGTGTGTTCGTGTGTAGCATCCTGCTCTACTATTGGTCAGTTCCAGGCCTGACGCTGTGTGTTCGTGTGTAGCATCCTGCTCTACTATTGGTCAGTTCCAGGCCTGACGCTGTGTGTTCGTGTGTAGCATCCTGCTCTACTATTGGTCAGTTCCAGCCCTGACGCTGTGTGTTCGTGTGTAGCATCCTGCTCTCCTATTGGTCAGTTCCAGGCCTGACGCTGTGTGTTCGTGTGTAGCATCCTGCTCTACTATTGGTCAGTTCCAGGCCTGACGCTGTGTGTTCGTGTGTAGCATCCTGCTCTCCTATTGGTCAGTTCCAGCCCTGACGCTGTGTGTTCGTGTGTAGCATCCTGCTCTCCTATTGGTCAGTTCCAGGCCTGACGCTGTGTGTTCGTGTGTAGCATCCTGCTCTACTATTGGTCAGTTCCAGGCCTGACGCTGTGTGTTCGTGTGTAGCATCCTGCTCTACTATTGGTCAGTTCCAGCCCTGACGCTGTGTGTTCGTGTGTAGTATCCTGCTCTTCTATTGGTCAGTTCCAGCCCTGACGCTGTGTGTTCGTGTGTAGTATCCTGCTCTACTATTGGTCAGTTCCAGCCCTGACGCTGTGTGTTCGTGTGTAGTATCCTGCTCTACTATTGGTCAGTTCCAGCCCTGATGCTGTGTGTTCGTGTGTAGTTTCCTGCTCTACTATTGGTCAGTTCCAGCCCTGACGCTGTGTGTTCGTGTGTAGCATCCTGCTCTCCTATTGGTCAGTTCCAGGCCTGACGCTGTGTGTTCGTGTGTAGCATCCTGCTCTCCTATTGGTCAGTTCCAGCCCTGACGCTGTGTGTTCGTGTGTAGCATCCTGCTCTCCTATTGGTCAGTTCCAGGCCTGACGCTGTGTGTTCGTGTGTAGCATCCTGCTCTACTATTGGTCAGTTCCAGACCTGATGCTGTGTGTTCGTGTGTAGTTTCCTGCTCTACTATTGGTCAGTTCCAGCCCTGACGCTGTGTGTTCGTGTGTAGCATCCTGCTCTCCTATTGGTCAGTTCCAGGCCTGACGCTGTGTGTTCGTGCGTAGTATCCTGCTCTCCTATTGGTCAGTTCCAGCCCTGACGCTGTGTGTTCGTGTGTAGCATCCTGCTCTCCTATTGGTCAGTTCCAGCCCTGACGCTGTGTGTTCGTGTGTAGCATCCTGCTCTACTATTGGTCAGTTCCAGCCCTGATGCTGTGTGTTCGTGTGTAGTTTCCTGCTCTACTATTGGTCAGTTCCAGCCCTGACGCTGTGTGTTCGTGTGTAGTATCCTGCTCTTCTATTGGTCAGTTCCAGCCCTGATGCTGTGTGTTCGTGTGTAGTATCCTGCTCTTCTATTGGTTGTCTGAAGCCCCATGACGTCTTCTCGGAAGCGCTGTCCCTCTCGTCACACACACTTTCGGTTGCGTGTTGATGTTCTAAATTTGTGAATGTTTTCGTGTTGCTTTTATAACAAAACACTGTCTTCTTCCTTCTTCTTCCTTTTCCTCTTCTTCCTTTTCCTCCTCCTCCTCCGACACTTCCCCACATCGTCTCACTCCAAAGGTAAGGGCTATTATTTTTAATTTATTTTATTCTGTTTTCATTGTTTTATTAATTTTGTTATTTAAGGATTGAAAAATCCTACTTTATTTTTTCAGGCGTTCAATTTTAAAAATTTTATTTTAAGTGTTGTTTCTGTGTGGCTTGGAACGGATTCGCCATTTTAGGTGTAAAACTTGCTTAGACATACAAAGCATTCAGCGTACGAGGGCCTCCCTGAATGGAGTAATGTCTTATCTCGAGGGATCGCTGTATAAGTCTCAAAGGAGGCGTGTGTGTGTGTGCGTGCGTGCGTGTGTGTGTGCGTGCGTGTGTGTGTGTGTGTGTGTGTGTGCGTGCGTGCGTGTGTGTGTGTGTGTGTGTGCGTGTGTGTGTGTGTACGGGGGTGTCACTGAGGTTAACTTGAGCAGGATTAGCGCCGTGTCCTTCAGGAGAATTAGGGCAGTCGTGTCGTCGGTCAGAGCTGCTGCAGAAGAACATGCTTCACGCCTCAGAGCTGAGGGAGGCTGCTCTGGACTGCATTGAAAGGAACGCTTTAAAGAGGAGTTTAGACAGCAAGCTAATCCACGGATGATTCGGGGCTCATCGCTGGATCTGTGGAAAGGCGTTTCAGGAACTTTCATCCTGGCATTGAATTGTGTTGGATTGAGTCCCTTTTCTAATCCACTTTTAACTGAACTTCTTCGTAAGGAAACTTCCTCAGGAAGATCGTGTCGATTGTCCTGGAGTGTCCGTGGAAAGCCGGCGCTGTGGAGCTGATCGAATGTGAGCAGCGTCGGTCCACTTGGGGTTTTGGTTCTGTGTGATGTCGGTGGAAGCGTTCCCCCTCAGCGGGGCTCAGATAGCTCTGTGTCGTCTGGTGCATCGTGGACCCAGACCTCAGTCTACTCTCAAACCTTTAAACCAGGAGCTCAGCCGGTATGTGGAGAAGACCCGCTCTAAACCCAGGTGCAGGTAAGCAGTGATCATGCTCTTAATAAAAGCAATCTGATCTCAATAACAGCGAGCATGAAGGAGACAGAACACCTACGAATCAGAGTACTTTCTAATCTCTGTTCCAGATCGGCATTCACCTGGGTTTATTAAAGAAGCTGCCCCCCAATAAAGCCTGTTGATATATAGAAATACAAATCAGAGCCTGGAACAATTACTCACAATCCTTTTTTTTAACCAGCTGCTCTTGGTTGCTCAGTCTCAGCAGCGCTGAATGTGATCTCCCTGGAAACCATAATCTGTATCTTCTTCATCTTCTTGTGGATTGCTTGCCTTGATCCTGAGGTTCTTCACTCCTGCACTTCATATAATCAGCATCCTCTTCTGAAGATTGCTAGCTGGAATATCCTGCTTCTGCTCCTGAAATTCAGGAAAGGAAAGAAAGATTGAGTTTTAAGAAAGGCATGTTCTGAACCTTACCACTTCCGTGCGGTGCTGAGGGTGCAAAGCTTCCATCTTCAGCTCATTTTGTCGAAGTAAAGCAGCTTGATTCCTCGGACGCCATTCTGTTTCAGGCCGCGGAGGGACTTGTATCTACTAGGAGACAATTTACTTTCACTTACATATCTATCTAAAGGTCGTTTATAATTACTTATGAAAGCTGTCATTCGGAGGCTGCACAACTCTTTTATGCTTCATGGAGAGCCGCTTTCACATTTAAACCAGTGCCTCGATTATCCATAAAAATAATTAAAGGTTGTATTCTGACGAGTGATAATTGTTTTTAACTGATCTCGAAGACCTTTACAGATTTCAACTTCACTCGTAAGAAAGTGAATTAGAGATCTCTGAATGTAAGTTTTAATGTATTTATTGAGAGAGTATAAATGGCTTGCCACTCTGCCTTTTTCAACATGAAGACCTAGACTCCGAGAGAGGTTTAACGCTTTCTGGTTTGTAGACTGAAAGTGTAAAACCTTCTAGAAGAGAATAAATTCACAGATTGCTGGCTGAGATCCGTCCTTCAACAGTCCTTTATTAACCCCAGCACTGATCGCTGCTCGACCAATCAGGAGCCAGAAGTGAGGGCTCGGATGAAACACAGTCTTTGACTTCAGGAACTCATTCATTGATGATGAGGAAGGGTCTTCGTTTTGGGAAATACATCTTGAAAATGATCAGCAGTGATTTTATTTTTTCTGGTAGCGCACGAGTTGAACTGCTGGAGAGCAGCGTGGTTTGTCTCATCTCAGTCGTCATTGGTGGACGGGGATTTTAACTCCCAAACCGCTCTCATGTCATCAAACAACCGTCCTGAAAACAACTCAGATCTTGTTTGATCTTGCGCTAAATTTTCAGATCTTATTGAAGAGACCAGCAGCTAACTGGAGACGGCTGGATTGATTCCCAGAATACAGATTTGTCTTGTGTGAAACGTTTGGATGAAATGTTTTAAAGAATGAAGGCTAAAGGTCCTGCTGTTTCTGCTGTTTCAGGATGGAAGCGTCGTGTTTGGAGCTGGCGCTGGAGGGCGAGCGGTTATGTAAAGCTGCGGATTTCAAAGGTGGCACAGCTTTCTTCGAAGCTGCCGTTCAGGTGGGCACGGAAGATCTGAAGACGCTCAGCGCCATTTACAGCCAGCTGGGAAACGCCTACTTCTACCTGAAGGAGTACGGCAAGGCTCTGGAGTATCATCGGCATGATCTGACGCTGGCACGGTGAGAGAAACGCTCAGCGCTCTTGTTCTCCAGTCACGCGTGTGAGGACTGTTTCGTTGTGATGATTCTTGTGCCTTTTGTTGTGTGTGGAATTGAGAGATCTGCTTTCACTCCTCTAGTTCAGTTATTTTGGTCCTCAGTTATAACTGAGACGTTCTAGCGTTTATCTACTGTTACGAGCCCCTCGCAGACCCCACGGATCCGCACTCCGCTCAGTCCTGGCCAGATGAGTCCCTGAGAGGATCTCATAAAGAGCTTCTCCGTTGGTCAGGAAGAGCATGAGGGGTTGGCCTGATGGCTGGCTGAAGGCTGGCCGGATGCTCAGGTTGTAGGAACTTCAGATGTATTTCTAGAAAGAACTGCAGATTTGACCTTGTCCACATAAACAGAGTACAGTTTTCCCTTGCTGCGTTGCACTATTCAGACATAAGGTCTCTACACATCTATCCGAAGAGAGAATCACTCGAGTCCTCGGATACTTCTCTGACGGTTCATTTCTCAAGCTGGTGTTAAAAATGACCATTGGTTGGCGCTCATGAGTATTGATAAGTTGTTCTTGAAAAGAATGAATCTCACTTTTTAGTAATAACTCTTTTCATGACTTGAATCGTTTTCTTTGGTGAGAGCGGATAACACTTAAAATAATAAGAAAACTTCGATACATATGCTTATTAGTGTATTTTGCTCTATTTTTGCTTCTTTGTCACAAAGGTTTGCATTTAGATCAGATTTTTTGCTGATATGAACAAAACAAATCAATCATTCAAATGAATCATTCTTTTCAGGGAACACGAGTCAAAAGAACGAAGCACCAAGTTGAACAGAGCTTCCCATCGAGGGACAGCAGCCACACGCCGCTGTTTAATAATCTCTGAGGGTTTTATTGAACAGCTCTTGAAGGCCGAACACCAGAGATACGAGCTTCTGGATGTTTATGATCTGATGTTCCTCTGCTGTTCATCTCGTAGTTCTTTGGTGCTGGTGTGAGATTGAAGCAGGAGTGAGTATCGAGCGCCATCTAGTGGCTCTTTCATGTTCCAGAGCAGCAGCTCTCATTGGTCGTTCTCCTGAGATAAACCCGATCCGTTATATCAGAGCTGAACTCTTGTTTGCTCGCTCCAGTCGCTCGGACAGATGTTTTTCTGATCGAGGTATGCTCACGCATGTAACTTCGCACTGAATATTTGGGTAGATGGTTTTGACCTTCATGCGTCGCCACCCTGCCGCCGGCTCAGAGGGTGGGATGTTAATCTTGTAGCTCAAACGGATCCCTCTAAAGCGAAACCTTTTCCTTTCTTACTGCTTACACTGATGTGTTTTTCTGCGGAAGCAAGAAAGATAAAAATCTGCTGAAGCTAAATCAGATGTGTTTGCTCCAGCATCCTCCTCCTCCTGTAAGAACAGAGAAAGTTGATCATGTTTCAGACTTTTTATTATTGTGTGTTCTGATATTTTGAAGGTTCTGGAAGGCTTCGTGCGGTGTTTTGCCGATACTGTCTGGTGCTGCTGACATTGACATGTTCTATATATGCCATGTGGAACAGGACGATCGGAGACTCTGTGGGAGAAGGGAAGGCCAGCGGGAACCTGGGAAACACTCTGAAAGTTCTGGGACGCTACGATGAAGCTGTAGTTTGTTGTCAGAGACACCTGGATATCTCTCAAGAGCAGGGAGACAAGGTGAGAGTCCCAGAGTGGATCCTCTACTCTTAACACTCGAGGATTCCAGGAGCATCACTCACGATGCGTCCACACGTTTCTTCTCAAACTGGAATCCTCAGAAATGCTTTCTGAAATGAGAGAGGTGTGCGATGCACCATAAAAAATATTTATTTTAGGTATTGTAAGGGTAAAGTGGAGGCTGCAGCTCAAGGTCTGTGAGATATCTGTTCATCTGAATTTGATAGATGCTTTTCTCTCGTAGGTTGGAGAAGCACGTGCTCTCTATAACATCGGGAACGTGTTTCACGCTAAAGGGAAGCAGCAGATCTGGGGCGAGGCTCAGGATCCTGGAGATCTTCCTCCTGATGTTAAGGAGACTCTACAGAAGGCCTCAGCATTCTACCAGTAAGGAATTAAAGTGGTTGAAAATAATGTTCAATTTAGTTCATTTCATTTAGTGAGGCAGTTGTTATAAGTCCTGCAGCTGAAGCTAGCAATGCTGTGTCTGGGGACAGTGGAGCTGCTGCTGGTTTTGGGCTGGATTTCGTGGAATCTTCTCAGCAGCAGCTCCCTCACAGAGGATCCCTTCTTGTGTTCCATTAGGATGAACCTCTCTCTGGTGAAGGAACTGGGCGATCGAGCTGCACAGGGCCGAGCTTTTGGGAATCTAGGAAACACTCATTACCTGCTCGGAAACTTCCTGGAGGCAATCAAGTTTCATAGAGAGGTAAAAGCTGGAACAAGTTTTTATTCATCTCATCGTGAGCGTATTCTGCCAGGTTTCATCATCTTCATCTAACTTCTAATTATTGCCTCGAACCTGTGTTCATCTTTCAGTTCTTACTTTATTTGATCGTAGGGTGAGATAGCTAGCGGTGCTGTGGTAAAGGGTTGCCAGGGTTATCCCTGTTTCACTGCATTGGCTGCCCGCTCATCTGAGAGTCCATTTTAAAACTTTACTTTTCGTTTCTAAATCTTTGAATGGTCTCTCAGGACCACGACCCCTTCAGGCCAGCTCCTTTCCTTCTGCTTAAATGAGCTGGTAGTAACCGATAGATGTGTATTATAGTTATTATTGTTATTATTACCGTGATGGTAGCAGGGAAATATCTAATGCTCTCCATCTAGAGAATCTGAGGAGAAGAGCTTGTAAAGAGGGAAGAAAGTATCCCAGAGCGTACAGACTTGTTTTTTTCTTCTGCTGCTCATCGAAAGTGAAGAACTTTCGTAAGCTTGTCTGTTAGGTTATTATCTAGTCGAGCAAAGGAGAATGAGTTTTAATATACGAGACACGTGCTCTCTGCTTCTTGTGTTTACTCAGCGTTTGTCCATAGCGAAGGAGTTTGGGGACAAGGCGGCGGAGCGCAGGGCCTACAGTAACCTGGGCAACGCTCTGATCTTCCTGGGCCAGTTCAGAGCTGCAGCTGAGTACTACAGGTACGATCAGAACCCGCAGCTCTCTCATTCTCTAATCATCGCTGTAGGAACGTGTGGCTGTCCCTCGTCTCACTGCAGAAGCGCTCCCGCGGGCTCTCGGTCGGCTCTGGAGTAGAAACGCAATCATTCTTCTTCTTTCTCCGTTTCCACTTATTATTCTACTTTTATGTCTTCTGTTCGTCTTATTCTTTTTCTTCCTTCTCGTCTTCTTCTGTTTCTTCCTCCTCTTCACCCTCTTTATCTTCTCTGGTAGCTCGTGAATTCAGCAGAGCTGATCGTGTCAGGGCTCTGGTAGAGAAGATCATTTTGATTATACCAAACAAACGACTTTCCCAACATTTATTAACAATATATTTCTAAACTTCTTTCGAGCTGCTCTTCTTAGAGTTTTAATTAAAGTCGACTAGTTGAATAGTTTTCTTCTCCTGAAGGAACGAGGAGAATGACATTTAGCCGTTCTGTCAGATATTAAAACGAAAAATAAATCTGCTGTTTCAGGAAGACTCTACAGCTCTCGCGGCAGCTGAAGGATCAGGTGATGGAGGCTCAGGCCTGTTACAGCCTGGGAAACACGCACACGCTGCTGCAGGAGTATGAGCATTCCACCAACTACCACCTCAAACACCTCCTGATCGCCCAGCAGCTCAACGACAGGTCTGCCCCACACGCGGCCCACACACGGCCCACACACGGCTCAAACACTGACCCGCTCCCTGCTCTGTCTGTGCTAGAGTCGGGGAAGGCCGGGCCTGCTGGAGTTTGGGGAATGCCTGTGTGTCTCTTGGAAACCTACACCAGGCTCTGGTTTACTCCCGCAGACACCTGGAGATCTCCAGAGAGGTACGGAGGTCTCACCCAGGGTTAGTTAGAGATGATGCTCTGAGCCGAACGCGGCTCCCTTGTTTCAGGTTTGTTTCAGGTTTATTACGTAATTTCGTGAAACGCTGAGCTGCTTTAGGAATGAACCTGAGACCATCGTATCTGCTCTGCTGGGATGGTCTGTTCAGATTGCAGATTCAAGATCTTTGCTGGAGTCATTCTGGGTCACAAAGGAATCGGGATTGTGGCGCTGCAGATCCTGCTGTTTCTGTTCAGTGTTTTAGACAAACATAGGACATTTAAGTTTTTGAGGAGCATTTGGTTGCGTTGTCTTTTCTGTAGTTTCTGAGGTCATTCAATGATGGAGTTCCACAAACCGTGTTTTGTGCGCTCAGATCAAGGACCGGAACGGAGAGCTGACCGCCCGGATGAATGTGCAGGAGCTGATGGATGTTCTGGGCATCAAGGAAGCTGATTTCTCACCATCTGATTCAGAATTTATCTTGCAAGGTAACTAGTCCTCTGTTCAAGGCTCTGAAAAATCTCGCTCAGAGCTAACTTTACTCTCCGAGGAGCGCTGCGCTCTCTCTCCATCGCTCTCTTCCGGTGTTTTCAGAGCGCAAACACTGTCAGGGCAGTTTAGTTTGGGATTTAGTTTAAAAACGAGTGCTTCGATCAGTTAAAGAGGAATCACACCTCCTCCAAAAGCGAACCCTGAATCACACTTCATTCAGATGTTGTACCTGGGCTCATGTGATTGAATATTTAGCTGTGAAAGGCAAGTGAATGAAGGAAAAACACATAAAATTGTACTCTTAAAACTAAGAATATTTTATTATTGAAAAAAATTAAATATACAGATGTATCTGGATAAGGTTGAAGAATTAGAGTAAAATACTAAACTGGAGTAAAAACTAAAAGGGGCCCGTTCATGTTGTATTCTTATTTCAACAGGAGCCCGGCCTAAACTCAACCAGAAGAAGAGCATGGAGAGCGTGGAGCTCTGGAAGTATAGCTGTGAGAAGGTCAGATTATTTGTTTCTGATAGAAAACCCAGCCTTCAGCCTGCTCTATCCAAAATATCTATTAATGAACACAATTTATTTAATTTTACCTTAATCCTCTAAGTAAATACTTAATTTCTAATCAGGAGTCAGCATTACTTTGCTTGCAAAATAAAAAATAAACTCAAATATGCTGCTAATCATTTCCTGTAACTAATAGAATCAATTTGATACAGGATGGAATTGTTGAAAGACAGAATAATTGTGAGAAAAACATACTGGCTTTACACAACTATTTACATAAAAATTTCAGCTGGAAATGTAATGCAAGAATATATTAAAATTATTTTTAAAAATGCTTCAAAGAAATTGTGCGTCTCGTCAGCCAGCTGCTCTCTGTCGCTCCCAGAGCCAGCAGAGGAGGAGATGATCCGCTGGTTGTTCTTCAGCTTTAGTGATTGTTTCATTTGAAGAAAACTGACATCCTTAGATAATGAAACCATTTCTTCAGAGAATCTCCGGATGGAGCTTTGGCTCTGGAGACGGAGTTATAAACGGTGGAGCTATAAACAGTGGACTGGAATGATTCTATAAAAACCCAGATGAACATAAACTGCCCTGTAGCCTAACCCTACCCTAAGAATTAATAGTCCAGTGAAGAACCACAAGCGAGGAGCACCAAAAGATATCTTTATGTAATCAATGACACGTCTCGTGATGTGCATTTGTTGCTGGTGTGCAGATTGGAGACTCTGGGGAGGCGGATGGAGTTTCAGGGAGTCCCAGGACTCTGATCGGCCGTTCCAGTAGAGCTAAAGGCTTCTCTGACACTCCCTCACCCGAGGAGAGGCCATGGCTGAGCTTACCACTGGACACTGAAGACATCACCGTCCACGTCTCACCACGGGTACGTCCACGTCTCACCCCGGCTTACGCCCACGTCTCACCCCGGGCGCGTCCACGTCTCACCCCGGGCGCGTCCACCTCCCGCCCCGGGCGCGTCCACCTCTCGCCCCGGGCGCGTCCACCTCTCGCCCCGGGCGCGTCCACCTCTCGCCCCGGGCGCGTCCACCTCTCGCCCCGGGCGCGTCCACCTCTCGCCCCGGGCGCGTCCACCTCTCGCCCCGGGCGCGTCCACGTCTCACCCCGGGCGCGTCCACCTCCCGCCCCGGGCGCGTCCACCTCTCGCCCCGGGCGCGTCCACCTCTCGCCCCGGGCGCGTCCACCTCTCGCCCCGGGCGCGTCCACCTCCCGCCCCGGGCGCGTCCACCTCCCGCCCCGGGCGCGTCCACCTCCCGCCCCGGGCGCGTCCACCTCCCGCCCCGGGCGCGTCCACCTCCCGCCCCGCGGCGTCCACC
>UELW01000461.1:600000-909582 GCA_900490495.1 Danionella dracula
AAACTCAAACTTTATTACTATATCACAAACTGTCCAAGAAATGCTACATACAATACTCATGTAATTCAGGGTCGTAAATGATTAACTGATGCAACCGGATATCCAGTTTAACGTATTCATTCATTTCTCAATAATTGATCGAGAATCGCGAGGCTTGGAACTGATTGGCGGCATCAAGCGTTATGCACCCTAACACACAACAGGGACCCATTTTAACCAACCTGAGAGCTTAAGCTAGCGAAAACTAGCGTCTGCAAGAGCGATCATGATAATTAATCAAGGAAGAGAGAGAGAGAGGTGGGGGGGGTGAGCGAGCGAGAGTCGAGAGATAGATTTAATCTCTGTGAATACGCTCTATGTCAGCCCTCTAACTGCAACTTAATTTTCTTTCTCCCTCTCTTCTCTGTTTATCTCTCACATATTAATGTATGAGATCACCAGCTGAATGGCCAATCCGCAGCTGACGACAATGAGAAAAGTGCAATGTTTTGAACTCTCCCCTCTAATTGGCTGAGCTTCGTTGTTGATCTCTACCATTCTACCATCTCTGAGACAAAACAATAGATTTTTCATGTTTCATCTTGTTTGTTTGAGTGGTCCTTTGCATATTTATAAGAACAAAATATTAAATGTAAACCGGTCATAGAAGAATTGATATTCATCAGATGTTACAAAATACGCCCAGTCTAAGAATTTATTTAATAATTTTTTACTCAAATCCCTTTTGATTCGACTCTATTGTATTCACATCGGTCTATAACAAAAAGATATAACTTTAGAATCAAATCGTAATCCGTGTTTCTCAACGTAAATCGAATTCTTCATCCCTGAAAGATGTGCAACCCTAAAGTAAAGCGTATAAAGTTCAAATCATCGCCTGTCAGAGTCATGAATGTGAATCCGTACCAGAAATATTAGAAATGCGTTTGCTTACCCAGTGCGAGCAAAGTTTCCCCAGTAAGCCATGGTGGTTCTGCTAAGTTCCTCCTCTTCTTCTGACAAATTCTCTGAATATTGATAGGAAAAAAAATTTGTTAGTGAACACTCTTTAGACACCGGATGCCCACCGCTTCTGATTAAACTAATATTGATTCCTGCCATCATGTTCAGGTGAGGAGCCTCGTATAGTGGGACAATGCAGTCACTGGCTGACAATACTCTCGCTTTCTTGGTCAAACACTGGTTTATATTGGTTTTGGCAATGTCAGCTCTAAGGGTGAATTTTTGCATATTTTTACATTTTAATTAAAGTAGAGTGTTATTTTCAATAATGCTGACTGAAACAACACAAAGAAAATCTTGTCATAGCCAATCAACGAATCAAAGTTAGGAACAGGAGCTATTGGTCTAGGGCAGCGGCGATCAGTGGTTACCCTCAAGGATCCCCGCAAACTAAGGGGTTTATCACCTCCTGCTTTCCTCTCGATGCTTAATAGGAGGTTCCCTAACACCAACTGCACTCCAAAAGGGAGCAGGTTCCCATTCACTCCAACGTTAACTTAAAAAACATGTTTCCACTCCTGACTACATTAGGTTTCTTGATTCAGATCGCTAGTTTGACCTTCATGAACACTCAGAGGGCAGAATTATTTTTACATTTGCTTGTTTAAGATTTGGACAATTTAAACCTTTAGCCATTCAGACACTTTCACTACGGCCATGTCACGCCTCTGAGGACATGTTTTAATTTACTGGGTAGGCCCACTTTTAACTTTTCCAGAAACCGATGGTTGACGTCATGGACACCCTGTCCATGTTAAATACAATCAATGCCACAAACCCATCTCACATATAGCTTACCACAGCAGCACTTACCTTGACTGCAATGCTGTAATTTCAAAATGGGATTGGACTGGGGCAAAGCACACTAAAGCGCTCCCGGGACTGCAGCTGCATTGCTTCGCTATCATACTCATAGTTACTCCGAAAAGTGACCAACCGGTGACCGAGTTACACAGTTTCATAGCCACTGGTCTAGAGTCACCTTGAAATCAAATGCTTAACACTCGCAAGAAGAACCTACACCAGTCGTTGGGTTACAACACATACAGACTCGCTTTCTTCGTCTCATCACTCTACCTAAAAAAATGGCAACCAGTGTTTGTGACCGACGTGAGCTGCGGAAGCAAATGTTATATATGGTACTTCTACATTTTAAATAAAAGTGTGGCATGCAAAAAAACACTGACGAGATTTTCTGAGCCAAGCAAATCAGCAAAAGACATCCGAATCTGAAGGAGGTCCCAGTGTCCCTTTTCCTTTAGTGATTTCAAATCATGAACTCTCGCTCTTAAAACTTGCAAATCGAACGCTCCCTCCCTCCTTCTCTCTCTCTATACTCTATACAATAGATAGTACATGGTTTTCTTAAATAATGAGATAAAACACCAATGCATTGACATTCTACCTTCCATCACTGCTTGTCCAACAAATGGTAAACCAAAAACAAACATCATTTCATCTCCATGGTCACTTCCAACAAAGCTGGGTCTCTTCTTCTGCAGTACACTGGGAGCTTGCTGGAACTCGTAGACATACACTGGGGCACCAGCCTCTGGAAACAAGACACAAATCAACAACTCTCTTCGACTCAAACAGCATTTTACCGTAAGCTGAAGCAACCCTCACTTCTGTGCTCGTTGGCTACTATACGAGCAGGGACGTTGAACATGAAGTCTCCTAACATCTCTCGCAAACCATCTCGAATTTTGATCCTGTCAGGCGAGTCTCCCAGATATTCCTTTAAAACGAGCTTGAGAATGGACTGATCTTGAAGCTAAAGGGAACAGAAATATGAACATTAAATGCAAACGTTCACATTTGCAGATTTGGATTAAGCAAGAAGAGTTCCTAAAAGTTTGAATCAAGCCCAAATCTACCATTGTTTTGACAAATACAATGCTTTGGATATGGTTTGTTCCCCATTTATATGCTTCATAAGATGCCTTCTCTATCCTACTGGCATCACTCGACGGGTAAAGTAAGCCCCCATTAAAGAGCCAGTATTAAGACTCCTTGAAAATAATCGTTCATGCCGTGCGTAACAAAGTTGTAAGTCTGAGAAACATTCAGTTTGAGTTTTATTTCTGAAAAGTATTGTGTGTCGAGTTAAAAAGAAAGAGTTGACTCAGAATTACTGAAATAGATCTTTTTACGTAGGACTGTAAAAACCGTATTAAGCTCCTCCCACTGCTCGAGTAAAGGTTCCCCAAACAGAGCTGCTAGCGGTTGTGATTTTGTCGCATCAAGAAGAGGAACTGTTTTTCTTTTGTGAGAGATTGTCATCTTTATATTCTCTGCCGAGAGAAGAGGCTGTAACGAAGCGATGGTGAAACTATATCTTTCACCTCAAGAAACGACAACCTTCTGTTGTGTTCTCGCCATTTTCTCGAGGACCGCTTCACAAATCTACATATGTTCAACTCGGATTTTTCAAAAAGGCTTTTGATAAAGAGGGGATCAGTTTTGACTTTATTTGCACCAGCATCTTCCTTTTTCTTACAGCAGGATTGAAAATTTGCAGGATGGGCAAGATCTGCTCCAGTTCCATCCCATCGATCCAGTCTGGAGTTGAAATGAACTGTAGAAATTAAGAATGAGACTAAGGATACCCTCCAAAAACACAATCATTTCATTTTCTAGTAGAAGAATTCGTCTTTACATTCGGAAGCATAAATCCACACTCATCGTTTGTGACTCCGGTCAGAAGAGGCACTTTGCTGAACTTGTGGGATTGAAGGAGCTCTTTTACAGGCTTTGGAAGGAAATGGCCGTCCACAGTCACTCCAAACCGAAACATAACATTTTGCTGTTTAAGGAAAAACATAAAAGCATTAACAAGATGAGCTCAAGCAGAATAAGACAGGCACGATGATGAATGATTATACAGACCCTAGCAATCGTCAGCAAATCTTCTTCAGACATCTGCTTCACACAGTCCACAATGCTCTTTGAGCTGGAAATATCACAGCCAGATGTGTTTCCAACAGCCTGCAAGAAGAAAGCAGTGGTTCAGTCTATAAACATTGCATTCTATCGACTCTGAATTGCATTCATGGGGTCCGAAACTCCTTGTAATAAATTCAGTTGCTCTTCATGTAATGCATGATGTTGCTCTGTGGTCATGCATTTGCAAAATTTGTTCCTAGGTAACATTTTTTGTTTGTGGACGTTGATGCAGAGAACATGATGTGGAGATGTATTATGAAAGCATTTAAAGCCTAAGTGGGCATTCTGAGGCAGGGACAGTTTTAACGATGGGCGAACTGGGTAGTTGCTTACTGCGGCATCCCGAGGCAGGCGTGGTTTTAGGTATGGGCGAAGTAGGCAGTTGCCTAGGGTGGCATTACGAAGCAGGGGTGATTTTAGATGTGGCCGAAGAGGGCAGTTACCCAGGGTGCCATCCAAATGCAGTGGGCGGTTCTAGCTATGGCCTGAAGTGGGTAGTTACCCAGGATGGCATCCAGAAGCTGTGGGCGGTTTTATCTATGGTTGAAGTGGGGGTGGTTTTAGCTATGGGCGAAGTAGGTAGTTGCCCAGGGTGGCATCCCGAAGCAGGGTGGGTTTAGCTATGGGTGAAGTAGGCAGTTGGTCAGGTTGGCATCCTGAGGCAGTAGGCAGTTTTAGCTATGGGCGAAGTGGGCAGTTACCTTGGGCCAAGACAACAGTGCAGGTTATTTCATGGTTATATGTCATATTTGGTATAAAACTTACTTAGAAATATTTATTTTCTCAATCGTTAAAACAAGTACGCCAAGTCAGTTTTTAAAATAAAATTCAATAGTCTGCTAGGAACTAAGCAAGGATTTCTTTTAAGTGATCAGATATCAGATGTTGTTTCCTCATGAAATCATATACAGGGCCTTCTGGAAGTGGATGTTTGACCTAGAGTCTGCATTTACAGTGTAAGAAACTGAATTATGTCGTTGTATGATCTGCTTGAAAAGACCAAACGAAGCACAGGAACCAATGCGAGCTGCTATCTTTTCACAGGCTCACCATGCAAAACGAGCCAATTGAAATGACAATGCAAAGAGCCAAAAACCAGTTCAGGGTGTCAGAGTAATATGTGCCCCGCTGTGTTTACTGAATCTGCATATGAGTGTGTTTGATTATCAGAAGCCCATGGGACTAGCCCTAAATTTACACCTACATCTCACCAGCTTTGTCTCTCAATGAGCCTCACCTTTTCTCTGAGAGAGCCAATCCTGTATGCCTTAAATATCTAAAACTCCAAACAGCTTTGGCTAATGCTCTCCTGATTCGCATTCCTAATTAAGTCACACCTCTCTGGGAGGAGATTGGTCTGAAGAAGCTTTCAAAAGTAGATAGCAGACTGAAATCCGGGCCCTTTTGTCTCTGAAATCGGGCCATGAAGGAAGAGCTCTAAAGCTCCCTTATCCTGTAGTAAACTTGGAGTTAAAATGTAATGCTTTTTTAGAATGATCAATTCCAAATTAAGTGTAGACAATAACTCCTTATTCTTGGTTCATACTTGATAGGCTGTATAATGTAATGCATTGTTTATACACATCAATGATAATAAATGTTTGAACCTTTTTCGGTCATTCTTCTTTTACTGAAACACTTTTAAGGGTTAATAAGAATATTAACGTCAAGTGTGAGTAAATTTAAGGGTCACTGAGTGGGTTAAAACTTAATATCATCATCAATAATTAACATGCTAATTTATTTGGCCGTGACCAAGAATAACCTTTTAAATCAATTATGGAGTCAGATATATAAATTTATGTGAATTATTAAAAATCCTTTAGCACTGTTTCAAGACAGAACACGTGAGCCTTCAGTCCCGACTGGTATCCGTTTTTGGGCCAAGCACCGGGACCTTACAACAGTGTTTACATTTTGGGCCAGTTTCTCCTTTGAGTTAAAAACTGTACGTCAGTCACGTGTGATCTATTCGGCTTCTAGCAAAACTTCTGATATGGTTTATGGTGTTGTCCAACTTTAGGTTGAATTCATTATAATGTTTTTCTTTGATGTTTCTCTTATTCTGATTACCATTCCATCTGAGGAAGGAAAGTTATTGTTGGCTTCAGGTCCTATGGTGGAATTGATCGTCGGGATATCTCTGTGATCTTTTTCTTGGTCGCTGAGTCTGCCTTTTCACTTTCCACTAGTCCTAGGATCTGCAACACTTCGTGTCTACACTTCAAACTCATACTCTGTAGTGTGTTCAAAGCGCACATGCTCAGTGCAAACAAAACCCCTACACCAACGAGTGAACCCTCCCTGTCCACACTCTGCCAATGAAAGTGCCACTGCCCCCTAATGTAGTGGAGTGGTATTGCACTTTATTTTAGAACAGTAAAAAAATCTAAATAGAAAAATTAAAAAAGCATGTTCCCCTAGGTCAAACGCGCCCCCCCTTCACAGAGCCTCACTATTTGATAAGAACTGCACTAGTCCAATATGACCAGGGACGCATTAGAAGATGATGTGGTAGTTGTTCAGATAAAGTTGGTCTACCTTAATAAAAATAGAAGTGACAGCTAGGTGGTCTGATCCCATGAATAGCTATGGGAGAAGTAGGCAGTTGCCCAGGACGGCATCCCTAGGCAGTATGCGGTTTTAACTACGGACGAAGTGGGCAGTTACCTTGGGCGGCATCTTGAGGCAGTAGGTGGTTTTAATTATGGGTGAAGTGGGCAGTTACCTAGGGTCACATCCGGATCACCAGGTCATTTAATTAATTGTCCAAGACAGCCAAATTTTAGAACTTCTGGATACTTAACTATTTTATTTCATACATGCAGATGGATTTCATGTATCTGAGGAGAAAAACAATCATGTTCCAAAACTGGAATAAAGAAAAACAAACAGAGGCTGCACACCTGAGCCATCAGTAGTGGGTTGAGGGTCATAACAGCATCCATTGCAGCTACACCACTCTCAGCGATGCCATTATGGAAGAGGTTTACTGACAGAGGTGAGAGAATCTAGGAAAAATAATACAATGCATATAAGCACATAAAAATAACCAAAAACACTGTATTTAATTAAATTGAATTCTCTGGTTACAAATGATTCCTTACAAGCAATGACACACTGACTCCTCCGGCAGACTCTCCAAAGATGGTGACCGACCCAGGATCTCCTCCGAAGCTGTGGATGTTCTCTTGAACCCACTGAAGAGCAGCCACCTGATCCAGGAGACCATAGTTTCCAGGTGCATGCTCATCACCGGTGCTAAACAGGGCAGAGGATAATCATTCAACCAGGACCTCTCCCTTAATAACCAACAGTCATGAAGTCAAAGCAATCAAAAAGGACCCTGAAGAACTTTATAGCTGTTCAAACAAGATTACGTGCAAGTTTCAAGTTCAAAGATATGTTGAGTGGATTTATGGATGAATTTACGATCATAAAAGCTGATTTAATTTATCTTCAGAAATTAAAGTCCTCCGATAATGATTTCGAAAGGTTGGTAGTGTAGTTTTGCGAGTCTCCAGCTATTTATAGAGTTGTCGATTAAGAGTTAACATCAAGTGTGTTGTAATTGGATGCTGCACACAGTGTGTATATTAATAAGCCAATCAAACACTTCCGTGTTCAAACCCTTTAAAACTCTTTCCTGGTCTCAAATCCTTTTTTTAACTGGAACATTTGAGTTGATCAGTTTGAGATTTTCTCCACAAGTCAGATACTGACAAATAATTGTGACTTATTGGGGTCTGAAGACCTTAAAAAACCTTAAAGGTTTTTAAAAGTGACCTCTCCTGCAGTGTGAAACATCGCTTTAGGTTTGAGGAACACCCTGCTAGAGTTTTAAGGGCTTTGTGTACCAAAGCAGTGCCTTTAATAAGAAAAAGTCGACTCAGAGTTGCTGAAATGTGCATTTTTTTTAGCCCATGAGGTTACACCATACAACCTGCCACTTCATTAATTCATTTAAGCTGTGAAACTGTGTATTCCAAGTTCCCCTGGCTTTCTCGAGTTCGGTCACATGAGGGGAACCATGGTTATGCCAGCCTTTCACATAGATTATCATGCAGGAGGGGAAAATGCTATTGTTTATCAGTGTCTGATTGCTGGAGAATGAATTGTCTTAGAGTAAGGAACTGGAACCATATTTTCACTCAGGACCCTGAATGATGAACGCCCTGATGACAAACCTCAAGCTTCTCTGGTGAGCTCCAATCACACATTGAATCTTTATTTGATCATAAGCAGTTTAACGTTGTGCTGATTGTGTTTCACTTCGGTAAACACAATCTCTCTAGATGTGGTCAAAACTAGGTCGGATGGACTTCATTCATCTCACCCGGAGAAGAGTCTGTTTATTTAATGACATAGCGCTGTACTGTTGAAAAACGGCCGTATTAATAGTTGAAGTATGCTGGAAGAAGATGACGATACCGAGAGAGACTTATTTGAAGGAGAGAAGAATGGAGACTGAAGCTTCTCGCCTATGCTCTGCCTGTTTTGATGAGTGATCAGGAAAGATTTTGGGTAGAAGATCAAAACAGGAGGTTTTGTGGTCATCTCAGATTGGGACAAGCAGATGCTCGTTTCAGTGTGAAGAAAGCATTACAATCACCATGTGCGTCCTGCTCCATTTTACCTGAAAAACCCAAGCAGCCCAAGTCTGTATTGAATCAGGACCACAACGACATTCTCATAAGCTGCCAAAGCTTGCCCGTCGAAGATGGATGCTGACGCCATAGAGAAACCTCCACCGTGGATCCACACCATCACCTAAAAGCAAGAAACACCATAAAAATACCTTTTGAGTAGACTTCTGCATGGAATTGATGACACTCATGAGCACAAGGTGGGAAACTTTCAGCAGAAAATACACAACATCCTGGAATCATGAACGCTCTCTAATGTCTGAACTGCTAAGGATGCATTCTATGGAAGCAGATAAGTAGAACATTTTATTTCAATTTCGCTACTCATATGCGTCCATAGTTCAGCTGTTGATAACTCCTCCAACACAGCAGCCACTGACCTTAAGGGTTTACACAGGAAAGAAACATGCGTTAAACCTGTCAAACTCACAGGCAGTTTGTCATTCGACCCTGGTTTGGAGGGTGTGTACACATTGAGATAAAGACAGTCTTCTGATGAATCCATGACTTCTATCTTCATTGACAGGTTGGTCAACAAATCTTCAACCAACTTCTTTTCTTGCAAACACCTAAGCCAAAAACAGAGCAGAGTAAACTTAAGAGTTTTTTCCCTATTAATGACAGATGTTTATTTAACTGATTATAGTATTCTGATTAAAGTTTGAAAGCTTCAGAAAAGCAGAGCAAAATCATTAATCCATGTGACTCCAGTAGCATAAACAAACAAAATACAGACTTAGAATTAATTCTTTACATTCGAATAAAGCACACGCAGCAGGTCCAATCGGTCCAAGGCTTCAACAAACCCCTATAGAAACCCTTTTACTCTTTCTTAAATTACAAAAAGAAGTATGGAGTGAAGTAGATACATGAGTGTTCTACAAATGTAAATAACGTTTTGTAAATTGTATAAAATTGCAAAAAACTGTGGGTGTGTGTGCGTGTGTGCGTGGGTGTGTGTGTGTGTGTGTGTATGTGTGTGTGCGTGTGTGTGTGCGTACGTGTGCGTGTTAGAGGAGGAGCATCTACAGAACCAGATCGACAAATGCACATGATTGAATTCATGATGTGTAAAAGAACATTTGTACTTAAAACAATAGTTTTGTACTTGAAAATGTGACCGTGTTAAATTTGTTTTTTTTACAACTGATTCAGATTTTGCACACAAACAGTTTTTTGCAGATCCAAACAGGTTTTATGCATTATTTGACTGAATTTAAGCAGTAAATAAAAAAACACATCTTCTGTTGTAAATAAAACAAAAACTTTTTTTGCCGCAAATAAAAACAGATGTTATGCATTATTCAACTGAATTTAAGCAGTAAATTAAAAAACTGATTTTTTAATGTAAATAAAACTAAACTGATTTTATGCAGTAACTACAAAACTGATTTTATGCAGTAAATAAAACAGATTTTATGCAGTGAATCAAAAAACTGATTTTATTCATTATTTGACCAATTTATGCAGTAAATAAAAATGTATTGTATGCTGTGAATAAAAAACAAATTTTATTCCTTTTTTTGACTTATTTTATGCATTATTTGGCTGATTTTATGCTGAAAAAAAAACTGATTTTATGCAGTAAATAAAAAAACGGATTTTATGCTGTGAATAAAAAAAACTGATTTTATTCATTATTTGACTTATTTTATGCTAAAAAAAAACTGATTTTATGCAGTAAAGCAGCACTCGTCTATGCAGCAACAGGAGATCATAACAGCGAAAACAATCATGATTTAGTGAAATAATTCAAATGCTTTTTCTCACATGAGCGGCTGCTTTGTAGCGTCTCTCACTCCATCCCATTTCTCAGCAGGCTGCGGGGGTGCCAGTCTCAGGGCACCCACGGGTGGCTTGGCAAAGGGTATCCCAAAATAAGAATGGACTACAGTGTCTTTCCCCTTTGCTTTCCCAAAGGCACCTTGCAATGCTCCATTTTTGGTCTGCAAGACTAGACCTGCAAATAGAAAAATTCCATTTCTAACAGGAGAAATGACTGCTTTTGACTGGTGTAACCAGACTTCACATTTTCGAGAAAAACAAAAGCGTGGTGATCTTTAACACTGACAGAGAGGAGTTTTCAAAACACACGTGATTTACATAATTACCAGAGCCCCTGGCCTCGAACATCAGCTCACATAGCCATGTTACTGCAGTTTGTATTAAAATAAAATTGCAAATAAGTAAATAACGAGCACAAAAGGTTCAAACATGGCCAGTTTTCATGGAGAACAGACAGCCAAGCTACTTCCAGGATTGATTCATAAATTAAACTAGCCAGCAATTTATTCATTTGATTCACTGGGTTAAAACAATTCCATATTTTAAAGGATGAGTGGTAACGCAAGGTAAGGGGTAAGTCCGCTCCTAATTCAAACGTTCACAGTTTTATCTTTTTCTGGGAGCTCAAAATGGCTAGATGGTTGTGGAAGCACCACCCTCTAACCAATCAGATGAAGCGCTAATGCAGCTCATCTCAAGGAGTATATTTATATTCACTTCAATAAACAGGTGATGCTCAATAAGCTGATTACTTGATAATCATGGGCGTTTACATGCCAACCCATAAACTGGCTTTCTAAAGAAGTTTACATTTTTAAACTTTAGACACCTATTCACGATGGATAATCATATACAGATTTGGTCTGAAGAACCGGGGAAAAAATAAACATGGCGGAAAAGTAAAAAAAAGACTTACAGGAGACAGCCGATTGATAGGCGCTCTGCTAGTAAAAAAAGAACCCTTTTTTTAGATAGTAAACAGCCACATATCCTCTGTTTTCTCTCGACTCCACATTGTTTCCTTGAGAAAAAGCCTCCTGGAAGCTCCTCTTCAGCACTGATCAAGCTCACACGCTCGATGTTTCCATATTTGCATATATTAACAAATGTGTTTTTGGATGTCCCATGCCAAAATTTTTTTTACAAAAGTAGAACATATGAATCGGAAATGAGGATTTACTGAGTGCCAGCAAGCGAAACACTGCAAGGGGGCGTGGCGGAAGCAAGGCGGGTGCGCGACTTGTTCTGCAGAACCTATTCATTTGAGGAGATTCAAAAACATTATTCACGACAAAAATTGTAAGGTTACAAAGGGTTTAAAAGGGGCATAATGACACCTTAGAGCTCAGTCAGGAATTTGCATGAAGTTTCTCAATGAGCAGCACCACATAAAGAGTACCAAACATTAACGAAGAGTATTTTGATCGATTAATACTACAACACAAGCTTATTCAGCTGCAGATCTGTCAAGCTCGCACGCATTTATCAGGATAACAACCTATTATATAAGCCTTTTCCACGCACTCACTAAACTGACGCACCTACTAGCACCCACAGCAACATCACAGTAGAACAACTCTTCGTGCTCAAAAAAAAAAACTAAAACATTTTTAGGTTCCATTTGTATCTGAGGGAAACTACGCACCGAATAAACGCCAGCTAACGTCACTTTTTTTTTTGCGTGACAGCGCACAGAGGAAAAACAACTTCACTCACCGTCCCCCGCGTTGGCAAAACTGTGTAAACTTATTAAGGAAAGGATGCAGAGTGAGATGACGGCGGGGCTCTTCATCGCCATGCTCGGCGCTTCTCTGCAGAAGATTGGGTTCTGGCGAGTGCGTTCAGCGGGGTCATTAACTCCCCCTCATCGTTATTGCGCAATTGGCAACCCTTGAACCTCTGGAGCTCGGGTTGCCAGATTGAGCAGGCTCGCGCAAGGCTGGTGAACCGTCGGAAACATCCTACTTTTCTTCTCTCGATGCGTGATAGAAAGTGTCTGAAGTGCCCTGAGCGTCCGCTTGAGGCTGATTCCAAAAGGCGATGCCATTTTATTTGTGTAGCACATGTCGTACACAGGGTGATTCAAAGTGCTTTACATTGGAAACGAAGAATAAAAACAGAAAGTACATTTAATAAAATGAAGAATAAAAAGTCATATCAAATCATAGTGATTAAAAACTGAAAATATCAAAACATAGATTAAAACATAGATTAACCCTTGTATGGTGTTCGGGTCTGTGGGACCCATTTTCAGTTTTCATCAGAAGAAAAACTAAACAAGCATTTATTATTTATATTACACACAAGGTGTTCGGGTCTACTGAACCCGGGGCGTGTTAAAGTGTGAAAATGGTAGATTCTTTACCTTAATTCTCTCTTAACACACAAACATAAATAAATTGTGTGAATTAAAAGCGCCAAAATGCAATGGGTCCAGCAGAGCCACCAACCCTGCCAAAGTAACAATAATGAGAACACCACACATGGTTCAAATTCTAAACGTGAAGAAATCAGGTTAAAGAACAATAAATAAAGTATATTTGCTGTTTATATCACTTGTTTCTTGGCTAAAGGAAATAAGTTTTTAACATGTTTTGATTGGGTGAATTAAAATCTGCAAAAGGCAATGGGTCCACGAGACCGGCTGAGTAACAATAATATGAACACCACACAAGGGTTACTCAAACACCGCCTGAGTAACAATAATATGAACACCACACAAGGGTTACTCAAACACCGCCTGAGTAACAATAATATGAACACCACACAAGGGTTACTCAAACACCGGCTGAGTAACAATAATATGAACACCACACAAGGGTTACTCAAACACCGGCTGAGTAACAATAATATGAACACCACACAAGGGTTAAAATAATCATACATGTCATGGTACGTAGGTGCGTTGTTGTCTATAACAAACTTTATTTTTAAAGTAAATGCATCAAGAAGGAAGTTGGCTGTGCCAGCAGTGATGCTTGGTGTTTGAGATATGGCATGCATAAACATCTCGCTGGTGTCATCATTTATGTGTCTTTTTCTAACAGAAATTGATTTTGCAATTGTGACTTGGGAGATTGCCGCATCAACAAAAACACAGAAGTGATCAGACAGAGCAACATCTTGCACAACGGTGGATAAAATATGTAAGTCCTTACTAATTACTAAGTCCAGTGTGTGACCGTGACAATGTGTGACACCCTGAACGTGTTGAGTCACGTGTTTAAAATATTGTTGAGTTCTTTGGCAACATTATTATCGGGCTTGTCCTTGTGAATATTAAAATCCCCAGCGATAATTAAATAGTCAAACTCCGAAGAGATGGCTGAGAGCAGTTCAGTGAAGTCATCGGTAAACCCTGCAGTGTACTTCGGAGGCCTGTATAAGGTGGTGGTAAGTACCCGTTAGGTGCTTTTTAAAGCTATACTCAAACATTCAAAAGATGTGTAATCTCCAAGATTGACCTGTTTGCATTCAAAAATGTTCTTGTACACACTTGCGATTCCGCCTCCTTTCTTATCAGAACGAGAGACGTGTCTATATAAGAAGTTTTCTGGTGCAGCCTCGTTTAATATGGTTGCACTACAGCTATCATCTAGCCATGTTTCAGTTAACTACATAAAATCTAAGTTATGTGTTAAAATGAAATCATTTACAAGGTGTTTCTAAGTGACCTAACATTTAGAAGTGCTATTTTTACCCTGTTTAATGTGGGTTCAGATATGATGGCCTCTGGCTTACAGTTTATTTTAATCAGGTTTGGTCTGCTTGATTTCTGATTTCTAGCAGACCTTTTCTTCCACTTGTTTTGTCTATTTCTAGCAGGCCTTATCTGTATCGCTAATAAAGTAAGAGCTAAAGGGGCTGAGGACATCTGCCTGTTCTGAAAACATTCCCCAAGGTCTGTCTTGAGGCAGAATGTCCTGTTTATCTCACTGCTGGTTTGGTGGAGTAAGGGTGGGTTGGGGGGGATTTTGCCCCAGGCGGTTTGAACTCTTTCTGCTATAGTAGGAAGAGGTGCCCGCCTTTTTCGGGGCGATGGTCGGGGGCTTGCCGTACACGAGTGGGACAGCTTGGTTCCTGCAGAGACTAGTTTTTCAAGCTGCGCTGGGAAACTGAGATGGGGGGATCCTGAGGATGTGGATATTGTTGATGTGTCCTCCAGGGAGTTGTTCTGTTGATTCCGGTTGTTGTCCAGGGGGTTATCCTAGTTCTCATGCGGTGGTGGTGTAGTCTTTGAGATGGTGTGGCTATCCTCATTTGGTGGTGGCGTGGCCACTGAGATCCAAATGTTGATCCTCATCAAATCTAGCGGAGGTCAGATAATCTTCATTCGGTGGTGACGTCTGGAGAGTGGGCGACGAAGGCCTTGGTGGTGTGTTTCCACAGTTAATTTGATGGCTCTTGTGTCTTTCAGACTGATAGCGGAGGGAGAAAAGTATAATGTCCATGAGCATTCTTGCTTCAGATCTGTTCAGCTGCCTCCTATCTGATGTGATAAAATCAGGCTAATTCCAGAACACATTAAAATGATCAATATACTGGAAATCTCTTGACAAACAGGCGTGTTCCAGCCATGTGTTGAGCCCAAGCAACCGAGAAAACATATTTATGCTATTTGCTGGAAGTGGACTACTGTATTTTCAAGTGTGTCAAATAGTTCCATAAAATCTTTTTTCAGGAGCTCTGATTGTCCTTTCTTTACATCATTTTTCCCCAAATAAATGATGATTTGTTTTGTCTTGTGCTTGCTCAGAATATCTCTTATCGTTTTGTTGATATCTAACACAGTGGCATGAGGGAGACAGTATGTTGCCATTGTTTTGTTCCATAGAGTCTGGATTATATAATCCCCAATAATCAGAGTCTTCGGCTCCACTGAGACATGAGTTGGATGTTGCTTGTTTCTTGACCCCCTGCTTTCTGAAATGTGTGTGTGCTCTGATTGTTGACTGACAGGCTGAGCTTGATCGGTATCCACAGTCGTTAATGCTTCAAATCTGTTCAATGAGAAAGTTCTCATTCACTCCCATGTTAAAACCGACCAATTTTGGATAAAAAAAACTTGTTTCCACCTCTGGCTCCATGAAGTTTGTTGATTCTGTGCTCTGTGCTGTGATGCGCTCTGAATCCAGATTGAAGTTCTTCATAACAGTTGCTCTTTTGTAAGAAGGAGCTGAGCTGTGCTATAACAACTTTCTCTAATATTTTTGACAAAAACGTAAGGTTAGAGATTGGCCTATAGTTGGATAACTCATTAGAATTCCGCTGTGTTTTCTTGATTAGTGGTTTAATTACTGCATTTTTTAGCTGTTTAGGAACGTAACCTTTTTTATAAAAAAGTTTATAATATTTCGAAACGTTCTTGAGCTAATTGTAGCAATTCTTTCAGTAATTTTGTTGGTACAGGATCTAGAGAGCATGTTGATGATTTAGATGCTGTGATTATTCCCAGCAGTACTTTCAGGTCAATATTTGAAACATTTTGCAGCGAGTGAGTCAAAGGCATAGGATTTGAGTTAAACTGCTTAGATTGAATATGAGTTTTAGCGATTATACTTCTAATAGATGTAATTTTATTTGAGAATTAGTTCATAAAATCATTGCTGCTAAGTACACATTATACATCTAGTAATTAATAATAAAACAATGAAAACTTAATAAAAAAAATGAAAAATAATAACCCGCATAGAGCGAGGAACAAAACAACAACTGGTAAATGTATAAAATTTGAATACAACAATTTGGAGAGAATTATGGAGAGAAATCCGTCGCAAAGAGAATCTAATTGTTTTAAACAAAGACGGCAAATAAACTTTCTCTGACATTCCAAGTTCAGCTCTTATTTAACTTAAACGGCTAGGCTTTAAACAGACAGCTAATAAAACAATTCTAGCTGGGAACTGTCTGATCATCATGAAATGAAAGCAAATTGACAAAAAACAATTATGAGCAAGAAACCAGCTTTAAACTGCAACAGTTACAATATCTGGATCTACAGCAGTTCTTTTCGTATGCTCTCAATAGAACATTTAAATGAATACAAGGTGAGATCATACAGAGGATCCAAACTTTACTTTCCAAAAGCCTCTTTCATTGGGATAGGTTTCAATCTGGCAACGCAAGTTAATCCTAAAGTGGCTTTAGTTTAGGCCCTTTACCCTAATGCTCTTTATTCACCATGACGAGGTGATTTATCTCACATGAATCTGCAGGAACCCGTGTTTCAGGCTTCAACACAAACACAACTATACAAAGCTTTCTTTCCAACAATAGCTTCTTTGTGAAATGGATATTAATCCAAACTGTTTATCAAATGTCAAACGTGATAAAAGACTATTTGAATTTACTCCATTAACATGAACAGTGGTTGACGCCTGTTAATTAAGTTGCATAATCTTTTGGGAATGTCTCAATGTGGTCAAGCAAAGTTTTTCAAGAAATTATGTATTGTGTAAAAATATATTATTTGGTTTTAAAGCAGGTCAGAAGGAGTTAAGAGCACAAAATTTCAGGGCCATTACCCATACAGTATCAGTATTTTTACTTTATTTTACTTGGACACAGTATATTGCTTCCGCACTTTAACATTCTTATAAGTAATAGACAGTGTCATTTGTTTGATGTGTTTCATTTAACGCACGTTTATTCCCTGGTAATTTCTTCATTTTTAGGCATTATATAAAAATGTTGTGGTTAATACAGGTTACGAGAGCCAATCGTGTTCCTGGTTACAAATACGAGTAAAAGCTTTGGCCAATCAGCGCTTCTATAACTCTGCTTATGAATAACCTAATTGGCCAATCAGCGCTCGGATCGTAACGTTACGTTGAAAAAAAAAACAAGTGGACCAAATTTAACGATCAGCAAATGTTGTATTAACGAGTATTGAGTACTTTCTAACTAACGATTACAAAGTGAGTCCATATTTTGTCAATTAAAACGATCTCTTTTCAACGTGTTACTTTCCTTTGTGTATCGTGCGTAGCGAATGCACGAAAAATGAGAAAAATAGAGTTGATGTGTTAGCGAACAATTAAAGCCCCTATAATATTAACTCGACTGAAGTAAACTCCGTTTCTTTTAAGAAAAATACAAAAATAAAGAATATCTCTGTATATCTGGGTATTAATTAACATATAGGTTCAAACAAAGCTTACCAAAAGTTACCATACCAAAGGTAAAATAACGCTCTTGTATGATGGGAAAGTATTAACATAAACACTGACATTAGAGAAATTGTTAACAGCCTTTATTGTGGATCACCACAATAACAGCAAGCAGCTGCAATCACAATAGGCTTAACCAACATTGAGAATTGTAAGGACCTCACTCAGTGCAACAGCAATCTCGTCGATGGTTAGTTTAGGAAGCCCTCATAATGAGATGCGTGCAGTGTCTCACCCTTGTGACATCACTGCACCAATCCCGAGAACGGAGGTTCAACCAGCCGCTACATTATCCCCCCTTACAAGGGTTAGTGTCCCACAACCATAGTCCACGTAATCCCCCAGGTATGCTGGCCGTCTGGGAGTGCGAGATGGTCGTGCCTCCCCAAGCCCTTGTCCTGCACACTCCGTACTGGGCATCACAGACCCCTCCGTGGGCCCCTAACTATCCTCCACCTGCAGGGCTGAGTCACCAGGGTCCCCAGGCAGGCTCAGCGGGCGGTAGGGGGCTAGCCGGTCCCGATGCAGCACCACCTTGCGACCCGTTCCCGGCATTCGCACCTGGTAGACGACGTCGGTGAATTGCTGCAGTATTTCCCCCGGTCCTTGCCACTGACTCGTGAGCTTGGTTGACAATCCCTTCCTTTTGCGAGGTTTGAACACCCAGATCTTGTCCCCCACAGCAAACAGGGGTCCCCTTGCCCGTGCATCATAAGCCCGCTTCTGACGGGCTCCTGCTGCACTCATAGCAGCTCGCGCCAGTTCGTGTGCTGTCCTCAGCCGCTCCTTGAGCCGACGCGCATAATCCATTTCTGGCCCGCCCTCCAGTTCAGGTTCTGGGGGAGCTCCAAACACTAATTCCACAGGTGTGCGGAGTTCCCGCCCGAACATCAAGGACGCCTTAGGCTGGACTCCTGAACTGCTGTCCGATAGGACAGCAATACCAACGGCAGTTGCTCGTCCCAATCCCGCTGGTGTTCGCTGGTTAAAATCGCCAGCTGGGTAGCCAAAGTGCGGTTGAACCGCTCCACCAGTCCATCACTCTGGGGATGGAGTGGCGTTTTTGACCCCCAGCCGGCGACAGACTTCCCCGAACACCTTGCTCTCCAAGTTCCGTCCCTGGTCGCTATGGAGCTCCTCGGGAATCCCGAACCGCGAGAACATCCCCTCGAGAAGGGCTCTGGCTGTGGTCGCAGCGCTCTGGTCCGGCACTGCATACGCTTCTGGCCACTTTGTAAAATAATCCATCGCGACCAGTACATAGCGGTTGCCAGCCTCGGTGACTGGAAAAGGGCCCATGATGTCAACTCCTACACGCTCCATGGGGGCTCCCACCAGGTATTGCTGCAGCGGAGCCACGGCACGGTGCCCAGGGCCCTTACGTGCCGTGCACGCGTCGCAGCAGTGGACGAAGAGCTCTGCATCCTGTTTGCAACCTGGCCAGTAGAACCGCTGTTGGAGGCGACGCACAGTCTTGTTGTTCCCGAAATGGCCTGCGCCTGGTGTGCCGTGGACCCATCGCAGAACCTCTGTCCGTAAGGCATGTGGAACCAGAAGCTGTAGGTGGTCTTTTTGGGCTCTAGGAGCCCTCCAGTGTCGATAGAGGACTCCCCCATGGAGCTCCAGGGTATTCCATTGGGAGTGCAGCACCTTGGTCTCTGGCCCGGTCACTGCTACGGTCTGCTACTCTGGTCTCCTACCTCCCTCCAGCCACTGCCGCACATGTCGTAGCACGCCATCTGTCTCCTGAGCCCGCCGAATAGTATCAGCGTCAAACTCCTCGCTGACTCCTGCATCAGTCTGTGGCTGTGCTGCTGCGGCGATGTGGCTCATGTCTCGCTCCTCCTGACGTTTGCAGTGGCGGCATTCAGCTTCCATGCAGGGTCGCCTGGAGAGTGCATCTGCGTTCCTGTGTCTCCGGCCGGCCCGATGCTGGAACGTGTAGTCGTACTCCTGTAGAGTCTCCATCCACCAAGCTAGCTGACCCTCGGGTTGCCGGAAACTTAACATCCATGCCAAGCTTGCATGGTTGGACCGTAGGAGAAAATTAAACCCAAGCAGATAGGGTCTAAAATGGCGGACAGCCAGCACCACAGCCAACAGCTCCCTACGGGTGACGCAGTAGTTCCTTTCTGCTCGGTTGAAACTGCAGCTGTAGTAGGCCATCATCCGTTCTCCCGCCTCACCAATTTGTGAGAGTACGGCCCCAACTCCCACATTACTTGCGTCAGTGTCCAATATAAACTGACGCTTGGGGTCTGGGTATGCCAGCACCGGGGCTTCAGAGAGAGCATCCTTAAGTTGAGTGAAGGCCTGCCCACAGTCCTCCGTCCAATGGAACCGCTTATCCTTCTCTGTGAGTCGGTGCAGCGGGTTGGCCACTGTGGCAAAGTCCTTCACAAACTTGCGGTAATAAGAGGCCAGTCCCAGGAAACTCCGCAGCTCCTGCAGATTTGTGGGGGTGGGCCAGTCCTTGACGGCTGACACTTTTCTTGGGTCCGTGGCCACACCGGCTTTGCTGACCACATGACCCAGAAATTGTGTCTCTCGTCGAAGTAACATGCACTTTTCTGGGCTCAATTTAAGTCCAGCTGCCCGTATCGCTAACAGGACATCCTTTAAATTGTTCACAGCCTGCTCAAATTCCGGTGCGTGCACCAACAGATCGTCCAGGTACACCACACACCGGTCCCGAGGCACATCCTTCAGGACCTGCTCCATGAGTCGTTCCAAGGTGGCTGAGGCATTGCAAAGTCCGAACGGCATCACACGGAACTGCCACAACCCCTGGCCGATGGTGAACGCAGTTTTCGGCCGTGCTTCCGGAGCCAGCTCAACCTGCCAGTAGCCACTGCGGAGGTCTAAGGAGTTAAACCATGATGAACCGGCGATGGTATCCAGTGCATCATCAATGCGGGGGAGCGGGTAAGAGTCTTTCCGTGTTGCAGCATTGAGTCGCCGGTAGTCCACGCAGGGCCGCCATTTGCCATTCTTTTTTTAAACAAGAACCATGGGTGCGGCCCACGGGCTGGATGATGGTTCTATGACTCCGTTGGCGTGCATCTCCCGGATCAACTCTTCCGCCACCTGCCGCTTGTGCACCGGCAGCCGATGGGGTCGGAGCCGTATTGGTGCAGTATCGCCAGTGTCGATGAAGTGTTGCACCAAACTTGTCCTGGTGCACTCGCTCTCAGATGCCGCGAACACATCCTCGAACTCTGCCAGCAAGCCCTTGAGCCATTCAGTTTGCCCCGAGGTTAGTCCTTGGCTGCTCCGGTGCAACAGTTCCTTGATCGCGGCCTTGGTCCCTTGGGGTGTGCCCCTGTGCACCCCCCGATGACTGCTTGACCATACACGTACTGTCCCGGATCTTCGAGGCTCCAATGCCTGAGCGCAATAGAATAACCAATCCGGAAAGGTGCAACCCGAGGTTGGCTATATCCACAGTTGCCTGCCAACGAGTTAATAAGTCCAGTCCTATAATGCAGGGGTCTTTAATCTTCGCTAGCCAAAACTCATGGTCAACCACGACCCCTTGTAGTGAGGTCTTGACCAGCTTCTTCTCCGGCATTATTGATCGTGCTCCCGTCACTGTCTGCAGTGCAGTGGTGGTAGGCGACCAACCAGCTGTTAATGTCCCTGAGGTGCCAGGTAGCAACCCGCATCTCACCAACGATACTGTGGATCCCGTATCCACCAGCGCAGTCAATTTGTGTCCATCCAGACTAATATCCAAATAGAGTCCACAAAACGGTCCACAGCTGCCGACCATTGGTGCATTGTGAGGGTTCACAAGTGCTTGGGGCAAAGGTTCCCTCATGCCTTGACCCCCTCTCC
The DNA here is from genome assembly GCA_900490495.1 of Danionella dracula. Taxonomy (NCBI): domain Eukaryota; kingdom Metazoa; phylum Chordata; class Actinopteri; order Cypriniformes; family Danionidae; genus Danionella; species Danionella dracula. The sequence goes on from UELW01000461.1 coordinate 621,386, forward strand.
ATTTCCTGCCGGTTTTCGTGGGCTGGGTGCGGGGCAGTCCTTGGCTCGGTGGCCTAACTCTCCGCAGCGAAAAACAGTCCTCTGTCGCTGGCATCCGGCGGTTTGCTCTTTGTCTTGGGCCAGTGGTGGTGCGAGCGGTGTTGGGTAAACTCTCCACCTCCGTCGCTCTACATGGGGGTAGGCAGTTTACCCCTGGTGATGGTATCGGGGTGAGGCCAAAGATCTCCTCTGCTTGCTCTGCAATCTGGAGTGCCTCAACCAGGCTTGTCGGCATCCTTAACCGTACATGTAGACGGAGGGCTTCTGGCTGCAGGCCTTTAAGGAATGCTTGTAGTCCAAGGAGTTGCTTTTCTTGCGGCAGTAAGCTGGCATACCCCTTCCGTACATGGAGCTCAAGGTCGGCTGTAAAGGCCCCCAAGCTCTCGTCTAGGCGGCGCCGCCGTTCTGCCAGTTCGTTTCGGTGGTGTTCGGCCGAGACCCTCTTCCCGAAGCGCCGCTGTAGTGCACCGATCAGGGTCTGTAGGTTCTGCGGGTCCTCAGAGGCGAGGTCGCCAAGCATTTGAAGAGCTGGGCCCTCCAGGGCCAGTGCCAGGTAGGTGGCGGTGATCTCGGGTACCCAGCGGTTGGCCGTGGCTGCCAGGTCCACCTGGCTAAGGTACAGCTCCAGGTCAGTCTGGCCGTTAAACTTCGGCAGCTTGACCAGTGGTGCAGCTGGCGTTGCGAGGCGATCGGTGTGGCGCCGACCCTTGAAGCTGGCAGGCGAATTCATCACCGAGCCTTCTGCTGTGCCCCCTGGACAGCGCCCTTGGACCCGTGAAGCTTCCGTTGCTTCTGGCAGGGATGGCTCCAGGTGAGCAGAGAACTCTCCTCGGCGCTGGCTGGCTCCTTCAGGTTGATGCTGCCTGGAACTCTTCATGGCTCCTGGGATATCAGGCATAACCTTGCTGATGCGTAGCTGCTGCATTGTCTTCTCCAGATCAGCCAGCTGACGTTCGATCTCAACTGTCAGACTCATATCCCACTTCTGACACCAATGTAACGCTCTTGTGAACTGGGATAGTCTTAACAAAGTCACTGACAATTGGCATAGCGTTACCAGCCTGTATTGTGGATCACCGCGATGACAGCAAGTAATTGCAATCATGAAGCCTCAAGCAGTCATCAGGAGGGGGGAGGGGGGGGGGTGCACAGGGGCACACCCCAAGGGATGAAGTTGGATCAATGAACTGTTGCACCGGACCAGCCCAAGGTCTAACCTCGGGGCAAACTGAACGCCTCAAGGGCTTGCTGGCAGAGTTCGAGGATGTGTTCGCGGCATCGAGGGCACCGACACTGATAATAGAGATATCATTAACAGTCTTTATTGTGGATCACCATAATAACAGCAAGGAGTTGCAATCGCAATAGGCTTAACCAACATCGAGAATTGTAAGGACCTCACTCAGTGCAACAGCAATCTCGTCGATGGTTAGTTTAGGAAGCCCTCATAATGAGATGCGTGCAGTGTCCCGCCCTCGTGACGTCACTGCACCAATCCCGAGAACGGAGGTTCAACCAGCCGCTACAGTAATATTTGGACGCGTGAATTTTGTGTCTTTGTTTTAACTGTATGTTGACATATAATACATGTAAAATAGAAATGTTTGTTTTATTTGGAAAAATAATAAAACAAAACAACATCTCCGAAGATTACTTTTCACTGACAAAGTGGTTGCCACCTGACACCTGTAGGTGAGGATGAATCTTTGTTATGACAGCCAATCACGTTCAGGAATGTAACCAAGAATTCGAGGCTGCGACCAATCAGCCCTTAAATAGATCTTATGCCTTAGACTTTAATTTTATATTTTGCCTCTATTGTTTCATTTTTTTAAGTTGCGTACTCCAAAAGTGTATAATTGTTTTAAGTAAGTAGGATTAAATATTGATCTTCAGTGCTTTTAGCACATGGGCCAGTGGCGCAATGGATAACGCGTCTGACTACGGATCAGAAGATTCTAGGTTCGACTCCTGGCTGGCTCGAATCTTTTGATTCATCCACACAGACTTGTTTCGCGATATCTACGATGTCATAAAAGAAATCAGGTCAAATAATCACAGTTTTTACGAATCTATGTTAAAATACATTCCATTTTTAAATAACAATACACGGTTTAAGACAACTTTGAATTGTATTAACTTCTATTTTTTTGTTTTCTGTTTTCATTGTTTGCTTCAAACGAGCCTTGTTAGTGAAGGATGGCAATCTAGGAATTCTATGCATTGTTTAGATTCATGGTTTTAGAATTAAAATTACTCCAGAGTACTAGAACGTGGGTTTTGAATGAGAATTTGGGTCTTTCTCTCGCTTTAGAGCAGAGCTCGACTGCCCTCACGCGGCTGGATAGTGGAACACGTTTATGTTGGAATACCGAGTGATTTATTTTGCATATGATCTTTTCTGCTTTTATGTGCCTTCTGCTTTATATGCCTCTATAACTTTTTTCATGTACAGGTTTAAGGTTAAAATGTACTTAACAACGTTCTAAATCTAGCATACGTGTAGGATAATTTTAGGAAAAATTTCGAGATGTCATTGCTTATGTTTATGTATGCGTATAAAGCTTAAATGTGAAAAACGTTTCACGCCGGATATCACGAAGACTACAAAACGAGTCACTATTTAAGATTCAAAAGATTCGAGCCAGCCAGGAGTCGAACCTAGAATCTTCTGATCCGTAGTCAGACGCGTTATCCATTGCGCCACTGGCCCATGCAGAATCCACAACAGAGTCGTCTATTTAATCTAACACAAGATAAGGATTAATCATATATTTATTATAATAATCACGATATAGACATGTCGTTTATATATACTCTCAAATTAGATTTAAAAGTTCAAATCTTAAACTCAACGGCTGTTCGAAAACACTAAACGAGCTCTGATTAGTCGATGCTTTTTCATAGGCGGAATCTTAGCTGGAATACGTGCGCTCATTGGCCCTTACATAAATAGTTTGTCGTAATCTGGAACGTTATTGGCTGCCATGACCACGACATAATGTGTCATCTATTGACCCTTGACCCATTTACTTTGCTTCGTTAAAATTAAACAGATGTTTCATATTTATGTTTTACAAATGTAATACATACTACGAACTTCAATACGAACTCATATTTGCACATCCATAAGGCCTTGCCTTCTGAACTGAACCTATTTCACTTTTTTGTTATAATATTTAAAGCATTTCAACCTGTTTTAATTAATTGCGGAGGATTTAAAGGTAGTTTACACCATATATTACACGTATTTATGGTCAAAAGTTAAGCAACAGGTAGCAGCCTTAACATGATCGTTATCCACGTGTTCAGAAGAGCACAGGGTTTTAAGAATTCTTCTCAATAATAATGGCCTCTTCAATACATCAGACCGTTCTAATAGGAATATGCGACGGATCTATTGACAAGAAGAAAACAACGTCTTATTGCACGAACAAAGTTGGACACGCAGCGGTAAATAAACATGATAATTAGATATACTTATCTTATGCTAAGAGGGCTAAAATAACGTTTGTTTGACAACTGTTCGTTTCTCTTTTAAATTACAAAAAAAATACATTTTTATTTATGAGTGAAGTCCAGCAATGTTTATTTACACAAACGTAAACCACGTGGAAAGCAGCTCTAGGTGTTTTAAAGAGTGAGTGGCTAACGTTAGCTGCTATTGCTAACTAACTGTTAGCTACTTTGACTCAATCTTTTCTGTTGCTAAGATTTTTAAGGAGGTTGCGTTGGTCAGAGATATTTAAACTCAGTTTGTTTTTAAGCAATGTTTATTGTTTACTAAATAATGTTTACGTTAACGTATAAAATATGTCCAGTTGAAAACAGCATAGATGTTGTAGTTAGAAACCGCGACTGATCTCACTTTTCATCATCCGGGCCAGTGGCGCAATGGATAACGCGTCTGACTACGGATCAGAAGATTCTAGGTTCGACTCCTGGCTGGCTCGTTGGTTTTGATTTTTGAACTTCTCTTGCGTTTTATTTTCTGTTTCTGTTAAAATTAATTAAAAGCTCACCCAAGTACATCAGTTCATTTAAAAGTTAAGAAACGCAACATGTGCATTTTAAGTGAGATACCTGTATTCTTTACAAAAGTCTTTTGAGAGTTTTTACAAAATCTACATATGACCTCGTAGATTTAAATCTTGAGTCGTCAAAGTTCCCAAAATGGCAACTTTAAAGTAATTGAGCATGTTTAATCAGATGTTCATCTTTCTTTGGAACAGTCAACAGCATGCAGAGGAAATTATTGTCACGTATACAAAAAAAAACACACAACAGCGCTGTAGCAGTGATGGGAAGTTTTCGTCATTTTGGTGACTTGGTTCTTATGACTTTCCTTCACTAAACTCTTTGAGCGATTCGTTCTTTTCGTTCATCTGTAAATAACTATTTCTTTAATTCAATAACAAGACTACTTGCAAACAGTTATGACAAAGACCCCAAAACCGAGCGAAATACAAAAACAAGAGAAATGAAACCAGCTTACCTGCATCTTTTAAATATTTACACACTTTAGTAAAAACCTCCTCTGATAATTCCAAAACATCGAGATTGGGTCGTTTGTTTTGGTAAAATCCATAATGTGTCTGCTGCCATGTCCAGTGAAACATGACCTTTAGTGTTAATTTTGGCAAAACATGAGAAGTGTCACCACAGCACCGCGTGAAATACCATCACATGCGAACGAGCGATTCAGATGAACAGCATCCATTGAAACGCATTGAGAACGATAAGAACGAGTTGAGTCTTTTCTAAATCTGCCTCTGGGTCCATTGAGAAGCAATCATGAGATTGAATGAGATTGCAAGTACGAATCGTACACTAGGAAGTGTTTTTCCTCATGACTCACTATTACGAGTCGTTCTTTTTTAATCAATCGGTCACGAGCGACGCATCACTAGTGCACAGTCCGGCACAACACAGTTAGGCCCTGAGCTTTTCCAAACAGCCCCCTCCAACAATTCTGAGGATCGTAGTGCCAACTACACCAAAACATTTTTTTAACCATGACTGCGAAGTTTACTCAATGTTTTTATGTTTCCAGGACCCACTTCCAATTATCAATATCCAGCATCCCTCATGCTCTCTGTGCCAGAAAGCCCTGTCTCATGTTGTTCAGGTCTACTGCCCTCTCGCGGCGTCTCTTTACCACAGAACCATCAATGTATTCGCCTGCATCGACCCACAGTGCAGTGGCAAGTCAGAAAGGTAACCGTACCACAAATCGAGTGATTATCTTTCCTCTGCTCTCCCTAAACAACCTCTTTCTCTTCTAGCTGGATTGTCATGCGCTCGCAGTGCTTGGAGGATGATGTCAAACGCAGTACCAGTAACAGAAGCGTGGAATCTAGCATATCCAAAACAGACTGGTGTGAGGGTGCGGATGATTGGGGAATGAAGGATGAAGTGCTGGAGAAGGTGGTGCAAATTTCATCTGAAGGAAATGACGTCAGCAGCAAGCTTCAGGAGCTTTGCATCGATGGAGGTGTTGATCTTCAAAGTGCCTCTCAGCCTACTGATGCACCTATTTTCAAACCCTTTTATATCAGCGTTGTGGATGAAACGGATTTAGATGGGTTTCAAGATATGGATCATGAAAATGAACTGCTGAAAGTGTACGAGGAACAGGAAGGAGTGAATGTAGAGGAGATTCAGAGGTGAGGACTACTCTAAATAGATTGTAAATAAATTTTATTTTTGTATATATGCTGAATTTCTGTACGGCTACTTTAGGTGTCTTGAAAGGTGCCAACCAATAAAATGAATTATTAACATTATTATTTCTATTATGATCATTGGCCACTTTATTAGGTACACCACGGTCTGCGGCCTTGTGTTTTTGCATCGGGGAAGAATTTTGAGACAAAAAACACTTGAATGAACTTATGACAAAATCATGTGGAGACATGCTTAACGTCACTAGACAAGAATGACTTGTGGATTTCAAGTTGGTTTCTGTTTGTAAGTTTGTTTGGAAAATACTAACTCTGTTTGAGAATACTCTCTTGCTTGTTTTGCCACTCGGCCTCACCGAAGGGGATATCGCCTGGTGGGAGAGGGACGTCAATGCATACCCTCTACAGTTTGTGCCAAACAGAAGGAGAGGGGTATTGTGGGATGTGTGACAGGACATGTTTTTCAAAGACTTGTGCCATCTTGTTCCACTTGTGCCATCTATAGATTTGAGAAAGAATGGTAAAAAGATATTCTGGCAACATCTGTGTGTGAATAGCGGGGTTCCATTTGACGTCACAACAACATTTATAGACTCAATAATTTGTACTTAAGAAAGAGTACTAATATCATCCACCAATAACTGTAACAAAGGATACATTTTTCAAACTTGAATGTAGATCACACAAAGAATTATGCACAATCAACTTTATTGCGATTCTTTTATTTCATGCACACAATAGAGACGTCAGCATGTGGTTGTGAATTCAAAATGTTGCAAAACTGTCAAAATTTACGTGTGGAATGCCAGACACACTTTTAAAAATATTTTACAAATTTTTTATGCAAAATGAACTCATGAGATTAATGTTTTTTAATTGTTAGAAAATTTTGATTGATTCTCAGTATACGGTTTGAAAAGCCACTCATCAAGCAGAGTTTTAAATGAAACCAGGCGAGGTCCTAAATGCTACGAACAAGCTTTACCTTATAAAGTGGCCAATAACTTGTAAATGTGGGTTGAAAAAATTAAATTGATCATGTGTTGTTTTTAGGTGTGAAAGTGGTGATGCTCGAGAGGAGTACGAGAAAGCTTCAGCTAAACACGGAGATGAAGTGTTTATGGGCTTCATGAAGAAAATCTCTCTTTGTCCTGATCAAGTGCTACGGTGATTAACGTCATTTAGTTTGCCTTTCTTAGGGACCTTTCAGATTGGGAACGTCTAGAATGTTCCCCCAATGACAATGTTCACTCCCCCTCCTCAACCCCCAACAGTTTTATGTACACACACTATTTTTCCGACCCATTTCGGAGAGGTTTATGTACATACATCACCGGAAACATGTCGCGTAGACGGTGGAAGAAGAGCAAACGGAAGCTCTCGTGTCATCAGTCTGCGACTGCGACTGCCACATTTTTTTATTTTATTGCTTATTTTAATACATTACAGGGTACATACAACCAGGGAGCACACACACATCACAGCATTACATTGAGCATGGAAAAAAACAGTATATAAGAGTCAAATACATTCAGGTTCAAGGATGAAGGAGGTCAGATTAAGGAGTCATATAAAAGCTTAAATATAAATTTTAAATTTCATATTCACAAGTGTAAATTCAGTAACTCCAAACCCCACTTTTTTGCTTTTAAAGTTGAACTTCTAAACTACTATGAAAGTATCCAACACTCCCAAAATTGTAAAGCGCTTAAATTTAGACTGCTCGCCGAAATATACGATTGTCTTAACACGTTGGTGACCTCAGAGTTTTTGTGCGTCCTGTCGAGCTGAGAGACTCTCGTCTGACCAAATTTCGATCAAACATTGGATTTCCTCGCTCCTCCATAAACATCCTTTACCAGCCATCTTGATCTGTGTATAAAGAGCGAACAAGTCGAGGAGTTTTTACGCCACATCGAGAGCAGACAACTTCCTCTTTTGATCCACATGCTCCGCCCATATCTCCGCTAGACTGCATGAAACGTTTCAGAGACTACCTCGGGAAGCTCTTTCTGAAACGGTTCATGGAAACAAAAGAATTGAATACACACGATACAATGAACCGTTTCCAGAGACAAGTGTTTTTGGAAACGAAATACAGATGCCAGTCTGAAAGGCCTCTTAGGCTGTGTTTACACTTGATGTTTAGTTTGAATAAAGCTAATTTTAATACAATTGCTCAGTTAGTGGTCGTCGTTGGGTTAAATATGCCAACCAAATCCCAAATTGCAAATCCTTCGACGTATAACACTGTGATTTGGAAAAATCATTGTTTGGTTAAGGATAAGCTCAACAAAAATCTCAATTTTATGGATTTTAGGCTCATTCTATGAGTCTGCATGAGATAATCTGTATTGATTTACCATTTTGGGATCCATTTAGTCATTCTCTGGTTTTGCTGATAGCACTTTTAGTGGCAATCAGAAGTGAGTGATATCTTACACAAACAAATCAGTATTTGTACATGACAAACAGAGAGTGAAGGCGTTAGCTGTGTTAAACTCAACTTTAAATTCTTATTGCTTATTATGCATTTGTTAAAATATTAACTTTTCTAATCAGATGTGGTTCGTTTCCCTTCACAGGTACAGCTGGAGTGGGTCACCTCTGTTCATAATGGCGCCTCCTGGTGATGTTAGTCAAATGGTGCCGTGCTGCAGTCACTGTGGCAGCCCTAGAGTTTTTGAGTTTCAGCTCATGCCTGCATTAGTCAGTCTGCTGCGGAGTGCTGAGCCAAACTCAAGTATGCACATCCATATTACGTATATGAAGTGTCTAAAAAAAAAACATGCTTTTTGTGACTGTGAAAACCTTTAAACATATTCAAAAAGCCCTTGAGAAAATATTGTTGAGCTGTGATTAATTTAATGCTGTCTATGCTATACTGTCTATACTATACTAATAATACCTTTTATTTTAATCTTCTGTTTAATGTATGAAATTGTATTCTTAATTTTTTTTCCCAGATATTTCGCTGGAGTTCGGGACAGCCCTGGTGTACACTTGTCAAAAGAGTTGCTGGAAATCAGGGTCAGCAGCACCAGTAAATGAATTTGTGTTCGTTCAGTCGGATCCAGACCAACAGTTTTTTAAATGACACCTTTTGACTTCAATAAATTACACTTTTGATATTTCTGTGTATTAATACAATGTTATATAATGTTAGTGTTATTTTAACCGCTCTCCCCTCATTTGTTTTTTATTTATTTTTATCACTTTAAATGTCTGAAATCAAATTTGATGGTTGGTGTACAATCAAAAATGTGCACAAAAAGTCTGTTTCTAAAGCAATTTACTTATTTAACATATAATATTTTAAAAGGAAAACGCAGGAAAAAACATACTTAAAATTGGAGCATGTGTTTTTTTTTTTAAACAATAGTTGACATTTAAATAATAATAAAAAACATATAAAAGATGGACAGTGTCACGGACTTCATCCATGGGTTTAATTAAGGTAAATAAGGGCCCGAGTAGTTGCATCAAGCCATGAAAGTGTGTCACTTCTTGGTAATCATGAAGAAGATTGAAGCTCATCAGATGAAAGTATCTGAAACGAATGAACCAAAGGATCACACACAAGGAGACTAGTTAAAGAACTGTCAATCATCTGCCGCTCAAGAAACCACCCCCTTAATTATATATCTTTTAAAAACTAATTTTAAAATAATCACGTACCTCAGAGTGTTCATGAAGGTCAAAACTAGCGATTTGAATAAAAAAAAATGGAACAGGCGGGAAACATGTATTTTTCAGCTTCAATATTGTTCAGCTTTAACATGGGAGTGAATGGGAACCTTCTCACTTCAGTAGTCAGCCTCTAGAGGTTGTTCTGTAGTTCCGTCACTCCCTATTACGCATCGAGAGGGAAAGCAGGAGATTGCCGCTCAACTTTCGAATGCAGATTTTCTAATAAAAAACAATAAACTATTCTTTCATGTGCATGGCTTTGCTTTGAGACAACATACCAAATCTTTTATTTTGGAGGTAAGTTTTTTTTGTTTGAAAGTTTTGCATTTCAACTAAACTACAGATCTAAAAACAAAAACAGAAAACCTAATAGAATTAGAAAAATAAATACACAGAAAGTATATGTCCTAGAAAATCGGCAATTTGTATCGACTACCCATGTGTTGATTATTTGGATGTCTCTGGCACTGGAAAATTCATGAGAGCAGAATTGTCAGTGTTGACTTTTGAAAACACTGAAAGAAAGAAATTTCAAATAGAACAAAAACAACTTGTACTTATTTAGTAAACTTGCAGGTGATTGGCTAGCAAGACCTGGTGCAGGTGGTGTTGCATTTATACTGCATATTGCATTTATAAGTTAGAGTATGCACAGAAAAATTGCTTTAGTGAATAAGACAAAGGGACTGGACTAAAATTTTGCCAATAACATATGTGAGAGGTTTATCAGAGGCAAAATAAACGCAAACACCTTTGTGTCAAAAAGCTAAAAGAACATTATTTTTGGTTTCAGAAGTACTTGGGAATGTTTAAATATAGACTTTGGTTAGTTAGAGTTCTAAGATTGTATGCAACATTCAGGTTCGGTTCATACGACTCATTTACTGTTTTCAAACTAGCTTGACAACATGCTAACTTCAAAATAGAGTATATTTAACGTTTATTTTTTACGTTTAAGTATTTAATCAGAAGCATTGTTTTGTAAAATACTTATTTGGGATGCTTCTACGTATACAAAGACGCGTATAGTCGTCAAAAAGCATTTAAATTCTGTTGAAACATCCAAACAAAGCTGTTAAAAAAACTGCCACCAACCCCCGCGCATGCGCAGTGAGAGTATCGAGCAGCACCCGACGCTCGGGCTTTTCTCTCGCGAGGAAGGACGCCATCATCGGAATCCTCACAAACAACACGAGAATTCATCATTCGAACGGTAATATAACCCATCCTGACATGCGACACCTCCTGCTCTTCGCCCGCATCAAAATATGAGCCCGTGCATTAAAGAAATTGTCATTATCTTGCTGGATTCGCGTGAAATGTGTCTTGCTTGTCACGGAGGGAACAAACGAGGCCTAGATTGATTTCTCTGCGTCGGATTTGAGCTCTTGGTTAGCATACGCGAGCTAACAAGCTAAAGCGCTGGTTAGCCGCTCTGTGCTAATAAGCTAATTTTGCGCTGTGTTTATTAAATAAAACCCTTCAACGGGCAGTAGATTTTAAGATCATTTTGATGTAAGTGTGTAGTAACGTTTGTATTTAAAAAATGTTTGCTTTCGACTTGAATCTAGCTTCGTGATGTTAAATTGAGTGTACTCACCGCTGTGGTAACGTCAGTATTCTTAACCCTTATTATAAATGTTATCTTTAACAATAAATGTAGAGACATGTGCATACAGTTTTAAGAGCATACACTATAGTTATAGTGGATTGTTATACATAAAATTGAAGTTTGATTAACATAAATAACCTGGAAATGTTAATATCTTACGTTACAATCGCAAAAATAAAAAAAATTCTGTCACGGTTACAGTCTTGATAAGCATTTATTTTTGTTAATTTTATGAATAGTGACAAATAAAGACAAATAGAAGTAGTACAATATCTGCCTTAAAATTGTACTGTTGTATAAATGTTATGATAATTTATTTAGAATATGAATAACATGATAAAGAACTTTATTTAAACAGACAGGTAATTATTTAAATAGATCTGCTTATTTAATGTAAAAGTTCCAAATTATCTGCTTACCTTAACCCTTGTGTGGCATTTGGGTAAAAAAAAGTGTATATTCTTTTCTATTAGGGATTTGTTGCAATAATTCAATGTATGTTCGCTATATTGTTTGAATTTGAGATAAGTCATATATGTTAATGTGTTATGGAGTAAAATTTTGATTTTAATTGCTTTTAAAATGGGAATACCACACAAAGGTTAAAATGTTGAAGTTGATGTTAAAAAAAAAATATATATATATATAAATATAAATTGCGATCTTAATTGATAATAACTATGAACATGTAAACTTAAAAAAGTAGGGTTTTTTATGTTTGTCAAGTTTTAAGCAGTGTTTATATTAGATGTTTAAGACTGCAAATTGTCAGAGCCAGTGTTGAAATAACCAAAGCATCAATAACCATTGATTAGAGCGTTTTTAGCTTTAACCCAGAGAAAAGCTTGGTCAAGGCTTTTTTTAATTATTATTACTTTCTTTAATTTCATTTAGGCAAAGCATTACACCTATGCCTAAGTTATACCAGTGGTAATAGAGAAGAAGTGTGCTATAGCGGTTGTAGAACACAAAGTATCTGTTAATACTTCATGATGATGCTGGGAGATTTTTATCAAGGTTTTAAATTATTAACTGCTATATTGAAATGTGTGCTTTTACTTGAGTATATTTTATTTGAAGTAAAGTACTTTACTATATTTGAAATCAGACTCTTGATTTGAGTTAAAATACATACACACTATTATTGATCTAATGAGAAAAGCACATAGCAGGCCATTTCATTGCTCTAATTTCTGCATCAGTCTGGACCAACAGTGATTCAAATCCAGCTAAAGTGAAATGTTTCAATTTCAGTGTTTAAGTCACCAAAAACATTAGCTATACTCTGCATCAAAAGCTTTTTACAAAAAAAACTATATATAACAAAAAGGATATAAAAGATTTTCATAACAGCATTATATAAACTTGAAATCAAAGCAGTTCATGAATGTTCCATGAAGCTAGTTTCGTCCTCTGTAGAAGACAACTACCATAACTTTTGTAATGTCCCTAAAAGGACGTGAGTAAAAAGTACTGCTGTATAATGTTCCTGATATGACTTTAGGGAAACCTCCTTTATTGGTAATTCAATGTTCCCTTATGCAACATAAGACTTTTGACATTAGCAAAAGATCCCCTATGTTGGTCCTTTATATTTATTTTTCAATTAGTATGGAAAAATAATCTGCTCTCGTTCCAGTTGTGGCAGACTTGCTCATATGAAACTATATTTTTATAAATCATCTTAGAGTGATATTATAGAAAAACATCACTGAAAACATTATAACAATGAGTTTCCAACAAATTAGGCTTTTAGACACAATTTTAATGAATGGAAACCACTATAATTTTTAATAAGCTTAATAATTTTTACATTTTTTTTTACAAGACAAGTAACCTTTTTGACAGACAGACAACATGATAAAAAACCTCCACTAGTACTGTAAAATAATGTACTCTCTACTTTTTACTTTTACTGCAGTATATTTTTAGAACTTTACTAATAATAAATATTTATTAATTATATTTACTAAAGTAGGAGAACTTTTTGCTTCACTATACTAATTTGAACGTCTGTTAAATAAGCCTTTGTGCCAAATAAGGTTGTGACAATTTCTTTTGTGCTTTAGGAATGTTGTTTTAAATGCTTTTTAAGACTTCAAAAACTGTTTGACATAGGTGTCAATGGGGCCATCACAGGTCTTCTGTATTACCCCAGAAAATCGCCTTCATACTTTTAAAAATGACATCAGGGTCTAACTTGTATTGGAGTAAAGGTGGGCTATCCCCTTGCTGGGGAAGGTTGCTAGTTCATGACAGGGTCACAATCACACACCATTCATTCCTGGAGCTATCAAGATTACAAGTTTTTTTTTTACTACTGGGGGAGGAAGCTTAAGCAAGCCTCAGGTGAATAGGTTGGCATCTTTTAACTAAGGAAGCAATGCCATCATGCTTCCCAAATATAAAAAAATTAATAATTTACTCAACTTTTGGAGGTAACTGAGGATTTTTCTTAACTTTGCAGGGTTGAGTGATGTCAGACCAAGATTTAGTGGAAATTGTCCAGATTGCTGTAGAAGGTTTAAACCACGATGGACACCAGACCGGTGAGTCGTCTTTCGCTGAACAAAATCATCATTTGATAACAATAGTGTCAGAGTGGTTAGAGTTTTCGTAATTTGTGTGTTATGTATTGAACTAGATATCCTGGACAGCAGTAATGACGATGTTGATGAACCTGGGAGAAAACGAGCAAGGATTGAATTCAGCCAGGAAGCCTCTATTAAGGTGAAGATGCAACACCTGATTTACCTTTGAATAGATCAATTGTGGCTGTCGAACCGCTGTTTAGCTTAATGGAAATGAATAAAAGCTAGGGTTGAGGGGAGATAATTTAGTATCAATCCACGCTGGATAGTTTAGGATGTGCCCAAGAGTCGCTTGAGATAAAACCCTCGCATTTCTGCTGTGAGATTAAAAACAACTTCCTGATGACATAGCATCATGATGTAATTGGCTGAATGACCAATCAGAAGCCAATCAGAAACTCCTTCTTCTGATTGGTGTAACACATTGACAGTATTCTTTTTTTTAGCCTATGGACTAACTCAGAGGAAGATAAACCATCTTTAGTCAGAGTGTATACAGAGTGGTGACAGCTGCAAAGTGTGCTGTTGGTAACAATGGTGCCTATTGTTAATCCTGATCAAACACTGACACCACTCTGTATTTCTACTGTTCTCACTGTTATATGAGCTCCATGACTTATGCCAATGTACTTCTAAAAGAGGTCTAATTGAAGTCTAAACATATTTATGAGCTCAGAAATAGTTCTTTCACATGACGAAGTTGCAGTTGCCGCTGTGTATGAGAGGTTGGGTATTAATTTAACAAAGTGGTATGGCAGATGACAATCCGGGGAAGAATTAAATTTACTAGGGAACATAGTCTATGTGAGAGAAAGTGAGTATTTGTGAGAGAACTAACATTTGTTCTTTGAGTAAAGCTCCATCTTGGTCAGTAATTGCAAATATTTTTGTACAACATGTGTTGTACAATGAAAAACAATCTTTATTAGGAAACGTAAATTTATTTTACAAGTGAACAAAATCTGTGAGAAAACGTAAAAGAAAAAAAAATTCCCCAACACCATGAAGGGAAGGTCTTGAGTTCTGGAAAGGGAATAAAGAAGAAAGTTAACATTCAGCATGAGCTGTAAATATAAAGAATGAACAGCAGAGGCCCCAGAACAGAGCCTTGGGGCATACCAAGGAAAAAAAGTTGATTTAGGAACTACACAAATACAAAGTAGTTAATCAGAAACCCTTTTTAAAAACAAGTCTTGTTTTAAAAAAATATAAATCTTTGTTTTTAGTTACATTAGCAAGCATTTAATGAAATGTTATTATCATGTTTTTCTATCCAGACGATGTTGGTGTCCATCAGTCAGGTGATATGTGAGCGGTTGGACAGCATGGACTCAAAGTTGCAGGTTCTCGAAGCAACTTGCCGAGGTTTGGTAGAGAAACTGGACCTAGTGATGGGGAAAAACCAGTCCAGCATCCAAGTACCAATGGTGTCTGGGTCTCCGTTTGGAGCCACGCAGACTTGTGATAAAGTGCGCTGGTAAGTTGTGTGGTTGAAATTCATCAAGTCATTTAAGTATATTTAGTAAAACTGGACCTTAATTTGATATCGATTCCTTTATGACGTTAAAAAACAATCCTTGTGCATTACAATGAACAAAACTTGCTTCATTAGCCAGTGTTAAGGCCATTACACACCTAGATTAAGTGACATTTGGACACTGGCTTGGATGACTTCTCTCCTGGGGCTTTTTTTTTTTTTTTTAGCATTACAGCTGTTTAATGTTAGTAACTCAGGGGACAACTGTGCTACACCTGGCCACATGGGGGTGCTGAACAACTGTTTGCATCTGACAATCTATTTTTAAACACATAAGATGCAAGTAATGCAAGACATTGTGGGAAATCAGAGAGGGGCGAGTATGTTAAGTTGTAGCTATTTAGCTGCCAAACAGACAATGGGTAGCTCCAGCATCTTCAGCAGATCTTCTGCTGATCTGTGCTGTATCTGTATTTTCTTCTTTTGCTCTTCTTCTTTTTTATCCCTCTTCACAGTTTCAAAGTAATTAAAAAAAAATGTCCTTAACAAATATGACAATGTCCCCACTCTTTGTCCCGCTCCCCTGCACTATACTCATCATACTCGCTCCGCCTTCTCCGGACAGATTCCATATCACGCTTAGCCATTGACTTAACATGAGAATCTCTCGCTAACCACTCTAATTCCGGTCTTGGTCTGAGCACACTGTCCCAGCTATTTTTGAAAACCACCAATTAATATGTTTTTATATAGCACTTTTTTTTAGCAGTTGCTTTCATAGCAGGTTCACAAAGTCCCTGTGAGGCCCTTGGGAGCCTTGCTGACCGAGGCAGGTGCTAGTCACCTCCCCAGCATAAAGACCATTTGACCTTAAGGTTCATCGACGATCAGATCTCCGGACAACACATAAGTAAAAAAGAGACGTTGGATGAGTGCCTCCACTGCTGTAAACTTATAACACATCTAAGGGTCATAATTGAAACCTAATGTAACGTTTTTACAGTTTACTGTGAAAGTAATTGTGAAGCTTTTCTTTCAGTGTTGTTCCCCAGACGAATGTCGTTGTAAGTGGAGACAGGAAGCCGGAAGAAACTTCTCCACGTGCATCAGAGTCTTTAGAAAATCTCCTCAGCAAGTGAGTACCACCAATCACGTTTATATTCAATACATTATGGTGTCTGTACATAGCTTTTTGTTCTTCCTTCGAAGTACTGTTGGTCGAGGAAAACAGAAAACCATAGTTCTGAAGGTTCCAGTCCATGAGGAGGTCCCGGATGATCAGGAAAGTGGATCTGAAACAAGCGATTCGGTGTCGAACAGCGGCCAGCCGGGGTCACAGAACACCAACGTTACTCTCATCACTCTCAACTCAGAGGGTAAGACTCAAAGCTACTCAAAGGTCTTTCTGGATCATTTTATTTTTACATTATGCATTTAGCCGTCACTTTTGTCCAAATTGACTTGCAGTAGAGGAGAGACGATATTCAATTTGTTACACAGGGTTATAAAATAGAGAGAAAGGGGAAATTATTTCTTTTCTCATAGTAGGTGTTCCCTGAAGAGAAGAGTTTTCAGTTGCTTTCTGAAAGCTGTTAATGTTGCTCTCCTGACTGGATCAGGAGTTTGTTCCACCAGCCAGGGACAGTGAGAGAGAAGGTTCTGCTGAGAGATCTTCTGCCCTTGTGGGAGAGAAATGATAATATTTAAGCCATTTGCTTTTAGAAAGTTTGCTTCCTTTAACGTTGATGCATTCTGCAGCGATTGGTATTTAGACTCAAGTCTGCTGTTATTGGATACAGCATCTACACTTCAGTTATCTTTAATTAGTACTATATTATTATTACTGTTATTATGTGATTTATTCAAAGGAAATGTGAAAGAAAATTAAACAATATTAAGTATGTTCAATGTATTATAGATTGAAATGTAATAAACAATGTATGCCAAGTAGGACAAACACATCAACAAGTTTATCATGGCGCACACAGGTAATAATTCATCAACTTTTAGCATCACACTCACTGGTTTGGACTGGAAGGAAGATGTTGGCTGAAATAAAGCGGAACTGATCCTTTCTTTATCAAAGGCCTTCTTGCAAAGCCTAAGTTGGACACATAGTTTTCACAAATAAAAACTGGATGTTCCTCAGACTTCTGTTACCCACAGCATCAAAGATTATTTTCAAAGAGTCATTACTCTGGCTCTTTAAAATAGTTAGAAATCACATAATTACTTTATCTTTGTCACAATCTGCTGGTATATTAAGCTATGTTGATTGAATCAGTGATTGAATCAAACCCTTCCTCTTGCCCCTACGTTTTACATGACAAAAAAATTGGGAGACCCCTCTATCACAGGATCGGCTAAGGGAAATAAATACTAAGTTTTCTCAAATCTTTACTTCGGATCATTCCAATCGAAAATAAAATCGTTTGGCACCATTTGCCGGTGAATTGTGGGTAAATTTGTGCTTTTTCCCTACTAAACATTCTCTTTTAAAAGGCGTTTGTTACGTGTAACACAAATAATACCCATGTTTGCAATTCGTCTGGTTGTCTCTGACTCTGACTGAGTCTGGGATTAACGGGTTCATTTGGACCGCTTCTGCTCTTTTTTTATTCTCTGGGTTGTTTTTGAGGAGTCTCTGGGTTAGCTTGGTTACATCAAAGACGTTCCTCTTCAAATATTCACTTGCTTCCATGTGTTTGTGATGATTCTTAGTCAATGAATTCCACTCTTGGTTTTTAAGAGGCTTTTGTTGTGTTTGTTTGTTTGCATTGCTTTAGCGATGCCAGCTGTTTGGATGTGAGGAAGTGGATTATTTTCAACATGTGGTCTACTATATAATGAACAAATCGAAATCTTATGAAGTAGTATAAATAATATCCTGTCTGCCAGGTCTTAATAAAACATCTTCAAGTCTTAATTATGTTGGTTACCTGGATGATATACTATCAGATTAATAATAAGAAAGATGCTATATGAGATGAGCTACATAAAGCCATTCAGGACACAAACTCTCCTCCTGGATTGTTCTGATTATAGGTTATGTCCACCAGGGGACACTCTTGTATTTTGATTTTCTGTTTGCTGAGCTTCTTGGTCCTTCATTGATGCTTCTTAAAGATAGTGACCCATGTAGAGTTTCCTCCATAATCTGAATAAAGGAATAAGATGTAATAAAAGTTTAGAAAATTGACATTAGTTTCACCTTCTACCAATATACATGATTTCCAAAAAACACATTTCTTGGACAACTTTGTTACATTTTGGGATAAAAAAAAAACATGTCTGGCTGATGGGCTTTTGAAATGAAAGGAAATCCTGATGTGTCTAGTTATTGACTGTTCAGATCTTTTCTTGAATATACAATATGTAAGATTTTGCCAATACAATTCTAAAGCAATTTAAAGATAAAAAAAATACAGCTTATTATCTGATGGTTCATGTAAAAAAGTGGTTTATGTAGCCCTAATCTGGATAAATTAATAACCTGTTTTGATAAAATTGTTTAAAAACAAACATTAGTTTAACCTTCTACAGGGTTTCTACTGGATCTTAAAAAGTCTAAAATGGAAAAGTCTAAAATTTAGGCCTTCTCTCTAGGTAAAAGGTTAAATAATGAAAGGTCAAATGTACTAGTTTAAATAATCAGCTCTTATTTTTCTGATGTTCATGTAAAGCTCATATGATATCTGTTTATGTTGTGGCTTGAGATTTTCAGAGATTGAGAAAATTCTCCTAAATACAAAAAATAAAAACCTAAATAGTGATTAGTTTTGCTGTAGACTTAGAAAATGTGCAGAAATGCTCAAAGACACAAGTCAAGGTTAGGGTCAAAAGAAATGACGTTGCACAGTTTCTTTAGCACCTGTTTTTGACTCCCAGGGTCTTAAAAAGTCTAAAATGTAAAAGCCCAATTTTTCAAAAGGACAAAAAGTCTTATATTCTCTGATCTGGGTCATAAATACATTTTCACAGGTCTTATATTTCTGATATTCATGTAAAGCTCATCTGATATGTGTTTTTTTTGTTGTTGCCTTGGGGTTGCCAGAGATATGCTAGAGAATGCTCATAAATGCAAAAAAAAAAATAAATTATCGTAAGCGTTTTCTAAAGTGTGAGAAAACAGGTGTAGCTCTGCCACAGGCTCATATACACTCAAAATCATAAAAACAATGACGATTAGGGTTGCCAAAGTTTAAGAAAACGCTCATGAACACTCACTAATACTCAAAATTGTGAAAGGGATTGTTGGGGTTTCCAGATATTGACATAAGACTTATATATGTTAAAAATGTATACATAATTGTAAGGGTTGTCATTGAAAAAATCCTCCTAAATCTTATAAAAGGTCTTAAAAAGTCTTACATTTGATCTCATCTAACCTGCAAAAATCATGGACTTCTCTGCACCGGAAACGCTGGTTTCTGTTTTTTTTTGAATGTTACATGCAGTGGCAAGCAGTTAAATCAGATGGAAATGTTTGCGTTAATGTTTTATTAACACTATCTCCTTGTTCTTCTTCACAGAGGACTATCCATCAGGGACATGGCTTGGTGATGAGAACAATGCCGAGATGCGTGTGCGCTGTCCGGTGTCTCCAGCAGACATGCTGCACGTAACCACAAACTGCCGCACGGCGGAGAAAATGGCTCTGACGCTGCTGGACTATCTGTTCCACCGCGAGGTGCAAGCTGTCTCCAACCTCTCCGGACAGGGCAAGCACGGCAAGAAACAACTGGACCCTCTGATGATCTATGGGATACGATGTAAGTCCAGACGATGTTCCAAGATGCATCTATGAGTGTTATCATTCACTTTTGCTCCTAAATTGTCTGAAGAATTTATACAATGCTTTTAAACTGTGATGCTAATTTGTAAAACATAACCATGCAATAATGAGGTTATTCACCGGATAGGTACATTTTTAGTAACTTTTCAGATTGTGAAAACTTCCAATTGCATGCTTGATTGTTTTCCTTGCATCTCTCTATATAATTTTTTTTTATATTAGTTGAAAAAGGTTTCATAACAGCAATGCTTATAACAAGTAACGCAATAAAATCTATGGTAATTAATTTTTTCTGCAATCTTGACAATTACACAAAAAGTTACTGTTTCAAATTCCTTCTAGACTATGTACATGAGGTCAGAAGAGTTTCAGAAGAGTGCCCCCTAGTGGCCCAGAAATATAGAAATTGCTCATCTTAGATCCAAATTTGCTAGCAGTTTGACTAAAATTCATCACTTTTGTCTCAATGCATTTTTACTGTCTTGCCTAGTCTGGATTTATCCAGTTTAGCAGCTCAGTTCTTTTGGATATCAGCCAACCCAAACTTATCTTTATATTAATGGAAAAAGGTTTCAAACCAGCAGTAATACTGTTTTCTCTTGATATGATCATTTAACACATTTCATTTCTGAGGCAGAAATTAGCTCAGCAAATGTTTTTTTTTATGTTTTAAAACAATGTGAAATATAGTTCAGCCTGTTACTTTTGATAAATGACCAAAAGCATTTATTAGCTTCTGCAAGGCTTTGCTAAGCTGACATGTTGCCCGTCTCCCAAGCCTCCTGCACCCTCTGTTAAAGGAGTGATGGGTGCATCTGAGTCATGGTTTAATACTGAATGCTAGTGGAAAACCATTAATAAGAATGTCTGTCTCTATCTTCCACCAGGTCACTTATTCCACAAGTTTGCCATTTCAGAGTCGGACTGGTATCGCATCAAACAGAGCATCGACTCTAAATGCCGCACTGCGTGGCGCAGGAAACAGCGGGGGCAGAGTTTGGCTGTTAAGAGTTTTTCCCGCCGAACTCCTGCGTCGCAGAGCAGCTCAGGTATGACTCTACCCCATTGATTTCATCTCTCGAGAAGCTTTCGAGGTGTTTCTCTTTGTTTCTAAAGTGTTCAGCTGCTTTGAGCTCTAAATATAAACATATGCTCTGAGCGTATGTGTTTGTGAGAGAGGACATGGAGCCACTTTTTTCAAATTAGCTATGTGTATAACCTTGTATCCATTTACCCGTTGGACAGATGTGCACCCCCTTTGTTTACTTTCACACATGTGTTTGTGTGAGAGGGAAAGTGTATGTTACTGATGTTTCCTGAAGCACCAGATGGTTATAATCTCACGTCCTGGGTCTTCCTCCCAGAGATCTGTAGACCTTCACCTTTGACTGGTTTCAGTGATCCTTAATATCTTCCCCTGATACATTACTATTGTCTATACAGTTGTGATTGCTTCATCACCTTCAGTCGTCCCAGTCCAGCTGGAATAGGCCTCCATGTGTGGTAGCTTCAGCTACACCCTGAAGTGTAATTATACGTCGAAAAAATGAATGACAATATACTTAACAATGAATTTTTTATTTAACTTTCCCAAGTAATGGATGCATATGTGCAGGTAGCAGTAATGGCTTTTTTTCTTCTTACAGGGTTTATGCTGGGTCTTATAAAGTCTGAACCTTTTAAAGCTTGACGTTTAGGCCTTAACAAGTCTTAAATTCACTTTTCTAGTGTCCAAGTACAGCTCATCTGATTAGCCTTTTTCATCGTTGCTTGGGGTTGCCAGATATTGAGAAAATGCTTTTTAATGCAAACAAAAGAATAAATAAAAATGAGAGTTAGGGTTTCCATAGTCTGAAAAAAAAATGGCATAAGTGCTTAAAAACTTAAGACAGGTTTAGGGTTGCCAGAGTTTAAGAAAAGGCTCATATATAACGCTCTTGAGCACTCTTAAATGTTAAAAAAGCAAATGTGATTGCAAGAGATTGCGAAAACGTTCAATCAATGTATTTGAAGCAAACCGTTCAGATCACAATTAAACGACGTGTAAACACAAGGTGAAAAAAATTGAGAAGTTTGTAATTGAGCGTCAAGGCCTGCAGTGAAAGTGAGGTTTTAGTGATTCTGGAGATCTCATGAAGAAACAATTATGAACTCTTATCTGTACTCCTCGAAGCGTGTAAAAATCATATTCTGTTGGATTGGTTTGTTCACTCTTGAATGGGATCGCTGGCTGGCCATTCGAATCTTTTCTCTCCCTTTTTTTAATGTTGGCAAAAAATGTAAAAAAAGTAATGAAATCGTCTGATTGGCTGAAGGTTTAGTTTTAATATTTCTTGAACAAACAAATGTAAAATTAATTCAGAGTGTTAATGAAGGTCAACACAATTGATCTAAAACAAACCTAATGGAACCAGGGGTGGAAACATGTTTACTTTGCAGCTTCAAAGTTAATTCATTCATTCATCTTCATGTTGGCTTTCTTCCCTTTCGGGGGCGCCACAGCTCAATGAACCGCCAACTCTCTGACATATGTTTTACGCAGCGGATGCCCTTCCAGCCGCAACCCATCGCTGTGAAAGCTTCAAAGTTAAGCAGTTTTAACATTGGAGTGAATGAGAACCGACTCATTTCTGAACCCACCCCCCTTGCGGCCGATTGAGGTACTACAGTTCAGTCACTTCCTATTGCGCATGGGCAGGGAGGTTGCCCCTTGGGTTAAACACACCTTTACTTCTAGCCCCAAAGTAAAATGGATGATGATGGTTCACAAGAAACTGCAGCACCTTCTTTGGTAAGGAGGACATATGATCACACAAATAATCCAGTAGATTTAAATGGGTTGCATCGCTAACCAACACTGCATTCACTCCTTGTGCAGACACAACCTTATATATAAACTTGTCAGCTAACCACTGAAGTCCTGGAATTTGTTACATTTAGTAAACCATGTCAAACTTTCATCTTCACACCCTTAAAAGCACCATTTATTTGTCAGTTCAAAATGGAGGACAACTTGTTCTCAATTTTACAACCAAACTGACATCGAGGTCTAAGAGCAAGCAGTTCATTTTGGGGGTGGAATGTAGTGTTGTTTCTCCAGCAAAGCCTCACCCTGCCAACATGCCCCTGGCACTTGTTTAAAATCCCTTAAATGTGTAAACGAACACCCGCTCCATGTTTCTCCATTCAACTCGCTGACCTGTAGTCTGAATTGTTGTGTCTGTGCCATAAGCATCCGGGGCTGTTGCAGCTTGTCGCTCACTGTTTAGACTGAGGGGTTGGGTTTGCGTACACTTTCAGGCCACGAGAGTGTTTCAGCTCTGGTAGGTCGACAGCCTGTGTTGTGTATTTTGAGATCATTTGGGCTTTATAAACACGGTCTAATCTGGCAGATGCACTGGATCGCATCCAAGTGCAGTCGGAAGGGATTTTCCTCCAGTTTAAGGGTGTGCGTGTGTATTTGAACTTTTGTGCTGTTCTCCGTCTGTGAGAAACTTGTTTATCAAATGTTCTCTTCTACATTTGTTTGGGTTTGTGCTTGATTTTTTTTTTAAGTATACGTATCCGCTTTTATGATTACACTCTAATCCAAGACGGGGAACAGATTGCGGTGTCTTTTCTTGCTTCACCCTCTCAGCCATTCTTCCAAATATCTAATTTTATCTTCAACAGATGAAAGAATCTCGAATGACTAAATAGAGGCAGATTTTTATATTGGTTTGGCTCGGTTGAACTGAATCGAGTCCAGTTGTTTGTCCTGATTTGACCCTCTCGCTCTAGTTTTTGCTTTGGTTCTCATAGCTGCTCTGTGCTCTGAACATGTTTTTGCGTTTCTTCCAACAGATGGAGTCTCGGCGGCAGAAACTTCGGCCATCGAGACTTCTACCCAGCAGGCTTTGCATTATGCTTTGGCTGGGGCCACACAGCAAGTCCAGATTCACCGCATTGGGGAGGACGGACAGGTGCAAGTTGTAAGTATCGCCTGATGTAAAAACTGAATATGTGGTAGACGTATGCAGAGATTGAACAGAATTGTCATCATCGGGGATTGCTTATGTGGACATAAAATATTGTAATGCAAACAACCCAAGTTATGAGACGTGAAGTTAATCCGATTTTTTTGTTTGTTTTGAAGGTTTACGGAGATTCACATATAGGATTGTGTCATAAAATTGGAATGTCATAAACATGTTTAATTTCTTTTCTGTCATCATGTTTTATTTGCAGGAATGTATGGCGTCTTGGTTCATAGTGCCACGTTATTGAATTTGCATGCCAGATTGTCTCATCTAAAATCCATAGAGCACAACAAAGCACATTTAATTGAAAATACAGGGTTTCACAGACTTGATTTGTGATGACAGATTTGACCAGTTTCTCATCTTCTATTTTTTATAATTTTTAAAGTTTGCTCACTTAACATACAAATTCTCTTCCACTTTTTGTCTTTCATCGGGTCTGTATCATCTGTTGTTCAGGGGTCTTGTAGCAGTCAGTGTTAAGCTATCACTAAGATTAAACTTGCTAAGTATGCGCAAAAAGCAGTGCCTGCTTGCCGCAGATGTGTAGGTTTGTAAAGGGCCTTTACTCTCTGACTGAAGGTCCGGCAACATTGGGGTGAATTATATTCGCTGGTGTCTTAACATTCCTGAAAAACAGGGCGCCTTTCGCCCAGTTTGCGGGAAATAGAGATGAGTGTCCTTGGGAATCTTTTGCTTGTGATGTGTGCTCTATTAGTAATAAACCTTGATGTATTGATTAATCAGTTTTAGGGAAGCTAAGACAAAGTTTAGTTGAGTGAAACCAAAATAACTGGTTGGGTCATTCTTAGCAGAAAGACATTTTTTTATTTTCAATTTTGTTTTCTTTTTGTAGATACCGCAGGGACACCTTCACATCGCTCAGGTGCCACAAGGGGAGCAGGTTCAGATCACACAGGACAGCGAGGTAAGCCTCTTTCTCCTTTTCACAGTTGTTTCATGCCTCAAAGAGACTCTATTTGCAATTTGTGCATCACATTTGAAGGGTTTGAGCAATAAAGCATCAAAACTTATCCAGAATTATTCCTGATCTCCCAGCGTTGGCATGATTGATGCTGAGATATTTCTCCAGCACTCCAATTTTACACCTTCAGTGAGTTCTGGACTTAAAGAAAACTTTCTTCAAATAGGTAAACCCCATATTAATCAAGTCCATCCATCATCAATATGGGAAAATATAAAGAAAACTCTTCCTGTCTGGAATTACAGGAACTGATTTTTTGGTGTTATTTGTTGGTCATTTCTCAGTCACATTGTTTGTTTTTTAAGTTCAGAGCTTAGCAACAGCGTGCCGCTTCATCCAGCCTCCGCTCACAAAGACTCTCTTTGTAATGTATTTGGCCCATCTCATCAAAACCATTTATCTGAGAGAGTTTGTTCAGGAAATGAGCCATCGTAAGGTCATTTCCCTTTATGCAGATATTAGTCAAGAGTTTGTGTGTGTTTTAGGTTTAGATGGAGAACTTCTGTTGGGTTTTATTTTTTATCAGAGTCTGTATCTGATGTATAACTGGCACTTTTCTTAAATACGACGTAGCGGGATTCTGAATTCTGAATGTGTATTTTTATAATATAACACTGCATTGCCTCTTCAGGGCTTAGTTTATAAAGAGACTATCCTGTTTGTGCTTAAATTGATTTATTTAAATCACCTTTTCTTAAATATTCAGCTACTTTTAAGGAACAGACTTTAATTTATATTAGCTTTAAATTTACTCCATTAATTCTTCTTGTGGAGATGTTTTAGAGAGCACCAGTACAGTTGGTTTTATTGATATGGATTGTTGCAGCAGGCGTCACGGTGGCGCAGTGGGTAGCACGGTCGTCTCACAGCAAGAAGGTCGCTGGTTCTAGGCTCGGCTGAGGCAGGTGGCATTTCTGTGTGGAGTTTGCATGTTCTCCCCGTGATCGCGTGGGTTTTCTCCGGGTGCTCCGGTTTCCCCACAAGTCCAAAGACATGTGGTATAAGTTAATTGAATAAGAACAATTGCCCATAGTGTTAAAGTGTGAATGTGTGTGTGAATGTTTCCCAGCGATGGGTTGCGGCAGGGAAGGGCATCCGCTGCGTAAAACATATGCCAGTGAGTTGGCGGTTCATTCCGCTGTGGCGACCCCGAAAGGGAAAAAAGCCGACATGAAGATGGATGGATTGTTGCAGCAGATCTCCCTGTTGACGTCAGTGGATGTTTGAGTAGAAACTTGTATGATTGGCTACCGTGATGTCAAATGCACATTTTTATGCCAAGCGCTGCCCTTACACCACAAATTATGCATGCACTGAATTCTCTCTGTGTTGTTTTAGTGTATCCCCGGCACTCATATATCGTTAAAATATAACATTATTTCTTAGTGGACTTTGTCATAATAGAATATTCACGAGTGACGAATCATGCATGTGTGTGTGTGCATGTATGTGTGTGTGAGAAAGTGGCAAAATGTGCGATACTTCCTATAATTATTTAGTACAGAACATAAATAATAATACAGGACAATGGCGGGGAAAAATACGGTACTCTCCCGGCCAAAATGGGACTCTTGAGTGGAAAGGCTCAGTAGAGACATGGGAGCGGCGTGTGAAGTTTGCTTTAACCAATAGCTTCTCAACAAAATGATTCTTTTTTTAAGCAAAGACTTCACTTTCGTTCACTAAGTTTTACTTGTAGTCAGTCTGCTTGTAGACCAGCTATGGCAGCGAAGGAGACAGATGTGTACAAGGCTTTGCAGTCAGTTGTAGGAACTCTTCATAATATTGAGAAAATGAAATATGAGTAAAAATAATGTTAAAGCCCTACTGCTCCATGTCTCCACACACTTATACTAGATTTGCTCGCTCTGATGGTTTCTCTGCAGGAGCTTTTCGCTAGCTTCAGTCCTCTGCTGTTTAACGTAGATGCAGTAATGCTCCTTGCCCATGGATAGCGTCCTCAGGGACCTCAGTGACATGCTTTATATTTTATATTCTTTGCAGGCTATGTTGAACGACTCTTGGTGATCGGACACCAATCGGTATATTGAGCGCCACCCAGCTGCTCTTTTATGTCCCATTAGTACTCTGAACACGTCATCAAAGGAACCGACTTTCATTGGTCAGCTGTGAGACTTCAGCATGACAACATGGCCAAGCAAGATTTTTTTTGTTCATATCAATCACTCAGGCCGATGTAAGCACTCTCGTCAGCGCCCTTTTTTTGAGCTTGAGGCACGTTCATGCGAATCTTGTCTAGCAGTATGAAGGCCTTTAGTTGCAAAGGAGAAGTCTAGTAATGCAGAGCCCATCGTTTACTTAATATAGTTTTTAATGACCTTTTTATTATTTTATATGCTCATTCGTTATGTTTTTATTCATTTTTTTTATTATGTGCAGTCATTTATTTTCAAAACTAGTCTACTCATAGTAAAAAAAAAAAAATAAAGCTCATAAGCCAAATCTTTCTGAATTGTTATTTTGTGTCAAATTATTTATATTTTATTTATGTCAAAGGTCTAGCCTGGATTAATCTAGTGAAAGACAAAAAGCTAAACTGAACTTGACTGAGGGACTAAAAAAAAGCTAAAATAGTTTACATAAGCAGCTGCTTAAATGTTATAGCATCTAAAGTGCTCTCAGTGATCTAAATTGATCATGCATACTAATCTACTAAATATTCATTATCAATAAGTCAATATAGACTATAGAAAATTGTATTAGGCGGTGTTTAATCTTCCTACATTTGCAATCAACGGATGCATGTCAGCAAAACTTATAACAGAACTTATAAAGCATGTACTTCCTCTTTTGCAGGGCAACCTTCAGATCCATCAAGTTCACGTTGGGCAAGATGGCCAAGTAAATGTAGGTACCCTTTATGTTGTCAGTTTGTTGAAAATGAGTTTTGTGTCCTCCCTGACTTAGTTTGTTCCCAGAATGTGATGTTTGGAACGGCATGTACTTCCTTTTTCTAGGCTTTCTTCCATCACATCAAAGATGGTCATTAGATCAAAAGGGTGAGAGACAGAATAGCAAAACGTGCGAGTGTGACACATTCAATGTGCGTGTACATAGTCTACTAGTTTTTGTGTAACTTGCAACAAGTATCCAGATTCTCTGTGATTGCTCAGAAATGCTTAGACACTTTTATTTTATTTTCGTAGGACGCTCCGAGTTAATAGTTTATTTTTTTTTCTCTCAGAGCAACCAAGTTCAGAGTTGATCTTGCTTCTATCATTGTTTGTTGGAGGAATTATTTTGCTTTATTCTGTTAGTTTTGGGTGTTTTTCTCAAAAATTTTGACTCCAATGGGAGTTATGCCAGTCACCTGCAGGAGACCCTGGGTTAAAGTTCACACTTGTCGAGTCTGAGCTAGTCTTAAACACTAAAACATCTAAGAAAGTAGTCTGGTGTCTGTCTCTTGTTAAAAATAGCTCTAAACAGCACACATGCAAACACAGATTCATGTTAACCAAGCATTAAAGACACCACTTACTAATGGAAATATTATGTGGCTTTTTTTCTTATTTATTTTAGGGTTTCCACAGAGTCTTAAAAAGTCAACATTTAAAAGCCCAAATTTTAGGCCTTAGGTGTCTGTTGTAACTCTTAAATAATTTGTCACCACTCTTAGTTTTCTGATGTTCATGTGAAGCTCATCTGAGATGTGTTTTTGTTGTTTCTTGGGGTTGCCAGAGATGGAAATGCTCCTAAATGCTAAAGAATAATGTAAAAATGATGGTTGTGGTTGCTCTAGTCTGAGTAACTGTGAAAATGTGGATAAATCATGTGAAATTTTCAGAAATACTCATAACGGGTAACTTGAGGGTGTCCAGGCCCTTGAAAGCACATTTCTTTCATACTCTTACCATAAAATTTTTTTTTTTTGCTTTTGATACTGCTTTCAAAGTAGCAGTGTGGGTTTCCTTACTAAAGGGATTCTCCTGGTTAAGATTTTATTCAAGTTTCTTCATTCCCATCTGTCAGCCATGTTTTCTCTGCTATAAAGATCTTTTGATTTATCGCCTGTCTGTTTATAACAGCTCGCCATATTGTCGAGTCCCTTTCCACCATCTAAAACAACACACGCTTCTGACACATGAAAGTCTTGCATGAGAGAAAGGAGTGTTAAGTGCGTTAAATCAGTAGAAGACCTCTCACTGGGCTCTTATCTGATGCCTGCTCTTTTGCCCTCTGATCTGACCCCCACAAACTCACAGGAACAGATCGAAAGATAAAGGAAGAGCATGGAGAGTGCGTGAAAAGTTTGATATCGCAGACTTTTGTTATTTGAAATAGTGGGTTTGATTCATGTTGTGCTCACAAGTTCTTGAGACCAAACATGGCAAATGTGCATTACCAAAAATTCTTAAGCCTGTTTTTTATGGACAAATACCCCTATTTACTTCTTCCACATGCACATCTGTTTGCTCAGCTGGGGAGCTGTCACTTCCTTGACCTTGTTTTGAGGTAGTTTGAAGAATTTAAGTTATTTGGAAGAGATTTGGTTCTTTTCTCCAGTCCAGGTGTGGCTTGAAGTTGCGAGAATCTTTGATGCTAAATTTATTTGGAGGTGTCCATATATAACAGGGGTGGGCAACTTTTTGACTCACGAGCCTTTTTGACTCACTAGACCAGTATGTACATTAAATATTTGGCCTGTAAAAGGTAGCAGTGAAAGAAAAGTCAAGGCTCATGTACAAAAATGTGTTTTCCAAATGCATCGATTAAATCAGGGTAGTCAAACTCAATTCCTGGAGGGCCGCAGACCCTGCAGGTTTTTGTTCCAACCCTGTTTCAGGAGACACACTAGTACCTTCAAACAAACCCAGAGGAGCTTAATCAGTGGAATCAAGTGTGTTCAGTTAAGGTTGGAGCAAAACTGTGCAGGACTGTGGCCCTCTAGGAATTGAGTTTGACACCCCTGGATTAAATGATTGATTATTGTTTTATGTTTAAGTTGAGTAAACACAGCCAGAAAAATCAAATTCAGCTTCATGGTATAATCAAGTATTGTTGTCTAAACACTCAGTGCTCACTATTCATGTTTCTTTTCATTTGCCGCTTTTTCACCGAGATGTTATTTCAACGGTTCAACGCTGTGTGCTTTTCCACCACCATCATTGTAATCCGGATGCATTAAACAGACTGAGTTTGATTGGAACAAAGTCATGACATGATTCCTGTCGATTCTTGAGCTCAACGACCTTACAGTAAATAAACGTAACCAACTCGACTCACCCTAGAGCATCTGTCTGCCATCATCTGTCTTTTAAACAAAGCCTTTTATTTAAGAATTAAAATCCTCCACACACAGCATAACAAATATTACTCTTTAAACACTTTCCAGTTGTGTGCAATCAGCTTCTAGCATTTCTGTCACAGATTCACTATTGAACAACTAGCCTGATGTAGCGGAATGTCATCCCTTTGAGTGATGTGTCTAAAACAAGCAAAACACAAGCAAGCTCAGCAAAGCCAACGTTATTTTAAGAAGGACTCGCAAGAGCAGGAATTTTTAAAGTTGCACATTTTAACACCAGCTGCAAGTACGGATGGAGATCACTAGGTTCCTGATTTGGTTAAGAATACTAAGGCTTAAGGTACATTATTACTTTTTTATGTATTATTATTACTTTTTTATCTATCTTTATTTTTTATTATTATTCTTTGCAATATTCTGTCCCACACTAGTTCAAAAAAGCAAAAAGCAGAAATGGGTGGCAAATGTGAATGTGGAAATTGTGTTTTAGTTGTTGCCATGTGTTCAGTTTGTTATGTGAATCAAATTTGATAAACACCAAATTTGGTCTGTAAGATTTTAGTTATTTCACATTATCTTATATTATTTTGTCTAATATTTTGCTTGCGTCTGAATCACGATTTAAGTACATGCAAAGTCATATGCCATGCTAAATTGGAAAGCTTTTTTTGAAATTATACATAACATAACACATTTGGAAGAGTAATTACATTGAATATGTTGTAAGTAATACCAACTGTCTACACTGAAGTAGCCATTATGCTAATTTTGCAATCCATACAAATATTCATCATTTTGAAGTAAAGCCAATGCAATATGTCATTTATTTACAAATGTATTTACCTTAATTAACATTATTCAACAGATGCAGCAAAATGGATATTCTTTTAATATAGTATTTTTTCAATGCATTCAATGCCTTGGTGTTACCAAATTGTACTTTATTTGCACACCAAAGAGATTATATTGTATAGTAAAAAAAACGTCAATAAGTTTTGGTAAGCGTGCCCTTTTAAAAAATATTTTCTGGAGCGAAACCTTTATTCAGAAGGAGGCATTGGAACAATAATAAACCCAGGTTGCTCTGAATCATATTTCAGTTCAAACTCAAAGACTTTGAATATGAAACTAATTGATTCTGAATGTATACACAGCCCTTTCAGTTTCAGACATGGAAACCAATTTGTTTCTTTCAAACTCATCAAACTCAAGCTCCAAATGGACCTCCAGCTCCAAAGTCAAATATGTAGTTGAGTGTAAAATCTGGGAGCTCAAGCCAAAGGAGTCATATTTTATTAAAGCAATTACTGCATCCTCGAGCTTTTAACACTACAAACACATTTCAGGGGCGATTTTAACAGTAGACTCCATCATCAGAATTAAAGCCAAAAACAACAGTTGCCAATAATTTTAATTTCAGGCATAGATGTTAAGCCTTTTCTCAACAGTCCTAACTAAGGGTTAAAAAAAGCTACTGTTGAAGTCTAACCTTTTATTAGGTTATTTTAAATGTTTCTATAAAGTTCACAAGCTTCATCTTGGTGTTCAACTAATGTAATTTTTCCATCTGTAAATGGGAATAATTTTGTTGGCATTCAATTATGCTCATTTGAGATCAAGGACTGCGTTTCCTCGACCTCAGTACATGAACCAGATGTGCGTCGAGCTTGCATCTGCAAGATTACATGCTGCAAGATTCCAAATTAATTCAAATTAATCCAGCTTTTGTCACAATCAGACTGTTATTTCGATTTTGAGAATCACAGAATCACACTCTACTCTAAAGTTACTTAGATTAACTGAAAATTGTCCTGAGGTTTTCTTTGCAGTGCTTTTTTGCTAGCGTCACACCTCTGCTGTTTAATGTTGGTGCAGTGATGCTCCTTACCCATGGATGGCGCTCAGCAGAAAACAGTGACACCCCCGGCCACACAGGGGTGCTAAACTGTTTACATTTGACACTCGCTTTTAAACACAAAAGAATAAATGCAAGACGTTGTTTTATAATGAAGAGGGGAAAAGTACCCCTATCTAGCTGCCAAACAAACAATGGGTAGCCCAAGGAACTCCAGCAGCTCTTCTGGCGACGAAGAGGTTGCTATTCAGTATCTTTCCGTTTCTGCATTTTGATCTTCACATCTTCTTCTCATTGCCATTATTCTTCCTGTCATGAGTGTGTATCAAGCTGCTCTTTAATGTCCCAACACTCTACTGTTATTGGTCACAAATATTCATTAGCGAAAACCAAGGTGGCATAGCAGGGCACAACTTTTTTTTTTATTTTTTATTTATTTATTTATTTTATTTTTTTTACTCGTGTCCAATGTATGTGTACTCACGCCTGCATGCATTATTTTCTCTCGAGGCACTATAGCATGTGAAATTCCAGACTGAAAATTCGGTTAGGTGTGTGAAATTCGGACTTCTGCTTCAAGTTTTCCTGCTCATGACTGAACTCTAACTTCTACCTCCTTCTACCTCCGCGACTGCTTCCAAAATGGTAGACAAATGAACAATACACTTTATTGCCATATTATTTTTGAAATATCAACAAAATTGGAAAAATTCCCCTAAAAATGGACCATTGAGAATACTGAATATTATGCTTTTGAACACAAACAGACGTAGAATAAAAGATTGATGAAATACATTTAAAAATATTACTATAATTAAAACAAAAACATAAAAAGTATTAAAAGTATTAAAAAGCTAATTTGCCAAAGAAGTTAAACAATATTAGTATGTGCATATGCACGTTCTCCTTTGTCATCTTTACCCTTTAATATGCACTTGTGTTTTTGATCGTAATATTTACATTAACATTTTAGAAATTCCAAATCCTAAGAAATATTGTATGAATGTACAGTTAACTCTGTGAAGGTTTTACGCATACGTAACCTTGTGCTGACCCCTATGCAGAGTGCGATCTCTGTGATTGGTTGAAGTGGAGCAGAGTAAGTGCTTTCGCTCTCTTTCTTTTCTTGTACTCCGTGTTAAACTTAGAGTACAAGACAAAATGCAGAACCTTTCGCAATGGGCAATTCATATACTTAACGAAAAACCAGAAGCTATGTCTTACGTCACAACGCTGCCTGAAGGCCATCCCAATTTACCAAAAATTGAAAGATCGTTAAAATGTGTCCTTCAAATGCTTCCTCCTTTTCTTGGAATTGCAAGGATACATCGCTACCGTCCTTCGTAGTCTCACATACGCCAAGACGCTTTGCGAAGAGTACTCCGGAAGTGCTCCGCCGTTCCATTTACATTTATCCTCCGAAGCCGTAGCCTCTGGGGCCTGGGAAGGATGCACCCTCCGAAGGATGCAGAACCTGGATTGAGACATACCTATGGATTGACCTTAATATAAGCACCAAAGGATTTCACGTGATGATACTAGCTGAAGATACGTCAATCATCTTCCACTCCCTTATTTATCCATATCATTAAGGTGTAAATTATCTTAAACTAATAAATGTACAATTATTTACCCCCTCAGAGTGTTCATGAAAGCCAAAACTGTTCACAATTCCTAAATCACCATGCTAAAGTAAAAAATGGACTTTACTTGGAAGACAGATTTACCCTTAAGTAACAGACATCCCAGAGTTGTTTTGTATTGATCTTATTGGCTTTCTCTGTTTGTGATAGAAGTGTGTTGGTAGCTGTTGTGGTCAAAGCAGGCATACCGTGGTCTTCTCACAAAAAAAAACTTCAAAGAAATCCCTGTGTAGCCATATGGAGCGAAGTTCTCAAGGAGTTGTTAAATGTGCTGAATACACTGCTTGGCCTTCTTTCATCAGTTTTATTAAGCTGGATTACATCTGATATAAATGAGTACCAAAAAAATCTGAATTTATTGTTCTCTTTTCATCATTAACTTTGAGAATGTTGAGAAAAACTCAATGTTTAAAGGCACGACACAAACTATTTTCCTCCCTGCTGAGGTTGTTTAAAGGTCTTGCAAATATTTGACACGTTTACAGCACTTGAAGGGTTTTCTGTATTCCAAAATAATTTGAAACCAAATCAAAATTACACTTTGACACAGCTATAACGATTGTTCCCCCAACAGAGCTAGCTCTGAGTCTTGCCTTATCTCTATGTTTTGAATTTTTACATGGAAAAAATCTTAATTCTGTCTGCTGTTTCAATCACAAAATGCAATCAATTAATGTTGAAAAATTTTTAAGAATAGTCAGTGTTTGCCAAACTGGCCATATGCCCTTATAGTGTTAAAGGAAACGTTGAAGTGCAAACATTCAAAACAACATTAATGAAGATGCCCGTTTCACACACATTGATCAGTTTCTTCAACAATATTTATCAATCAAACAAGCAATCAGGTTTTTATATAGCGCTTCTTTAGCAGTTGCTTTCAAAGCCGCTTCACAAAGTCCTCGTGAGGATCAGGTAAAGTAAATAGGAGTTCGCTCTGTGAGGCCCCTGGAAGCCTCGCTGACTGAGGCAGGTGCTAATCACCTCCCCAGCATAAAGAGAATACAAATTTAATATCCATCGACAAAAAGTTTGACGGACAGCACCTGAAAAAAATAAAAACAAAACATAAAAACAAACAAAGACAAAACAGAAACTGACAAACGAAAAACAATGGTTAGAAAAATGTAACAGACAACAAACAGGTAATCAGCATCAGCTGCAGGATGAGCGATAAATGATGAGGAGAGGTTAGAGAGTCACATTGAACCACATTGTTTTTTTCCACAGTTTCTATGTTTATAGTGTTCAGACACCAGATCCGTGTTGACAAATATCAGGAGCCAATCATTTGAATGCAAGATTAAACGTTTTCATATGTTTTTAATTTAGTTTTTAACTCTGTGAGCGTAGCTAAGCTCCGGACGACATCCGAGAGTTTATTCCAGAGCTTCGGTGCTCTATACGAGAACGTTCTTCCGCCTCTTGTGGATTTACTAACCTTTGGTACAATCAATAGTCCTGCTTCTTGTGATCGGAGAGAGCGAGCTGGAATATATTGTGAGAGGAGACTGCTCAGGTAGAACGGAGCCGAGCCATTCAGCGCCTTAAAGGCAAGGAGCAGTATCTTATAGTCAATGCGATATTGTACAGGAAGTCAATGAAGAGAGCAAAGAACAGGTGTAATGTGATCATATTTCTTTGTTCTTGTGAGAACTCTAGCTGCTGTGTTCTGGACTAAATGTGATTTTTGTAGTGCAGCAGCTGAGTAAAAGAACGTTACAATAATCCATTCTGGAGGTCATGAAAGCATGAACAAATTTTTATGCATCTACAATAGACAGCATGTTCCGTAACATGAATGAACTGTTTGTCGCACACTAAAGCTAACATATACTACCAGAGTAATGTGTGTTGCTGTTTAGATCTTCAACTGTTAATCAGCCTGCTCTGCACCTATTAAGCTTCCATTAAACTTCAGAGTCAAAGCTATGGAGAGGTTGACATGGTGGCTCTCACAACTGATTCTTCTGCTCTATATTTTTCTAGATCTGCCTCTAGTTTGCTGTTGCTAGTTTTCCACTCTGTGTACTTTAGTTCTTTAAATCTCTGCACTTACGTTTTGGAGTAAAACTGAGTGGATTGTTTTGAAGCTGGAGCTTGCGAAAATTCTTATGCATCAGTCCAACAGTCATACATTGGAATCAGAATTATATTTATTTTGACTGACAATCAGAGAGGTCTATTTGTCACAATTTTGGAAGTGTGGATGCATGTTCAAAGGTGTTGGAATAAATTGAAAAGAAATTAGGGTATGCATATAAAAGAATAGACAACTCCATGCCGTTTTCTATGGCGATCCAAGTGGCAGAAATGCATTTTCTATTGTGTTTTGACCTGTCCTGGATACTAAAACCGCTCTCTTTCTCTCAATTATGATGACAAGAAAAAAAATTTATATTAACTTAACCATAATATTACATTGACTTCATTTTCTGAGAAAAGGATCTGCTTTTACATTGCATGGGACCGGATAAACAACCACAATAGTTAAAACAAATAAAGACACTCTGGAGGTTTGTTCATTAAGTTGTAAAACTTTGTTTATCAGAAAATTCCTGGCATTACACATCTATAGGATTTTTCAGTCTGAAGATAACGTGTGAATTTACTTTCGAACCAAAACAGAAGGCACAAAACAACACAATCCCCTGTTGTCAGCAAAAACACATTAAACAGCAGATGTGTGAAGCTAACAAAAAACCCTGCAGAGAAGCCATTCAAGTGAGAGAGCAAGAAAATCTCAATTAGTCTTGGTGTGTGGAGACCTTTAGTGGTAAGGTAGGTTAATGATTGAGAGAGGATAGAATCCAATAGTTTGTGACATCACAAACAAAGCATTTCTTAAAATGGCTTATTTTTAGGGGGCATTCATTGTTTTTTTTTCTAACAGCTTGACACATTCCCGAATCACATTTTCCTATCGCATACCTGCTAGAAAAGCCTTTTTTCAATCCTGTTGAGATGAGGTTTCATGAAGCAGGCTAAATCTGAGCTTTCAAAGAAATAACTTGGAGAAAGCGACTTACATTCAAGAGCACTGCTGAGATTCTCTATGGTTTTTCATCTTTCCTCCATCATCCATCATGTAAACAAGTCTTTTGATTGACCGTTGAAGGTTGGGTGTGTGATTTTTTTTTTAAAATGCTTGGGTTGGCCAACAGCATAATGAGCTAATAGCCAATCAGCAGGCACTTTGAAATATGGAGCATATTAAACAAAGCACTATTTGTCACATGGTTTTGTTTGTTTTGGGGATTTCAACTGTCAACATTACGAAGAGGAGGAGAGTTTACATCTTACGTCTAAAACAAGCCCACTTAGAACTGATACTGAAAGTCGGTGGAAACACAAACGTGAACAATCGAGGCAAAGCCAAACTAATTGTTGTTGTGCAGTTACCAAAATCTGGATGAAACACAGCATTACTTACAATCACACACACTAAAACCCACATTCCTGTTCAGACCTGGAAAGTGGGATAGTGTGTAAGTTCCTCTGAGGCATTTAATGTTCAACAGTCATAATGCATTTAGACATATTTGGCCTCGGCTAGGAAGAATATGAGCATTATGAACCGTCGATGACGGATCTAAAACATGTACAGCTTGAACATTAGTGATGCAATGCAAGTTTGGAGATGTAGATAAATCTGGTTCCAGGCACAAGCTTATATTAAACATGTCGAGTTTGATCAAATAAAAAGACAAGAGTTTTGGACGACAGTACGGATAGAATCTCTGACCTGAACCCAACAAGGTATTTTTTTAAAGCTTTTAAACTGGTCATAATAAGACTTTAAAAGTTCTTTACTTTGGTTTTAGAAGTCTCCAACAACATGTGGACATACATACATGGACAAAAAGCTTTTTACCTGTTTGGTTCCGCCAGCCCCCCTGTATTTAAATACACTCCTTTTTGTGTCACAAATCTGCCGGCATTGGTAGTTAGACCAAGTGTGACTCGCACCGACTGACATAGACACACATATTTTATAGACTCATGAATTTAAAAAAATGTAAAGAGCTACAAACAGCTAAAAAATATCCTAACGCAACCTATCACTCTGAACTTTTTGTCTGCAAAAGACCTATATCTACCTATACAGAAGTAGCAGGCCTCTTCCTGCTGCTACAGAGTGTGGGTTTTGAGTTGGTGGTTTGTAAAAGGTTTTTTACTAGTGTATATTTGCTGTTGTGCAAATTAACTTCTGCAGTAATCCGATGTTGAAAGTATATCATACATTTGTTTCCAAGTTGTTTTGCATTCATCAAACAATACCAAGTGCTAAACTGAAAGCTTTCTTCTGCCCCTAGTGGCTTGCACACCAGGTAAATGCACATTGACTAAACAATAATGTTATTCCAAAACAATACCATCTCTGTAATCCGTTACCCTCTGGGGAAATAAAGCCTGTGAGTTGTGCAAACAAGAGACTTTTTTCAGGAAAACTTCCAAAAACAACCAAAATCTAATTTCAAGCTGCTCATTTCTTAAGAGAAGGCATTACAATATGTATTTGTGTCAGATGTGTTTATTGAGTCCAAAATATAATATTGTTATAAATGCGAGATTTGGTAATAATTTCAGCTAAATTAGAAAGCGCATTTATGTTTTTCATCAACATGGAGCAGCTTACTGTATGTTTTGTTAAAACGTGTTAATGGTTTATGAAAATACAGTAGAAATGATCGATTAACAACGAAAATACATTTATAGATTTATGGAAATAAAATGTTGCATATTCATCAGTTTCCTTTCTTGTGAAATCGTAAATGATAATAATTGTGAAATAGAATATAACTGATTGTTAATAATAAAATATAATTAAAATTACAAGTTTTTTAGAAGTTTGTACAAAACTGGAAGCCCTTCACATTAATTGGTACCCAAGAAATTGCTCTCAAATTTAAAAACGTTGGTGACCCTTACATTAACCTGCTTCCAAGAATCGATTCAATTTTACAGAATTTCAAGTTCATGACTATATAATGTAGCATTTGTTACATGACATGTCAAGACCAAGAAGCAAGTGGACACTGGCTGTTCTTTTCTTTATTAACAAGGAATGAAAAACAGGCTTTGAAACAGAAGCCTCTTATAAAATATAACCCAGGTGTTCAAACAGGAATGACCATAGACAGTACGAGTCCTAGAAAAAAAAACAACTCTGCAAATTCCTCTGTGAATAATGACAAACTGAATGTTCAGAGAGAATCTTCTCAGTGCGTGAGAGTTTAAATAAAATAATCTTCACGTGATTGAACGAGATAGGGAAAAGCATGGTTTGGGATGAATAAAACAGAAGAGTAAATGTCCTTGCGTGCTAACGATCAAACCTTCATGTTTGGGGCGCTACAAACAGCAAGATGGCGGTAGTGACGGCTTTTAGCAAATAACCGCCCACTAACCAATCAGATGAACCAGTAATGTGTCTCAATGAAGAAAGTGTGCGCTGACTGACCCGGAAGTGTAATTGTAGTAGAACCGCATAGGATAAACAATGAAAAGAACTGCTGTTTTTGGATGTGCTTGGCCAAAAGTGTTTTTTTCAAAAAGTGTGTTTTTTCAAAAGTGTGCAGCTCTTATTATGCTCTGCCCGTAATCTTTCAGGTTATGGAAGATGAACCAATTTTTGAGTTCATTCAGTTTGTCCAACATCTTGGACCATCTGCTTGCTCTTTCAGAAAAGCTTGGTCATCGCATCCATCCCGGCTTAAATCTACCCCACTCCAGATGCACGAATAGTTCATCTTGAGTAGAAACAGGGTGGAAGTGTTTACCTTTCCAGAGAGAATCACTAAGATGACAATTCTTGAGAATATGAGGGGGAACTTTGCATGCTGTTGGGTCGCTGACCTCTTTCACAACAGTTTATTGAACTGTGCAAACACAGAATCCAATTTTGATTCTTTCCAAATCGTTTGGGACCTGCATGATCGATCATAAAGAAGTATTCGCTTTTCCCAGACCTTCCGTACACCTCCTTCGAGAAATTCATGCATTATGGCTATTAGATATGAAAGCATTGAAGACACTGGAACATCAACAAAAAATTATGGAGCTGGGGAGGAATGGGTTGTTTGCACAGTTGGTTGTTATGTTATGCGAGTCTCCAAACCAAATGTTTTTTACATTAAGCTGATGTTGTTATGTTCCCCGTTGTCTTCGCTCCAGATCCTCAATGCTGTCCTATGCTGCTGCTGAAAGGATTACTACATAAGAGAAAGATTTATTCAAGGCTCGTTTTCCCCCTGTTTGCTTTTAGTCCCATCAACCCAAGCTGACAGTAGGTCTTGACTCGCTCAGCCAGTCCTTTATTTGGCAGCTTGCCTGTATTGAGATAGCAGATTGAAGTTTGGCTCTTTGTGAAACAAATGTGGATGTGGGTATGGTTGTAGACCCTTAAGAAAAGGACACGATCCATTTCAGCTTCAAATATTTTCTACATGAATTCAAGCCAACCTTGAGGTTGATGGCAAGGAACTGGCTTGGCTATTTTGTCTGTTTTCTTCCGAAAATTGGATTTACTTCCTAATGGCAAACAGAACACTGATTGCTTTCTTATCTGTCTGCAACCACACCTTAAAGCTTAAGTTAGGAACACTCATTGTGACATAATAACTGCATTTTCTTCTAGATTTCACATTTTCTGCAAAAGCTGTAATCATGTAAGCCTTCTAAACAAACTGACAGTAACAGCTGGATGATTTCAAGAACCGAAATTGTCTGTGTGTTTAGAGTTAGCTTTAGTTTGTTTGATTTTGTTGGAACACTGCAAGTTTTGGATGATTGGATAAAGAGTGCTGTTTATAAGCTGGAGGACCGGAAATAAAATTGGTATTGTGTTTTCTGTTTAGAAGGTATAGGAAAGCATTCTTTATTTTTTCATCTTATAGTTTAGCATGCAAACAGTTTCTTGTGTTGGAGTTGAGTTTGTTTGGGTTACTCATTGGATACATTCTAAATGCACTTTTTATGAAGTAAATTGTGTTTTTCTTTCTTTGACCTGACAGATAGTTTTAAAGAAGGATAGTTTGTTTTAGATGTTTAGCACGACTGTTTCCAGAAGAAAATAAGTTTTATCTGTTTTGATTTAACAGTTTTCTTGTTTAAATAGTCGATTGTATGAAAATTGGTAATATACAAAGTCAGCCCTCAGGTGTGAAAAACTTGGAGCAACATAGTAGCCCTGGTTAGATAGAGAGTTAGTGTGTCTCTGCACTGTTGCATTTGCTACATTTCCAGATTTGCTCAGCTGTCGCGTGCGGCTCATATGCTGTGCTTTCAAAGCTAGATTTGATTAGTTTGATCCTAGCAACCAAATCAACATGTATATCTCCAAAAAATGTTTGAAATACAAAGGTTGGTTTAGATCACCCAATGTGACCAGTAGAAATAAATGACTTCATTGACTGAATTCTCCCTAGCAACCAGTTTGATTACCCTAGTAACCTTATCAAAAGATCTAAGTCTCAGCTTCTGAAAATGCTATCAAGATGGTGGATGGTTTATGTAGCTCATAGGGACGAGGATAACTTTTTATGACTTACTTAACTCCTCCTTTGCAACCTGTTTGTTAACCTTAGCAGTCTTCTGGAGATATATATCTCAGCTTCTGAAAACACTTGCAAACAGGTGGCTGATTTATGTAGCTCATAGTGACAAGAATAATTTCTAATGACATCACTGACTCCTCCCTAGCAACTTGATTGTTACCTCTAGCAACCTCACCAGGAAATCTGTATCTCTGCTTCTTAGCATGCTAGCAAGTTGGGGGTTAGCTCATAGGGGCAAACTCTTTTTCAATTTCTAAATCTATTTATTTTCATTGGAAATAAAAAACTCATACTAGACCTTTTAGTGGAGAAAGTTGAAAAACAGCAGCAGCTCACCAAGTAAAATTGGGAAATAGATTTCAGGCTTTTTAACATATATACATGAACAAGAAATATATATTTATTTTTTCAGTTTTATCGCCCAGCTCTACACCTCACAATATTTTGGAAAAAAAGATGATTTGTTGTGTTGAGTTCATCCATACCATAGAGAGATCAGTGTGTAATACATGGAAACCTTCTGTTGACTTCAAACATTGAGGAGGGGGAAGAGACAAAGTGAATCTAAATAGGGTGATTAGTGCTGTTTTTCTTTCTCTTAAACGGGAACGCATGGCACTTCTGTTTCCTATTGAAGAGATTTGATTGTTTATGTCCACACTGGTGCAGTAAGTCCGTGATGTCACATTTAACTACATATACGTCACCGTTTTGATTTGCAGAAGAGCCGCATGGATTGTTTTTAGTTTAAATTAACTAGGGTAAAAGTAAAGAGAAGGCTTTATGGGGAAATGATTGGCTCTCAAGTTAAAGGCTTTCTTGGTAATTGGAGGCAGTTGGAGGATGTAAAGGCACAGTGACCACATCAGAGTGCTTGTCATGGTTTGAGGATTTGTAATCTGTGATCAAGTTGAGTTTGCGTAGAAGAAGTCAGCTCTGATATTCGATAATATGTGTTCTTGCGCTCAGTAGGAGGTGATTTTGATGAATGTCGGAGTTGAGTTTTGACATTGGTTTGTTTTGACGAGGGTTTGGATGTCAATGGCTTCTAGATATGTTTTATTTGCTTATGGAAATCCAGGTTTTGGTAAAGCAGGAAATCACTCGCTTGATTTGAGTTGGGTTTGAAGCACCACTCAATGCCAGTTCTTGTGAATTTGAGTTAAAAAAAAACTTTCAAGCAGTTGGCTTATATTGTAGCCAAATAGATTTGGCTATTGTAATCTTGACATGGCGAGTTTTAGTGAGTAACAAAGAAAAGAACACATTCTAACTGCTGTGATTGCGTGTTACAAGGTAGTCAGAATAGTTTTTTAGCCATAAGGATTGTTTTATTTACAAGTTATGATTTCCACTCATAAATAGTTTAACTTTGGAAGAATTTTTTTATTTTGTCGTTTATCGAAGTTTGCATGCTAAATGTGAAATTAATTATAACGTATACACTTGTTTTGAAAGCTTTAGATTTAACACATTAATGATTAGTTAAAGTAAAAAAAATGGCATTATTAAAGATTTTGAGAAGAACCTTCTTTGTAAAAAAAAAGGTTAAAAAAGAGTTAGGTTAGGTTACAGTAAAATATGGGTTGTTTTTGTTGTAGTTGGAGGACCAAAAATAATTAATTAGCAATAAATACATTAATTACTAAATACATAAAAAGTAAAAATAACTGCATGAATAAAATTAATTGTAAAAAATATATAAATAATTAAGTAAAATAATGCAAATTAATAAATGTATATGCTTAAATAAATTAATGTATAAATAAATGTATTATTAAATTTAGTTTTAAATAAATACAAACTTAAATAAATGAAAAAATAATGAATATATTGGTATATAAATGTATTTTATGTATTTGAACATTTTGCGTGTATTTATTCATTACTAATTTTCCTTTTATTGTTTATTTATTTATTTACACATATAAATATATCTTTTTTGTCCATATGCTAATTATGTGGGCATAGACTTTATATATTTATAAAATTTTAACTAAAATTCGTAAAGGTACATTTCTGGTAAACGTTTCAGTGTTGAATTATGTGCTTTATTCAATAATACAGGGTTTTAGAGGTCTCCTTTGGTTTTCATTTGAAGAATGTGTGTTCTAATAATTTAGTGACTACTTTACAGTACATGTTGATCTTTGTGTGACTCCAGTATGACACTCAA
Organism: Danionella dracula; assembly: GCA_900490495.1. NCBI lineage: Eukaryota > Metazoa > Chordata > Actinopteri > Cypriniformes > Danionidae > Danionella > Danionella dracula. Next base: position 664,774 of record UELW01000461.1, read on the forward strand.
ACCGCTCACTTCAGACATCATCATTCACTAAAATTGGTCACATTGTCTCTTAGGAATGATTCCTAGCACAACTATTATGACATGTTTGAAAATGTTAGCACTTTGTTGTGTCTAAGAAGTACGTTCCAGACACAACACCTAAAAGGATAATGGGTAGTCCCATCCCGTTATAAACAAACATTTAGGCATTTACAGTAGTTTAAAGAACGTTTTCATTTTGCATTCTTTCTTGTGCTGTAAAATCAGGATTGGCTCGTGTTAAAGAGTCTCCTTTTTAAGTTTTCCTTTTAAGTCTCTAGATTTTGAAGGGGCAGTTGGTTACCTCAAGTCTGGGAATTTTTCATCAAATACTTCTGGAGTGATGTTGCATAATGGATACATGGGACGTTAAATCCTTGATAAGATGTTATATAAATCGAAAGCAATTTGGGTGACAGCATAACCATCAAAATGAAAGGTTTCCCCTGATAAGTAGTATTTTTACATTAATTAGCTCTAATAACTACATCTCTAGTCTTGTTAAAATATAAATGGTACATTAAGAATTAAATTAAAATACGTAAAAAATGCCATCATTTTGCAAAAATGGTGTCTTAACCCTAAAACTCTATGACTACAGTATTATAAAGTTACTTCTGTATATGGATGTTTAGTTGTGACACTTCTTGAATTGTGGGGGAGCTGTAGCTTGATTTATTATTAGGTAAAATCTTTGCAATATTATTAAACTGTATTAAAGAACTCAACATTGGACTCATCGCCATTCAAGTAAGCCTTCCAATTTGGTGGAACTTGACCTTTTTCGCAGCAGGTGGAGTTAGCCCTTCCTTCAAGTTGGTGTGACTAAGCCTTTCTCCAAGTAGAAGAAGTTCGGCCTGACTCCAAACAGGTAGAGCTAGGCCTTTCACAGAGCAGATGAAATTTAGCCTTTCTCTGAGTAGGTGGAGTTAGGAGCTTGGACTTTTTCAGAGGAGGTGAAGATAGGCCATCCTCCACATAGGTGGAGCTAGGTCTTTCTTTGAGTTGGTGGATTGAGTCCTTTCTCTGAGTTCATGGAGCTAAGCCTTTCTCAGATTAGGTGGAGCTAGAACTTTCTTTGAGTTGGTGGAGCTTGGGCTTTCTTTGAGTTGATGGAGCTAGACTTATTTTTTAGTTGGTGGAGCTAGACTTTTCTTTGAGTTGGTGGAGCTAGATTTTCTTTGAGTAGGTTTATCTAGGACTTTGTTTGAATAGATGGAGCTAGGACTTTCTTTGAGTTGGCGGAGCTAGGGCTTTTTTGAGGTGGTGGAGCTAGACCCTTCTTTAAATAGGTGGAGCTTGGGCTTTCTTTGAATAGGTGAATTTGGGCATTAGCTTTAGAGGAAACTCTAAAATTGTACATTATACATAAGGTAACTAATAGGATATGTTTCTTAAACAAATTTGTATTTCAACAAAAGCTCTTTTTGAAAACTTTTGCTGTGTGAAGTCAGAGTAAGATTGCTGTCTTTTTAAGACCTTTTCTTACTTAAGACACTAGGGGCAGAAGGAGATGAATACAAAACAACTTCGAAACTTTCTGTATTAAGATTATGCAACATTGTATTAAATATATGTTTAACTTTTTATATTGGAGTACCACAGAACATTATTTGTACAACAGCAAAGGTGCAGCAGTAAAGACACCTTCTAAAACAACAAAAACTCACATTTGTGCCATTTTCTACATTTAGTCTTCTAATTGCTTGTTAGAAGAGTTATTTCTATTCCTAAAAACGACATATTTTCATTATCCACATGCCATTATAAGCCAATAGTATTTTGTTTTCAATTCCAACACTGTTTTTGCATTCTCTCAGGTTTTAAGAGGCCCTCAGCTCATTGCAGTGGCATCTACGGATGGGACCGGTGGGGTCGATGCGTCTCCTCTCCAGGCCAATGACATTCAGGTCCAATACGTGCAGCTGGGAACGGTGGCTGACCACACAGGCGCAGTACAAGTGAGATGAGCCAGCACACGACCAAACATTCCGAGTTGTACCCTTCACCACTTTTGCTTTCATCACACACAGTGGAATTGATGACAATCCATGTTTTACTATCTTTAATAAACTGACAGCCATTTAAGATGTAAGAAAAAAGTATCCCCTTCATTCATGGTCATCATGGTCTAGACCGATTACTCGTATAGCTTTACAGAATTGCACACAAGGGAGATTAAGGGTTCAGGTTTTTCCACAATTCAGAAGTCAACTTATGGTTAATAACCATATGGTTAATAACATGAACATGCCAAATTAGGTTTCTATTGCTCTATAGGTTTCTATTGGTTTCTAAATGCTATTAAGATAACTTATAAAGTGTTAAAAAGCATAACTAATCAATCACTCATCTGTCACAGGTCTCCACATATTTCCTGCCCCTGGAACACAAGCATAGTTGTCATTACCGTAATGAATGTATGTCAGTCGAAAGAGCCGTTTCTCAGTTTTCAGAATCTGTTGAAAGAGATATTTTTTTTTCTGTTTGTTTGAAGTGCGCAAGTCACTATTGTGTCGCCGGTGACCCATTCGATGTTAAAGGGTTAATGTATCATTTTTTTAAACGCTAAAGAGCTCAGGTGTGCATCCTTCACAGTCAATCTCTGTCAGTTGGATTTCTTATCAATGCTGTCATCTGCTCGATATACACAATATGAATCACTTCCACCCAGCCAACAGCTACCTTAGTAAATGTGCCCATCAGCCTCCATTTTGATTACTGTAGCATTGCTGTGAGCCTGCAAAAATGTGTAAAAAAGCTGAAGGGTTGGAAGCATGAGAAAAAAAGTAGAGGCTGATATTCTGGAAAATACGGTATTAACCAGTGCCTGAAAAATAACCTCAATTATACTTTACTAATCAATCAACCAACCAACCAATCAATCAATCAATCATGGCTTTTATTGGTCACTACACTGTTACATGCAGCGAAATCGAATCCCTCTGACCATACAGACATCACAATACAATAAAGGGGAAGACAGGACCTATTAAGAGGTAGCGTTGGAATAAAGGAAATGAGGTACAATAGGAAGGAGAGCTCAAAAAATACCCTTTCCAGACTGATCTCAAGAGAGGACAGTGTGATATCAGAGGGGGGAAAGCCTAGCAACAGGCCCATCAAACACTGACTAGACATAAACATTGCCACAGGGGTAAACAAGACCAGTATGGGTGCAGCCATCCCATCCCTGCAGACCCGCCCTACAACACCAGGGGGAAAAGCCCACGGAGGCGTTGTCCTTGAGGAGGAATTCAAAGCTTCTAGCTATCTTGTTCTCAGGGTGAACAACCCATGATCAAATTGTTTCTGCATTTCATACAAAAAGAGAAGTTCGTAAAGGACTAGGTTAGCAGCACAGCTGTACCCAAAGTGCTAAAATGACTCAATTTCATTACTGTATATTTTCTCATGTCTACCTATTGATTCCATCTCATGCCTTGCATTCATTTTCACATGCGCAAGAGTTTATCTGTAATCACATCCTATGTTGCATGTTTTAGGACACGTTCAGTGGTTTGACAATCATTGAAGGTCAGCACGTATTTTTAACTGCGCTCACATGTTTGAGTCAAGGTTTCGAGGCAGTGTTGAGGAGCGTGGGAGAAATTTGGCTGGCTTTTTTGACATCTGGTTTTTGAAGTCCTGAAATGTTTTTTAATTCAGACAAAAGAACATCTTTTATTAATCTTGTGGGTGAGATTATTTACACAAATATAGGTTGGCTACGGTTTCAGAAAGGAAGGAAAGTACTCATGAAGTGAAAGAAAAAAGGAATGATATTAGAAAACAATGAATTTTGTAGAGCGAAACAAATAAATGTGTTCAAAATATAGTTAACAGCACTCCCATGTTTTAGAGAACAAAGTAATTTATAGGCATGTTTATTACAAATTTTACAATTATCAAAATAGGCCAAATTATTTATATTGAGTATTTAATTTACAAATTTTTGACATGAATACAAGATTCACAATGTTTTGGTTGTAAAATAGCATCATTTAATATTTTCATATAAAACATTTCGAAACACTGGAAATGGGATCTTCTTATCTTGGGAAAAACAGAATATCCTAGATTGAACACAACTAGGAAAAAGAATAAATTACAAGTTTAGACATACAAATTAAAGATCTGTAATGCGGGTTTAAATCTCCTTTAGCCCTAAAAAGAACAAAATATTCACTTGCAAATAAAATGTTATGAAGCATGACTGGAAAAGTCATATAGAGTAATTGATTCATCTTTGGGAATTTTAACAGTTTCTCTTGGAGGAGAAAAATTGAGTATGATTGATTGTTACTAAAGAATGCATTCTTATTAATCCCCAATAAATAAATGGAGATGGTTGTATAATAATGAAACTTAATGATTGTTTTTTGTTTTGTTAGTTTTTTTTCAACAAGTAACAAGAGTCAGGCTTATTCTCCAATTTCATTTGAGATAAAAAGTAGGGTTTTTTAGTTTTGGAATCTGATAAATTACCGGTTCTGGAACAATAGCATTTGAATTGAAAAAGACCACTAGCATTTATACTGATAACACTAAGACAAGAGTTATGACAAATTTAGCTGTTTTTGCACAAATCAGTCTTCATTAATATAGCTCCAAAAACAAAACATCAACTATGATAGACAAAAAACAAAGTCATACACATACTGGCTTTGTAGAATATAATAAATAATAGATAGAAATAGAAATAGTTTTGTTTCTATACACTCTGGAATTGAGCATCTTCTTTTAATCCTTACAAGACCTTTTAGTAACCTCCCTTTAATCCTTTTTATAACACAAGTCCAAGTTGTGGGCTGCTCGCCCGTTTCGTGCACGTTGGTTTCCGGATATCACGAGAGAAGGCATTGCTTTGTGGATAGTGCATCACTTCCGGGGGCGGGAAATCGGTCCTTTCATATCCGGCCGTGATGTTACAATGAGACTCATGTGAAGCTGTCAGTGGCGCGAATAAAACCCATTTTTAAAAGAAACAAATTCGTTTTTTTTGTTTGGAAATGTCCATGGTTCAAGTTCAAGTAAAAGCCACTATAAGGCTCAGCGTGGCGGGAACCCTTTAAATGAGGGAACACTAAAAAAGGTTAGACATATCAGAAAAGTTGGATTTATATTAAAGAGCACTCATCTTAACTAATTTCAAGCTGCCTCCATTGTTGATCTTAGTGTAAAACGTTTGAATGATTTAAATCACTCTCAGATGGACCCCAAAAACATATGCGAGTGTTTACAGCAATTTTCATAAATACTCTCCCTCCCCATCTTCAATATTTAATAGTGTTAAAAACTATTGTGAATGAAGAAATATGTCCATCCAGGAAGTTCTGTTCTTTGTACAGTCTTTTGGAAACGTCATCCCGCTCTTAAATTAGTCACAAACCCCCTTATCAACCCCAACAAGTGCACTCTTGTGCTGGGAAATTGACCCCTGAGGAGTTTGCACTTAACACCTAAGATGAAAGCACACAGAGAGTGTTTCGCATCAACTGTGCTGAGTTTTAAGAGGTCTGGCACTCCTGAACCATGCCTTTGAGTACAGTTTGAGCTTTTGCACTGTGCAGGTGTGTGTTCGGCTCCTCTGGCGTGTGTTAAGGGAGGAATGACTCACAGAAGTGACTCATTTTGCGTTGTCTCTCCCTTCGTCACTTTTTAGGGGGTGCTTTTATTTCAGTGACAAAGATTAAGTGTAGCCTTCATCTGAACCTTGACTATTTTCCCTTCTCCGGTTGTGAATCGAAGCTTGTTTTTGCTGTATCAATCGGTGCACCTGTCATTGTTATATTTATCTGCTTCCTCTGCGTCTATCAGTATCGTTTAATCGCAGACACGTGTGGATAGATATGTAGAACTCACTGAATCTGGAGCAAAAAGCAACATTTCAGTCAGATTGGTTTATAAGGATCATTCAATAGTGCTATTTTACTCAAGCCAAAGATCTAGGAAAAAAAAAATTTGCTATGTATTGGTAATAAAGACTGTTGTGTGAACCGTATCGCTATTTTACCAACATTAGCTAATCTTTTCATCCTTCAAATTTAGTATTACGATTCAGCAAATTGCAGCCGATATCAGTAAATAAATGTTAGCTTTCCGTAATCACACCCATTTTCCACTGGAAATGCAAATTGATTTAGTTGGATTGTGTTACTTTGAAAAGTGTTTTATCGAGTTTTAAATATTGCTTAGTAATCATGTGAACTGTATCGTTATTTTAGCAATTTTAGCTAACCTTTTCAGTTTTCAAGTTCAGCATTTAATTTCAGCAAATAATTTTTTTATCTTCTACATTAACCCTCATTTTCATTCACACACATTTTCCACTTGAAATGCAAATTCTTCTCATTTGTATTTTGTTACTTTTAAGAGCATTGGGTCAAGCTTTACATAATATTTTGTAATCATGCAAACCATATCATTATTTGTTGTGCCACATCAAAACAAATATAGGTGTCTTGTTTACTTTATTTCACCACAAAATTGCTTTCAATCAGGCTTTTATAATGTCATAAATTACCCCATCCATCCATCTTCATGTCGGCTTTATTCCCTTTCGGGGTCGCCACAGCGGAATGAACCGCCAACTCACTGGCATATGTTTTACGCAGCGGATGCCCTTCCCTGCCGCAACCCATCGCTGGGAAACATTCACACACATTCACACTTTAACACTATGGGCAATTGTTCTTATTCAATTCACTTATACCGCATGTCTTTGGACTTGTGGGGAAACCGGAGCACCCGGAGAAAACCCACGTGATCACGAGGAGAACATGAGAACTCCACACAGAAATGCCACCTGCCCCAGCCGAGCCTAGAACCAGCGACCTTCTTGCTGTGAGACGACCGTGCTACCCACTGCGCCACCGTGACGCCTTGTCATAAATTACCGACAAACTTAAATCAACAATTTCCTCATGCTAATAAACTTTACTTTTTAATACCTAAGGTACCACTATAAGGTAGTTTCTACACCATAGAATTATACAAAAGGAATTGCTATTTAACCTAAATTAACTTTGAAGCAACTGATTAAAAAGTGCTTTATAAATGCATTTTGATTGATTGGTTGGTTGATTATTTGAGTTTTTTTAGCTAAACTTTTCAGCCTTCAAGTTCAGCATTTTATTTCAGCAAATCATTTTCAGTCGTCTTCAATCGCACACATTTTCCACTGTACATGTAGATGCATTCATCTAGTTTGTATTATGTTACTTGAAAAAAGGTGCTGTGTAGTGTTAGTGGAGTATTTTGTAATCGTATGAAAGAATTTTAGCAATACATTTCAGAAATGGTCAGCAAATCATTTTCAGCAGTCTGCCTTCACACACATTTTCCACCGGAAATGCAAATGGATATAGTTTGTATTTTGTTGCTTTGAAGAGTGTTGTTCCCAGCTTTACATAATATTTTGTATTTGTGGGAACCATATCATTATTTTCCCACAGCTCCCCCAAACTGAGGCAAATAATGCTTTCTTAACTCCTCTGAAGCCAAGCATCCAAGCTATTTGTTGTTTTGACTAGTGTCACGGTCACCACAGACTTAAGGCATGTGAAAGTAAACATTATAAGATGTCCGGTGCTTTAAAAAGAGTGATAAATGGAACAAAATATATCACAATATTTGTCAAAATATATATTTTACTCCAGACTCAAGTTCAAGTCACATTTGGACCCATAGCCTTATGTAATTAAATTATAAATGTATTATAATACTAAATAGTTTTTCTCAGATACTGATTTATGGGTTTCATTATTCTTCAGTTATAATAATATTAATAATAAAAAAACTATTCAAATATATAAATCAGTGTGTACTGAATTAATATAATGAACAACATTAATTTTTTTTATTTAATGAAATAAATTTTCAGTCTCTGAAGCTCTTATTTTGGCAGCGCGCTCTCCTCATAACTTTACCTGTCAGCCTGGAAGTTCACTAAGGTTTCTAGAGCTTTTATTTTGAACAACTGCTTAAAATTCCCCGATGAGAAGCTATTCTACCTGTTGCTGTCAACCAGAGGTTTAACCCACTACACATGCAGACTGTGCGCATGCCTGTGTCTTTTGTAGTGGCAAACTATAACTCTCTTTTGTAGAAATCTGTCGTGTATAGGTAGTAAGGAGGACCCAGAAGCGAGGGAATCGGTACCAAGAGTCTTTAATAACTTGAAGGGGCAAAACAGCTGTTCAGTAAAACAGGAGGAACAGGTCACAGTCCAAAAACAGAACTAAGGCTAGGCTATGGAGCACAAACGCAAACAAAGGGTGGCTGGTTTTTATTTTAACGCGGCAGCCCACCGTGATCCTCGGTACCTCGGGTGAGGGCGGAGTCCAGCAATCCACACTGACTAGGCAAAAACAAGACAAAACAGGCAACGAGAGGGAAAGCTAGAGTTGTACATCTGCGAAATGCTGTGGGCGAACAATAACTCACAAAGACAAGACAAAACAGGGGAACTTAAGTAGCAGAGAAATTAACGCAACGAGAAGCAGCCGAGGGTGATGAGCGGAATTAGCAAAAAGAGCCTGACAAAGTCACAGGGTTCCAGAACAACAGCACGACGGCAACTTTATTTAAACAAACATTGAAATCAAACTCTACTGAACCTGAAATCCCTACGATTGAGTAGTGAAGGAAAAAGAGTGATACTTTCCCTGCAAGCTACTTAAAGACCTCTCAAAGAAAGGGCCTACCCTTGCTCGGAACCACGCCTTCTCCACCCCTCGCCTCCCTCACAGACAAGGACTTTTTAAAACACACATTCAATATGATTCATGAAATACTAATAAGGATAATTACTCATTATTACTAATATCAAATACAATGATTTAACATTATTATCGTAATATGTAAATATTAGAAATGCACTTACAGTTTTTGCTTTGGGTTCATGAGTTAAAGTTACATCTTTAAACTTTTTTTTTTTTTTTTTTACAATTTACATAAGATCTACTTATCATTAAAATCAATGCAAAGTGATGTTGCGTTCAAAATTTGGCTCTCAGGTTAAAGTTAAACTGGAAGAAAATTATTTTAGGAAAGCCTTATCCGTATTTTGAATAAGTATTTCAAATTGAATAAGTAATTTACCGAAAGTTTTACCATAATTACTAGTAGAATGACACGCAAATGTGTTTTTTCGCTCCTGTCTGTGAATGGTTATTCTCACCATTGTTTCTATTGAGACTCGTTCACTCTTTCCCTTCACAGGCCGAAGCTCTGACTCCAGCGCTGCATGCAGAGATGGAAGTGAAGGAGGCCATTCATCTGCAGCAGACGGAGAACGGAGAGGTGGTTCAGATTCAGATGCCAGGCACTTGAGTCGTTCTACATGCCTCGAGCAATAAACCCTGACATGTGGCTAAACCGTCGAGGAGGGAGCGAACAGAGGAGCGTAGCCAATTAAACTCGCATTGGAAACCAAAGTCGCCGTCAGTCAGTGATTAGTGACTGGATCCAAGGCAAACACAATTTGTCGTAATTTGTCAGCCTGTTTAGAAAAAAATGACCGGAATTGTTGGAGTGTCATGATTGCTTAGTGTGTTTGAGTCGTGCTGGCTCATTAAATCGCTCAGCCATGAGCTAAGACCTTTTATCTTGTTCCGTAACTACATAGAGAACAACCATGTTTGAGAGATTTCTCTACATTTTAGTATGACCATTAGATTTTCTCGACTTTATTTATTTAGAACCTTCCTCTGAATCACAATTGTGTGTGTGATTTTGGTTTGTGTAGCACCGGTGAAGATCTGGGGGCAGAATTGAGGGCTGTCCCTTTTTTATTTTTCTACATTCAGTACTTAGTCTTAATATCCTTGGTTACACATACGTATTCATATGTAGAAAATATTAAAATTTGGCCTCAAAATTAATCCACAGAACGGTGGAATCAAGTAAACTGTGATTGTAGTAAATGAAATATGGCCTTTTCACAAAAAGATCTATATTTGTGTATAAACGATTTGTTCTATGTAAATAAATTAATATTATTTCCTTCAAGCAGCTTCTTAAGTTCTAAGATAACAGGTTGAAATTATTCAGAAATATGAATCTTATGCTACAGGGATTTTTGTGAAGGTTCTGCTGCGATGAAGCCATCTTACGACGTTACCACCAGGACTAAATATTATAGTGGTTTAGAAAAGACAAAAAAACGACCCTCATTTAATGTTCATGTAATCAACTATCCACAACAAATCATGTTCACAACAGTTTCCCTCAAAGGTTTTGGTGTGATGAGTTAGAAAAACTTCAACATCTGGCTGGTACTGATACTGCAGGGTGTATTCTTGAAAATCCCAGGGAAAGGGGCGTGGTGATTCATTACTCAATGAGATGACAGAGAGTGGAGCTTGCATAAAATGTGGGAGGTGGGAGAAGCTTGAGAAGACATTTGAGCTCTCTCAGACAAACGGGTTTGCAGATAGTTCACCTCCGTGCGCAAGAAAATGTAGCGTGCGTGTATCATTTTAGGTATGCATGAAACTTTTGACCAGAGAAATTTTAAATAACATCCGTCAACACTAGAATATCTGGCTTTTGCAAAAGGTCTTATTATAAAGTAGTAAAAATGTCAATTACAGTAAATAAATCACTTGCAAACTACTACAATACTATAAGCATCTTATCACAGCAGGTAATGATTTACACGTTAGGGTCGTAGTTGGTTCGCAATTTAAAATTATGAATAGATTATTGAACAACACTTGATTAAAGGTTTTTTTTACTGATTGTATTACTAAAAAATAATAATATATAAGAAAAAAAAATATATATAACCTCATTGATCCATTTAGATATTGATAGATAATGTATATTTACCTTATTGATTGGTGTAGGAAATTGTGTATTGCATGTCAGTATGAAATCAATATTCATCACCTAACTCAACATAGATAAATTCTTAAATGGTGTACATTGAGCAGTCAAAGCGAGCAGGTTGGTTTGGGGGTTGCAGTATCACCTCCTCGCCGCAGGTGGTGCTGTATGTCTTTTGAGTGCAGCGCTGAGTGAGCAGGTGGGTTTCACTGGCTGCAGTATCACTTTACTGCAGTTGGCGCTGGATAGTTATGTATAACTTTAAGGCTTAATATGTTTTAAACAAGAAAAAGTAAAATAATTCACCCCCCTCAGAGTGTTCAAGAAGATTGAAACTATTTTTCAGAACGAAACTAGTTCATGAAGAAGAAGATCTGAATCAGCAAACCTAATGGACCCAATGGTGGAAACAGATTTTTTTAGCTCCAAAGTTTTAACATTGGAGTGAATGAGAACCTGCTCACTTCTGGGTGAGCCTCAAGTGGCAGGTCGAGGAACTGCAGTTCAGTCTCTTCTTTGGACGCATTGAGAGAAAGCAGGAGGTTGCTGCGTGACTGGACCTGACAAACTTGGTTTGTACAACAGATTTATTACATGTTATTTTTGGAAAAATGTACAGTGTTTGAGGAAAAAAAACGCATTGTAAATTGCAGTCGCTATATTTTTGTGTAAATATCTTGTGTAAGATCTTTGCCCGAACCCGTTAGGGCCCATCTGACTAAAGGCCAACCGATTATTGTATGCTAAGCCTACAAATTGCCCTTTATGAATGCTGCACATTCACTGGCCCTCTTGTGGTGCCTGCCACACGCCTCTGACATTATTTAACCTCGCATCAAGGCTTCCCAGAGAGCTAGCTCTCTGATTGGCCAAAGTGGGCAGAGCAAACGCTTTCACTTTCATGAGTGCGCTACATATTAAACACTGGATAATGGAGTCAAACTTTGAGGATGAAGTGAATAACCTTCCTTTGTTATCTGAGTTGTTTTTGGCTAGCTAGAATTTAGCATTGTTATTGCGCAACTCTTTAATAATGATCAAAGAAAAAACAGTGCTTTATATTTATTCGACGTATGACTAGGTAAATAAAACCTGTGCTTTGTTAGCATCTGTGTTATGTTTTGTTTGGCTTGTAGTTAGCAGTTTTATCACATCAATATTGATCAGTGTGTGGCAAGAGAGACCATGTGGTTGTTTTTCACCCCTCGATTTAAAATAAACTTTTGAGCATTAATTCAATAAAGACAGACTACGACTTTCAGTCCGAATTTCTATGGACTTTTCAGCATAAGATCTTTGAACAGCAGCAAGCATGGTTACAGAACCGACTCTCAAAACTGTACCTCCCTGTCCCTCTATAGGTGAGGCATATATACAGAAAGTTATCCTAGCAGATAAGTTTCACGTGGCAGATATTTGTCTCTAGGTGCGTACCCTTATCAGAAAAGCGTCACTCTTTTTAACTCAGACTGTCTTTCATGGAACCAAGCTTTAAGGCCAGACTGTCTTTTCATGGAGTCAAGTCCAATTTATGATAAATAAGTCCAATTTATTAAATAAATGTTAAATCAGGTCACCTAATTGCCAAAACACCCACAACCACCTGTCTGGTATGGGCAGTAGGAACTTAGTATTCACTTGAGTGTGGAGTATGATTAATAAATAGACAGTATAGCCAGACTACGCCACCCTGGGGCCCAAACCAGAGAAATAGGGCACACAGTTTCTAACAGCACAAAGACACACAGGTTCGTTGATATTACGGGGTCTGAGACAGGAACGAGTCACAGTACAAAGCTTTATTTTATTAAATATCAATTATGAAAATCCTATTTAAAAACGCGGTCATACTCCATTCACACACTGGTTCCTCTGGGAGGCAGGTACTTGGAAGAGGGGGAAACCAACAGCAGGGCCCGCAACAACTCACAGCACACTCGTTTAGTGACACACTTACACACCAACGAAAAGTGCAGAAACACCACCACAAAGGGAGAACATCGCAACGGGAAAGGGTTCACCATGCTACCAAGAGCCAGCTGCCTCTGAGTAAACAATAAACAACATTTACCAAAAGCAAAATAATTCCAATATAACTCCTGAAAAAAATCCTGACAATTATTTATAAACCAACAAAATTTAACAAACACTCACTGCACCATAATAAAGCAACTCAAAATAACCAAAATCAAATTAACTAATGGAAAGCACACATTTGATCACAAAAGTAAAGAAAAGAAAATATAAACAGGAAAACACATTAAGCTTCAGTGTGTCGAGTAGTGACGTGTCGTTCATGAACGATTCGTTCTTTTTGAACGACTCTTTAATGTGACTCCGTAGGAACGAATCGTGTCGGAGAGATTCGTTCAGTGGTGCATGTGCAACATTCTTCTGGTTTTCCAAGCATAACGCTCTCATCATTAATGACAGAAGAACGAAAGAAGTCGGAGGACTCGGGGAAAGAACGAGTCTTGTAGGTTTCCGGCTCATATTGTGTTGGTAAATATTAGGGAGCGTCACGTTACAGAAGGCCCTGGGGCCGGACTAAACTTGTTACCATCAGAGAGAAAAAATGCGAGGAACGAATGAGACTTTTGGGTCGTGCTAAATTCTCTTATGCTCTTGCCGAGCTGAACTTTTTAGACCAAATTACAGATCAAGCTTATTTAGCGTTATTTGCAACAGTATTATCTACCCTAGTGGGTCACGGTTATCAATCTTGTTCTTAGTTTGCAAGCTTAATTTAGTTTCCTACAAACAGGTCATTTTTTACCTCGTAATCAAAACACGTCTGTTCCAGAAACGCTCTAATGCGCAAACATTATTGCAAATTAAGATTCAGTGTTGAGTCCCGGTTTAGCCACTGTAACAATCATCATCAAGTGTTATTACAGTATAATGATTATGAGCTGATGATTGGGAGCAATTTGAGGCAACTTGCAAAACCTTTCATTGCTACAATTGTTCTCCTATTGATGGGATTCGCCTCATTTGAGCAGAACATCACATTGGAGGTCATGAGATTGTTTTAATTTGTTAGATCATCGCATGGTCTCTCAAGAGCCCTGCTGTACTCCTACGCTTGACTCCCTCTTCTCTAATGGGACAAGCGCTCTTGTTCTATAAAAACAACCAGATTGAAAGTGTGTTGACTTTTAGAGCGTCTAGCCAGGGTTTCTTGCTATGGTGATGGTACACAGTTTTGCAAGCTGCTTACTCATCCATCCCCATTTCTGCCAAATCTTTCGTATCTTTTGGGCTTGGGTAAGAACATAAAAAGTGCTTTCCCACGCACACTTTATGGTGTGTTTTGGATAGCATGCAAAATGAGACTCGTATCGAGACTGATAAAAACATCTCTATTTCCTTTTGTTTTCCTTCAGTCTCAAAGTCTCCTATTACTCGTCTTCTGTACACTATCCATCCGTCTTGCAGAAGAATTTATTGGCTTCTCCATCAGTTTGGTTTCTCTCACTTGTTCTCATCCTCCCTCTTCTTTCTCGGGTCATGTCTGGTGGCGTTTTTTAAGCTTAGCACTTTGTTAGCACTCTGTTTTGGTCTTGTCAAAACTTAGACTGCGGTGCCTCTGCAGCCTCGGAAAGCTCAACACTGACTCCCGTTTCTTTTATGGGACCAAGACGGCATCTCCCTAGATAGAGGAGACGGATGACATACCTCAGAATATATCAGTCTAGAGGCGTTTGGTTTTGAACTCAGAAGTGAGGTGTTATTATTGGAAATAAATATTTGGTTTGTACACCATTTTTGAGATTGATCACAGTTGTCTACACATAAATGAAGACGACCGTGTTAAATTACTTGGGTTATGGGTTATTTTACTTTCCTTCTTTCCCAAAAAAATCTTTTTTTAAGCTGCATAACAGATGGAAATGAAGGGTTAGGTTCTCTAGGGTTAGATCTGTTAATTTCAGACAGTGTATTTCAAAAATAAACCTACAAAATCTATATTAACTTATTTTTGTAACCAGCTACCAATATCAACTATTAAGTAAACTATCAACATGAAAAACTTTGGGTCAAATGTTTTGTTTTTTTTGTTTTTTGGATTTCTCTAAGGAACATCCATCATGGTTAAAGCACACGTGCAGCCTTTGAAAAATGACTCTGACAAAGCATTGACACATAAATGGATTTTTCCAAATAAGCATCATGTCATGTTTTCACTGTTGAGCCAAGGCTCTGGCGATGTGGGAGGACAAAAACTGATGGAGATGGTGAGAACTTGCAAGAGGAGAGCAAAGCGACTGGGATTTTCCAAAACCAGAACTCAAATAAAGGTCCCATGAGTAATACCAGAGAAGATTTATTCTATCATAACAAAACATCCAAAACAGAAGTGGGGTTGCACTTCTGACTTCAATAGTGTGGCTTGTCTTTGTCAGACATTTTCAACACTATGTTATAATTGTATTAAGGTAAGTAAACAGTTATATAGCACAGCGTTTAATTTTTTTTTTTTAATTTTAACTCTCGAATTAGTGAAGCATTTAAAAGTTGTCCAAGTGGCCAGGATTAAAATAATAGTGTATGGCTCCACAATAAAAGAAACACATTAACATATTTCGACTTTTACAGGGTTTAAACATCACAAACAAAGTTCACAAACAACTCTTAAAATGGCTTCACATAAAAAAAATCTTTCTTTAAAACTATCGACAATAGGAGCAAGAAGAATCTCATTTGTAAGCACAATGCAGAGATGAGGGGCAGCAACTGAAAAAAAAAGGCCATTTTAAAAAAAAAACTTACCATCTTGTCTGTTTTGTTTCGAGAAAGGGTGCTCTTCCTCCCAAATCACATGGGGTGATGCGAGTCACATGATAGACGCCTCGCATCATCAGTGTGTGTAGAGTTCGCCACAAAAAGGCATCAAGGAGGGGATGCATGTAGGGGATGTTGTTACCACAACCTCCATTTGTCTACATTTGCCATGCAGTTTAGTAAAAGAAAACATTTATCTCTCATTACATCACATTGAGAGCAGACAACTTCCTCTTTTGAGTCACATGTGTAATAGAATTTTTATACTCATGAGACATGATTTATGAACACAATCGCAAACAGCAATTTATTAGTTGTTCCAAAACACGAATTAAACTCATACCTTGATATCAACGAAGCATGTGATCACATTGCAAGCACCATGGAGGGAGAAAGGGAGAGTAAGGAAATAAGAGAAGAGAGAGACGGAAGGAAAGGAGAGAAAGATAGAGAAATGAGCCGCCCTTCTCTGGCCAGACTCGGAAACAAAGAAAGTGAACAAGGGGCCTCCCTTGAGATTCTTTTCAGTATAAATCCCGCCTCTCTACATCACTTCCTGTTTACTCCCAAATATACATACAAATACAATCTTCTTTGACAATTACTTACAATAATTAAATATTCTATTACACATGTCCCATCCATGGTTGAACCTTTCCCAAATCGACCTCTGGAAGCAGATCTGGTAACTGGTTTTAAAAACTAAGGGATTTCTTTCACACACACACATGCAGCAATAAACCAATACAGGAGCCAAGTGTTTTTGGAAATGGAATACAGACACCAGTCTGAAAGGGCCTTTAGTTTTTAAGCTGGTTCTTGGAACCATCGACAGCTCAGAATCTGCTGAGTGCTCGGCCTACAAGGGTTTCTGAAGGATAAGGCGCTGACTCAGATGCTAAGAAGCTAGAGTAGTTCATTCAAGGTTTTAAAAACTCATGTAAGTCAATGAGAAAATGCAATCATGCTGGAAAATCTAAATTTATGCCCAGATATTGATTTCCTGCAGTGAGCTGCAAGCTCTATTGTGGTTGCAAGAGTTAAACAATCTGACCTTTTGGCAGACATATTTTTAGTGGAGCAAATAAAAGTAACAATGTATGGACACCTGGTTCTGCATCTTGTCAGGTTTTTCCCTTTCGGGGTCGCCACAGAGGAATGAACCACCAACTTTTCTGGGAAACTTCCATACACACTCATTCACATTCATAGTCTATGGACAATTGTATTTTCTCAATTCACTTATATTGCATGTCTTTGGACTTGTGGGGAAACCGGAGCACCCGGAGAAAACCCACGCGATCACGGGGAGAACATGCAAACTCCACATAGAAACGCCAACTGACCCAGCCGAGGCTCGAACCAGCGACCTTCTTGCTGTGAGACGAACGTGCTACCCACTGCGCCATCGTGCATTTGTAGTTGAAGTGTAGTTAAGAAGACTTATTTGAAGGAGAGGAGAACAGAGACCAAAACCTCTCTTTTATGCACCCGCCTATATTGGTGTGTGGTCTGGGCATTTTTTTGGAAGGAAAGCATGTTTCCCCCTCCTGCCGTGCTTTTAATCTTTCAGTCATACTTATATACTATATTAGATTAATTTTGTCCAAAATGAACTAATTTGTTTACAGTCTTACACTAAGTATTGTCAAACTATGTAGCATTTAAGAATTTTAGCCGTTACCCAGTACTTGGATTCATATTTGAGAGTGGTATTTCATCCATGGGAAATAGCTTTCCGTTGAGGTCAGAGACTTCCATCTTTGAACCCCAAATTCAACAGGCTCAAAAAGGCTGTGTTTAATTTTCCTTCCCCTATCTGTGATATACTTACAAATATGTTCATACCAGATGTGACAAAGGACTCCTGCTGCATGTAAAACATTATTTTGTAGTCTTCATTTTGCCAAAAGTTCACTTCGAGGGAAAAAGTCTTTGAGAGTGTTCTGCAAGATGTACGCTGATGTGACTAAATTATTATTAATGTAGAGTCTCATAGGACAAATATTTGTGATTTCTGTGACTGGCCTTTGTGCACATTTGGTATAGACAAGCATGCACGTCGACCCTCGAGACCGTTGATCTGGGTCAAATCACTTAGTGCTGTTCTCTCTACACCGTCTTTCCCAGCTTGACTCTCTTTTCCTCTGCCTGTAAGATTATGCACATACATGTACTACATGGGTATTTTTTCTAAACTATTTTTTTCCTTGTAATTAAGGCTACTGTCTGAATCTGCCCCTGCTTTTTTGTCTCATTTTGTGTCCATGTATTAAAGTTGTGTTTATTTTGTAACTTTGCATTTACAGTGCACTCGTACCTTAAACTTTATGAATTTAATTCCTAACCTGAGCAGGTAAAATGTGATGAAATAATGTTTATACAACATATTTAGGTGTAGCCATTCAATTGGAACTCCTTGGATAACAGAAATTAAATCATCCAGTTCCTGACCATTTTAAAACGTTCCAAATCTGATGATTTATCCAGGAGCGTCATGTCTCTCTCAAAACACAAACACATAAAGCTGGGAATACATTGAGTGATTGGTTTCAGTCGTTTAAAAATGTAATATGTAGCTACACTCACCAGCCACTTTCCAACAGCTCATTAATGCAAATTTTTAATCCACCAATCACTGCAACTCAATGCAATAACCCTTGTGTGGTGTTCATATTATTGTTACTCAGGCGGTGTTTGAGTAACCCTTGTGTGGTGTTTCATATTATTGTTACTCAGGCGGTGTTTGAGTAACCCTTGTGTGGTGTTCATATTATTGTTACTCAGCCGGTGTTTGAGTAACCCTTGTGTGGTGTTCATATTATTGTTACTCAGCCGGTGTTTGAGTAACCCTTGTGTGGTGTTCATATTATTGTTACTCAGCCGGTGTTTAAGTAACCCGTGTGGTGTTCATATTATTGTTACTCAGCCGGTGTTTGAGTAACCCTTGTGTGGTGTTCATATTATTGTTACTCAGGCTGTGTTTGAGTAACCCTTGTGTGGTGTTCATATTATTGTTACTCAGCCGGTGTTTGAGTAACCCTTGTGTGGTGTTCATATTATTGTTACTCAGCCGGTGTTTAAGTAACCCTTGTGTGGTGTTCATATTATTGTTACTCAGGCGGTGTTTGAGTAACCCTTGTGTGGTGTTCATATTATTGTTACTCAGCCGGTGTTTGAAGTAACCCTTGTGTGTGTTCATATTATTGTTACTCAGCCGGTGTTGAGTAACCCTTGTGTGGTGTTCATATTATTGTTACTCAGGTGGTGTTTGAGTAACCCTTGTGTGGTGTTCATATTATTGTTACTCAGCGGTGTTTGAGTAAACCTTGTGTGGTGTTCATATTATTGTTACTCAGCCGGTGTTTGAGTAACCCTTGTGTGGTGGTTCATATTATTGTTACTCAGCCGGTGTTAGTAACCCTTGGGGTATATGTACTCAGCCGGGTTTGAGTCACCCTGTGTGGTGTTCATATTATTGTTACTCAGCCTGTGTTTGAGTAACCCTTGTGTGGTGTTCATATTATTGTTACTCAGCCGGTGTTTAAGTAACCCTTGTGTGGTGTTCATATTATTGTTACCCAGCCGGTGTTTGAGTAACCCTTGTGTGGTGTTCATATTATTGTTACTCAGCCGGTGTTTGATTAACTCTTGTGTGGTGTTCATATTATTGTTACTCAGCCGGTGTTTTGAGTAACCCTTGTTGGTGTTCATATATTGTTACTCAGCCGGTGTTTGAGTAACCCTTGTGTGTGTTCATATTATTGTTACTCAGCGGTGTTTGAGTAACCCTTGTGTGGTGGTTCATATTATTGTTACTCAGCCGGTGTTTAAGTAACCCTTGTGTGGTGTTCATATTATTGTTACTCAGCCGGTGTTTGAGTAACCCTTGTGTGGTGTTCATATTATTGTTACTCAGGCTGTGTTTGAGTAACCCTTGTGTGGTGTTCATATTATTGTTACTCAGCCGGTGTTTGAGTAACCCTTGTGTGGTGTTCATATTATTGTTACTCAGGCGGTGTTTGAGTAACCCTTGTGTGGTGGTTCATATTATTGTTACTCAGTCGGTGTTTGAGTAACCCTTGTGTGGTGTTCATATTATTGTTACTCAGGCTGTGTTTGAGTAACCCTTGTGTGGTGTTCATATTATTGTTACTCAGCCGGTGTTTGAGTAACCCTTGTGTGGTGTTCATATTATTGTTACTCAGCCGGTGTTTAAGTAACGCTTGTGTGGTGTTCATATTATTGTTACTCAGCCGGTGTTTGAGTAACCCTTGTGTGGTGTTCATATTATTGTTACTCAGCCGGTGTTTAAGTAACCCTTGTGTGGTGTTCATATTATTGTTACTCAGCCGGTGTTTGAGTAACCCTTGTGTGGTGTTCATATTATTGTTACTCAGGCAGTGTTTGCGGGTCTCATGGACCCATTGCCTTTTGCAGATTTTAATTCACCCAATCAACACATTTTATGTTAAAAACTTAAACAATATTTCCTTTAGCCAAGAAACAAGTGAAATAAACAGCAAATATACTTTATTTATTGTTCTTTAACCTAATTTCTTCACGTTTAGAATTTGAACCATGTGTGGTGTTCTCATTATTGTTACTTTGGCAGGGTTGGTGGCTCTGCTGGACCCATTGCATTTTGGCGCTTTTAATTCACACAATCACACAATTTTATTCTAAAATGTAAAATGTTATGTTTATGTGTGATTTATGTTTGTGTGGGAAGAGAGAATTAAGGTAAAGAATCTACCATTTTCACACTTTAACACGCCCCGGGTCCAGTAGATCCGAACACCTTGTGTGTAATATAAATGTGTGGGGGGCGTACGTGTGGGGCCATAAAACATCTGTTCTGATATATGTTTTTCACAGGAAATGAGCCAAGCCCAGTGAATCTCAGCTTCAAATAATAAGTGCTTGTTTAATTTTTCTTTTGATGAAAACTGAAAATGGGTCCCACAGACCCGAACACCATACAAGGCATGTCGATGTGATGAAGATGGTCTGCTTCAGTTCAAACCAATCATCAGAATGGCGAAAAAAGATAACTTTGATTGTGATATGGTTGTTGAAGCTGCTCTGAGTATCATTGAAACTGATGATCTTCTTGGATTTTCACACACCACCACCAAACTAAGTGTACAACTTGTTGAAGCCAGAGGTAAATGGCCAGACTAATTTTAGCGGGTAGAAATGCAATAGAACCTCAAAAACAAGAAGAGCATCTCTTAACACGCAACTACAGCGACTGCCACTGCTGTCAGCTTAGAGGCCACAATTCTCACAATGCTCACCAAACTTTGACAATAGAAAAATGTTCCCTGCTCTGACAAGTATTGATTTCTTCTGCAATATTTAGATGGTAGGGTCAGAATTTGGTATCTACTTGACCTTGTATCATCGGTTCAGGCTGGTGGTGGTGGTGTAATAATGTGGGGGATACTTTCTTGGCACTTTTTGGACCAGTTAGAACCAAATGAGCAATGTGTCAGAGCCTACCTGAGTTATGTTACTGACCATCTCCATCCCTTTATGACCACAGTGTACTCATTTTTTGTTCCCCGTCACAAATCGAGAATCATCTCAGCCTGGATCTTGAACATGACGATGAGTTCATTGAACTCAAATGACCTCCACAGTCACCGGATCTCAATCCAGTAGAGCAGCTTTAGGTTGTGGAAAAAAGGGAGGTTTGCATCATGGATGTGCAGCCGACAAATTTGCAGCAACTGTATCTCCCCAAATGACTGCAACCCCATAAACTCTCTCTGCCAATGTCTTGGAGAGATTAAAAACTGGATGGAAAACAACTTTCTTCAATTAAACAAGAACAAAACTGAAGTCATTGCATTCGGAAGCAAAAGCGAGGTTGTTAAAGTTAACACTTATCTCAATGCAAAGGGCCTAACAACTACAAATCAGGTCAGGAATCTCGGGGTGATTCTGGACTCTGATCTTAGTTTCAATAGCCACGTAAAAGCAATGACAAAATCCGCTTATTACCATCTTAGAAACATTGCAAGAATCAGATGCTTTGTTTCCAGACAAGATTTAAAGAAACTGATTCATGCTTTCATCTCCAGCAGCCTGAGCTACTGTAACAGCCTTTTCACTGCTCTTCCCAAAAACACCATTAAACAGCTCCAGCTCGTTCAGAATGTAGCGGCTCCAATTCTAACCAAAACTAGAAAGTCTCTACACTGGCTGCGGTCTCCCTCAGAATAGATTTTAAAGTTCTGCTGCTTGTATACAAGTCCAAATATAACTTAGCACCTAAATACCTAACAGAGATGATCAGTGAATACACACCAAACAGAGAGCTGAGATCCCTCAGATCAGATAAATTAGATCTACCCCTGGTAAATTCCAAACAGGGAAAATACTCCTTTAGTTCCCCTGCGGCCCACAGATGGAACCAGCTTCAGAGGAGATCAAGGGTGCCAACACTTTAGTCACGTTTAAATACAGGCTAAAGACTCTCCTGTTTAGTTGCACTTTTGTCGACTGAGCACCAATGTCCGAACATCTATTTTACCTCTGCTCTTCACAATTTTTATGCTTAATTGTATTAAAGCACTTTGAATTACCCTGTGTACGAAATGTGCTACACAAATAAACTTGCCTTGCCTTGCCTTGCCTTGATGCTATAATATCAATATGGGCCGCAATCTCTGTGAATTTTTTCCAGTACTTGAATCAATGTTACGAAGGATCAAATCGGTTTTGAAGGGAAAAAGCAGTCCTCAGAACTAGCAAGGCGTATCTAATAAAGTGGCCGGTGAATGTAGCTATGTACTATGAATTAAACCAAGTTCCCTATGTTTCACTTAAAACATAGTTTTGGGGGTGTAGCTACTCCTTGGGCCATATAAAACCAGCATTTCCCTGAATCAGACAAGACAGGAGCTGAACTGCCTTTAGGGGTGTAGAATTGCCTGGTACCGTTACTGCAGGTTCTACATGTGATGCTGAGACTACGAGCTCTTTGTTTACTTAATTTTACAATGTCTCTTATTTGCGCGTCCTCAGTGTGAGAGTCTGAATGAAATCTGCGTGTGGTAATGCTTCAACAGTGCAATAGCCTCACGAGAAGCTACAAGAATTTCAAACTGGCTTGATTTTTTTGTGACTGTACAAGTGCTGATTGGGAATTGGTCATGAGGTTCCAATTGCTTCTTGTGACGCCAGGTATACTGCAGAACAAAATTAGCTGAAAATCAATCTAAAAAATAATCACACAACTGAAAATCCGCTCAAAATGGGTGAAAAATGGCAGTGTATGTCATGCTTTGGCCAACTCTTTTATTTACACATAGTGAGAGCTTGCACAATATCTTCCTTTTCAACCAAAGAAAAAAAACTGGAGATTGTTTGGAGAGTTGACATTTTGGAGAGTTGAGTCTTTTTGTTGATTTATTTCTTTAAAACAAGTTGTGAAAATGTAAAAGCGGGAGAGAGACACTTCCCCTGGCTGCTCTTTCATTGGGTTGTGGTGGTTCCTTGCACCCAAACGATAAAGTTGGTGCCAAATTAATGGTGCTCTTTCCCTGACAGTATTGATAAGCACTTGTGAAGAAGAAAATACAGAGGAACTAAGATTTTCACTGAGCCAAAGTGATGTACCACTGGGAGTCCTGACCTCATGTTGCTCAGTTTGGCTAAATTGTGTCAAATAAAGCTGATGAAGCACTTCCAGAGACGTCTCGTGTTTCTCATCATGCGCGAGGGCTTCTCTTTGCTCTGAGAACGATATGAGCAGTCACAAAGACTCTAAACTACTGCAGACATTGGCAACAAAGATGGCATTTCTAGTTGTTTCTCAAGGAAATTTATGAGATTTCCACTAAAAGGGGAGATAATTTATGCTATTTTATATTGTTTTGAACACTTTGCCAGAGTCTACAGTAGGAGATGTAGCATTTGTCCCATGACCTAAAATAACTTTGACACTAAGTGTGATTTATTTCTTCTGGAAGTGCATTAAAATGTCATTAAACGTATCCATCTTAAAGAAAACCTCTGCGTAAAGCGCTGTGGGAAAAAATAAACTTTTTAGGCCTCAACAACATCTTTTAATACAGTTGGTGCTCATTGGAAATGACCGGCTAATTTTGCAGATGAACGCTTTGCCCTTGCTGTAAAAATCAGTTTGTAGTATTGCCACTAGGTGGTGTCTTAATCTTAATGAATGACAGGTTGCTAATTCCGTGAAAACACAAAAGCATCTCAATTTCTTCATGGAGCTAAACTGTGAGAACACGTTAAGAGCGCTACCCTGCGAGCAAAGCCAAAAAGCATCTTATATACATTAAATGGATGTCTTTTATTATTTAACAGATGTAAGAGTGCAAAGGAAAACGAGCTAGACAAATGAGAGGCTCCTTCGCTTCCCATTTAAGATTCTACAACTCAAAATAGGACCTCTATACTTTTGTTGCTTACTAACATAGTGTTTGTACGATGTCCCAGAGATGACTAGTTTACTTCTGGTAACCCTCCATTTTCACTTTTCCAGGTTACTTGTCCTGTTACCTAAGCATGAGTGGCTTCACATTTATAACCTCAACACAAGTTTAAATACCTGTGCAGAAAAAATAACCTAAACCTTGAACCTAAACCTGGATGGGCAAAAAAACCCTTGAACCTAAACATGGAGGGCAAAAAAACCCTTTAACCTAAACCTGTATGGGATAAAAAGCCCTAGAATCTAAACCTGGAGGGCAACAAAACCCTTGAATCTAAACCTGGAAGGCAAAAAAAAAACCTTGAACCTAAACCTGGATGGCAAAAAACCCTTGAATCTAAACCTGGAAGGCAAAAAAAAAACCTTGAACCTAAACCTGGAGGCCAAAAAAACCCTTGAACCTAACCCTGGAGGGCAAAAAAAACCCTTGAACCTAAACCTGGAGGCCAAAAAAACCCTTGAACCTAAACCTGGAGGCCAAAAAAACCCTTGAATCTAAACCTGGAGGGCAAAAAACCCTTAAATCTAAACTTGGAGGCAAAAAAACCCTTGAACCTAAACCTGGAGGCCAAAAAACCCTTGAACCTAACCCTGGAGGGCAAAAAAACCCTTGAATGTAAACCTAGAGGGCAAAAAAACCCTTGAACCTAAACCTGGATGGCAAAAAAACCCTTGAACCTAAACCTGGAGGCCAAAAAAACCCTTGAACCTAAACCTGGAGGGCAAAAATCCCTTGAATCTAAACCTGGAGGCCAAAAAACCCTTGAACCTAACCCTGGAGGGCAAAAAACTCCTTGAATCTAAACCTGGAGGGCAAAAAAAACCCTTGAACCTAAACCTGGATGGCAAAAAAACCTTGAATCTAAACCTGGAGGGCAAAAAAACCCTTGAACCTAAACCTGGATGGGCAAAAAAAAAACCCTTGAACCTAAACCTGGAGGGCAAAAAAACCCTTGAACCTAAACCTGGAGGGCAAAAAAACCCTTGAACCTAAACCTGGAGGCAAAAAAAAACTTGAACCTAACCCTGGAGGGCAAAAAAACGCTTGAACCTAACCCTGGAGGGCAAAAAAAAACCTTGAATCTAAACCTGGAGTGCAAAAAAACCTTGAATCTAAACCTGGAGGCCAAAAAAACCTTTGAACCTAAACCTGGAGGGCAAAAAACCCTTGAATCTAAACCTGGAGGCCAAAAAAAAACCTTGAATCTAAACCTGGAGGGCAAAAAACCCTTGAACCTAAAACTGGAGGCCAAAAAAACCCTTGAACCTAACCCCGGAGGTCAAAAAAACCCTTGAATCTAAACCTGGAGGGCAACAAAACCCTTGAACCTAACCCTGGAGGGCAAAAAAACCCTTGAATGTAAACCTGGAGGGCAAAAAAAACCCTTGAACCTAAACCTGGAGGGCAAAAAAAACCCTTGAACCTAAACCTGGAGGCCAAAAAAAACCCTTGAATCTAAACCTGGAGGCCAAAAAAAACCTTGAATCTAAACCTGGAGGGCAAAAAACCCTTGAACCTAAACCTGGAGGCCAAAAAAACCCTTGAACCTAACCCCGGAGGGCAAAAAAAACCTTGAATCTAAAGCTGGAGGGCAACAAAACCCTTGAACCTAACCCTGGAGGGCAAAAAAACCCTTGAATGTAAACCTGGAGGGCAAAAAAAACCCTTGAACCTAAACCTGGAGGGCAAAAAAACCCCTTGAACCTAAACCTGGAGGGCAAAAAAAAAACCCTTGAACCTAAACCTGGAGGACAAAAAAAACCCTTGAACCTAAACCTGGAGGGCAAAAAAACCCTTGAACCTAAACATGAAGGGCAAAAAACCCTTGAACCTAAACCTGGAGGGCAAAAAAACCCTTGAACCTAAACATGAAGGGCAAAAAACCCTTGAACCTAAACCTTCCATCCATCCATCTTCTCCCGCTTATCCGGGGCCGGGTCGCGGGGGCAGCAGTCTAAGCAGGGATGCCCAGACTTCCCTCTCCACAGACACTTCTTCCAACTCCCCGGGAGGGATCCCGAGGCGTTCCCAGGCCAGCTGGGAGACATAGTCCCTCCAGCGCGTCCTGGGTCTTCCCCGGGGCCTCCTCCCAGTGGGACATGCCCGGAACACCTCCCCTGGGAGGCGTCCAGGAGGCATCCGGAACAGATGCCCAAGCCACCTCAGCTGACTCCTCTCGATGTGGAGGAGCAGAGGCTCTACTCCGAGCTCCCCCCGGGTGACGGAGCTTCTCACCCTATCTCTAAGGGAGCGCCCAGCCACCCGGCGTAGGAAGCTCATTTCGGCCGCTTGTATCCGGGATCTTGTCCTTTCGGTCATGACCCAAAGCTCATGACCATAGGTGAGAGTAGGGACGTAGATCGACCGGTAAATCGAGAGCTTCGCCTTTTGGCTCAGCTCCCTTTTCACCACAACAGACCGATACAGCGACCGCATCACTGCAGATGCTGCACCGATCCGTCTGTCGATCTCGCGCTCCATCCTCCCCTCACTCGTGAACAGGACCCCGAGATACTTGAACTCCTCCACCTGAGGCAGGAGCACTCCACTGACCTGGAGAGGGCAGGCCACCTTTTTCCGGTCGAGAACCATGGCCTCAGACTTGGAGGTGCTGATCCTCATCCCAGCCGCTTCACACTCGGCTGCAAACCGCCCCAACGCACGCTGCAGGTCCAGGCCCGAAGAAGCCAACAGGACAACATCATCTGCAAACAGCAGTGATGAAATCCTGAGGTCCCCGAACCGGACCCCCTCCGGCCCCCGGCTGCGCCTTGAGATTCTGTCCATAAAAACTATGAACAGAACTGGTGATAAAGGGCAGCCCTGCCGGAGGCCAACGCGCACTGGGAATAGGTCTGACTTTGTGCCGGCAATGCGGACCAAGCTCCTGCTCTGGTTGTACAGGGACCGGACAGCCCTTAGCAGAGTGCCCCGGACCCCATACTCCCAGAGCACCTCCCACAGGACACCACGAGGGACACGGTCGAACGCCTTCTCCAAATCCACAAAGCACATGTGGACCGGTTGGGCGAACTCCCATGACCCCTCGAGGACCCTGCAGAGGGTATAGAGCTGGTCCAGTGTTCCACGACCAGGTCGAAACCCGCATTGTTCCTCCTGCATCCGAGGTTCGACTATCGGCCGAACTCTCCTCTCCAGTACCCTGGCATAGACTTTCCCCGGGAGGCTGAGGAGTGTGATCCCCCGGTAGTTGGAACACATCCTCCGGTCCCCCTTCTTGAAAAGAGGGACCACCACTCCGGTCTGCCATTCCAGAGGTACGGTCCCTGACTGCCACGCGATGCTGCAGAGACGTGTCAGCCAGGACAGTCCCACAGCATCTAGGCACCTGAGGTACTCAGGGCGGATCTCATCCACCCCCGGTGCCTTGCCACTGAGGAGCTTACCGACCACCTCAGTAACTTCGGCTTGGGTGATAGACGAATCCACCTCAACTACCCCAGCCTCTGCCTCCTCGACAGAGGACGTGACAGTGGGATTGAGAAGATCCTCAAAGTATTCCTTCCACCGCCCGACCACATCCCTGGGCGAGGTCAACAGCTCTCCACCTCCACTGTAAACAGTGTTGGTGGGGCACTGCTTTCCCCTCCTGAGGCGCCGGACAGTTTGCCAGAACTTCTTTGAGGACGACCGATAGTCTTCCTCCATGGCCTCCCCGAACTCCTCCCAGGTCCGAGTTTTTGCCTCTAACACAGCATTGGCTGCTGCGCGCTTGGCCTGCCGGTACCGGTCGGCTGTGTCCGAAGTCCCACAAGCCAACCATGCCTGATAGGACTCCTTTTTCAGCTTGACGGCATCCCTTACTTCCGGTGTCCACCACCGGGTTCTGGGATTGCCGCCACGACAGGCACCAGAGACCTTACGGCCACAGCTTCGCACTGCGGCAGTGACAATAGAGGTGGAAAACATGGTCCACTCGGACTCCATGTCTCCAGCCTCCCCCGGTATCTGGTGGAAGCTCTCCCGGAGGTGGGAGTTAAAGCTCACTCTGACAGGGGGCTCTGCCAGACGTTCCCAACAGACCCTCAGCGTACGTTTGGGTCTGCCAGGTCTTTCCGGCCTCCTCCCCAGCCAGCGGATCCAACTCACCACCAGGTAGTGATCGGTTGATAGCTCAGCCCCTCTCTTCACCCGAGTGTCCAAAACACATGGTCGAAGGTCAGATGATACGACAACGAAGTCAATCAACGACCTTCGGCCTAAGGTGTCCTGGTGCCACGTGCACCGGTGGACACCCTTGTGCTTGAACATGGTGTTTGTTATGGACAAACCGTGACGAGCACAGAAGTCCAATAACAGAACACCACTCGGGTTCAGGTCGGGGAGGCCATTCCTCCCAATCACGCCCCTCCAGGTGACGCTGTCATCCCCCACGTGCGCATTGAAGTCCCCCAGAAGAACGACGGGGTCCCCGGTTGGAGCACTTTCCAGCACCCCTCCCAGGGACTCCAAGAAGGCCGGGTACTCTGCACTTCTGTTCGGCCCGTAGACCGTAACAACAGTGAGAGACCTGCCCCCAACCCTAAGGCGGAGGGAAGCGACCCTCTCGCTCACTGGGGAAAACTCCAACACATGGCGGCTGAGCTGGGGGGCTATGAGCAGGCCCACACCAGCATGCCGCCTTTCACCGCGGGGGACTCCAGAGTAGTGAAGAGACCAGCCCCTCTCGAGGAGCTGGGTTCCAGAGCCCAGGCTGTGCGTGGAGGTGAGCCCGACAATCTCTAGCCGGTAGCGCTCCACCTCCCGCACAAGCTCAGGCTCCTTTCCCCCTAGCGAGGTTACATTCCATGTCCCCAGAGCTAGCTTCTGTGTCCATGGATTGGGCCGCCGAGGTCCCCACCTTCGGCTGCCGCCCAGATCACAAAGCACCGGCCCCTTACGGTCCCTCCTGCGGGTGGTGGGCCTACTGGAGGGCGATCCCACGTGGCCTTTTCGGGCTGGGCCCGGCCGGGTCCCATGGGAAAAGACCCGGCCACCAGACGCTCGCCTGCGAGCCCCAACCCCAGGCCTGGCTCCAGGGTGGGGCCCCGGTGACGCCAATCCGGGCGACGTCGCGGAATGAACCTAAACCTGGAGGGCAAAATAACCCTTGAACCTAAACCTGGAGGGCAAAATAACCCTTGAACCTAAACCTGGAGGGCAAAAAACCCTTGAACCTAAACCTGGAGGGCAAAATAACCCTTGAACCTAAACCTGGAGGGCAAAAAACCCTTGAACCTAAACCTGGAGGGCAAAATAACCCTTGAACCTAAACCTGGAGGGCAAAATAACCCTTGAACCTAAACCTGGAGGGCAAAAAACCCTTGAACCTAAACCTGGAGGGCAAAATAACCCTTGAACCTAAACCTGGAGGGCAAAATAACCCTTGAACCTAAACCTGGAGGGCAAAAAACCCTTGAACCTAAACCTGGAGGGCAAAATAACCCTTGAACCTAAACCTGGAGGGCAAAAAACCCTTGAACCTAAACATGAAGGGCAAAAAACCCTTGAACCTAAACCTGGAGGGCAAAATAACCCTTGAACCTAAACCGAAAGCCTACTTTTACTAAATGTATACACTTGTTGACAGAAGATTGGAATTAGCTGAAATTCTCTGGAGCATTTCATCTGGTGTGTTTTATTTTGTGCTTGTAAGAGAAGAATTTAAGCGTTTGATGACTGAACTGCTCTCATCAGTCGGGAGGTGTCATATCAGCACTGAAGCAATGAAAATTGAATTCACTGTGAGAATACCAAGACCTTGACCCGACACATTCACAGACCTCACGCAGTTCAATTATATTGCTCATAAAACTTGAACGTTTTTTCTCTGTTTGGACATTTCTAATCTGATTGGCTGGTTTAAGGCATATTCTGGGAGTCAAGGCATCAGGTTTTTCATCCATCAGTCTGGAAGGGTTTTTGTCTGTAATGTTGGCAAAATGCAAGTTTGTTCAAATAAAGTTCAGTGGGTGAAAAGTTTAGAGAGTGTATGAAATCTGTTTTTTGAAGACACAATTGAAGACAAAACATAATTTTATTTGGTTTTATCTCATGTTTTCTTCCAATATTTATTTCCAGAACTTCTGTGAATAACTTTTACAAAAAAAATAAAAATAAAAATGTTTTATATCCATATTTTTGTGCATATTTTGTCATGGTCTTTAAGCAGGCATTTCCTGTCCCCAAACGGTCCATTTGTTTTTCTCAGAGTGGCACGGGATTCTGAGAGTGGATGCAGAAAAGCCTATCGGTTTACACTCCCGCACGATTCACAAAGACGCTTAGCAGCAGATGTCAGGGTGGACAATCAGAGCTGGTGGCTTGCCAGGTATTTTAATGCACCGTTTGGCTGAAGGAAATGTGATTCATGTTAGTATGTTGTGCACACTTAAAAGAGATCGAGTGTGAGATCGAGAGAGAAAGGAAAACAGCCATTTTTTATTTCAAAGATGCATCAGCTGGCCTATAGACGTTTCATTGAAGGCTAAAGAATTTAGTCTCTCCGTAAAGAGATTGGCCATTCAGACTATTAATTAATGCTCTGGCTGTATCCATAATGGACTATTCTGAAAAAAAATCATCATACAAAAATCCCCCATTTGTATGCTTTCATTTAATTTACTGTTGTTAATGTTGTTTCCCTCTTTTGCTAAAGTCCTGAGAGTAAAGCAAACTCTAACTCTAAAAAAGAAAAAAGTTTTATGGATGTTCATTTTCTGACTATTGAACATTTTCATGAAAAACTGATTTCGTAATGAAATGAAATGAATTTAAATCAAATTACACAA
Organism: Danionella dracula; assembly: GCA_900490495.1. NCBI lineage: Eukaryota > Metazoa > Chordata > Actinopteri > Cypriniformes > Danionidae > Danionella > Danionella dracula. Next base: position 695,672 of record UELW01000461.1, read on the forward strand.
CAAATAAAAACAAAAACATCATCTTAACAGACAATTTTTTACCAAAATCTTGTACTTTGTAAAAGAACAAAAAGAAAAAAGTTTGTATTTCCCTACAAAAACTCTTTAGTTTTCCTATCTCTTAATACATTTTTAAGTTTAAAGTCGAGGGGCTTTGTCCTAATATAACTATACAGAGAGAGATAAACTCACACATTTAATACTCTAGGTTTACTATAGGGCCTGCCTATAGGTGGACAGTGAAGCATGTTATGGCATTAAAATTATGGAGAAAGTTATAATATATTTTAATCATAGATTATACTATATCATATAATATATTAGTAAATGTCACTCCACTGTGTACTAATATGCAACTTTACTAGCAGCTTCATCGTAACATTGTGTCAACAACAACAAAACCTGAGTTTGTGACTGAGATGTAACGGAGAGAATCCTGTCTTCTTCTTCTTCTTTCGGCTGTTCCCAGTTTAGGGGTCGCCACAGCAAATCATCTGTTTCCACCTAACTCTGGCCTCAGTATCCTCTACTCTTGCACCAATCACCTTCATGTCCTCCTTCAGCACACCCAGATAACTTGTCTTTGGCCTTCCTCTTGCTCTCTTGCCTGGCAGCTCCATCTCCAACATCCTTCTACCAATATAACTACTATCCCTTCTCTGCACATGTCCAAACCATCTCAATCTGGCTTCTCTGACTTTGTCTCCAAAACAACCAACCTGAGCTGTTCCTCTGATATGCTCGTTCCTAATCTTGTCCATCCTTGTCACTCCTAAACTGAACCTCAACATCCTCATCTCTGCTACTTCCATCTCTGCCTCGTGTCTCTTCTTCACTGCTACAGTCTCTAACCCATACATCATAGCTGGTCTCACTACTGTTCTGTACACCTTTCCTTTGATTCTTGCTGACACTCTTCTGTCACACAACACCCCTGACACTTTTCTCCACCCACTCCAACCTGCCTGCACTCGCCTCTTCACCTCATTTCCACACTCCCCGTCGCACTGGACTGTTGACCCCAAATACCTAAACTCCTCCACCTTCTTGACCTCAGCCCCCTGTAACCTCACTGTTCTACTTCTCTCCCTCTCGTTCAAACACATGTATTCTGTCTTACTACGACTGACGTTCATTCCTCTTCTTTCTAGAGCAGACCTCTAACTTTCCAGGTGTCCCTCCACCTGCTCTCTACTCTCACTACAGATTACAATGTCATCTGCAAACATCATTGTCCATGGAGATTCCTGTCTGACCTGATCTGTCAACCTGTCCATCACCATAGCAAACAAGAAGAGACTCAAAGCCGATCCTTGATGTAGCCCCACCTCCACCTTAAACTCCTCCGTCTGACCTACAGCACATCTCACTGTTGTCATACTCCTCTCATACATATCCTGAACTACTCTGACGTACTTCTCTGCCACTGCTGACATCCTCATACAGGACCATAGCTCCTCTCTCGGCACCCTGTCATACGCTTTCTCTAAGTCCACAAACATGCAGTGCAGCTCCTTCTGACCATCTCTGTAATTCTCTATTAGCATTCTAGGAGCAAAAATAGCATCAGTAGTGCTCTTCCTGGGCAAAAAACCATACTGCTGCTCGCAAATATTTACTTCCCTTCTTAGCCTAGCTTCCACTACTCTTTGCCAGAGTTTCATTGTGTGGCTCATCAACTTTATACCTCTGTAGTTGTTACAACTCTGCACATCACCCTTGTTCTTAAAGACTGGCACTAGGACACTTCTCCTCCATTCCTCAGGCATCTTCTCACTCTCAAGAATCCTGTTGAATAACCTATATAGGAACTCCACTGCTGTCTCTCCTAGACACTTCCACACCTCCAAAAGGATGTCATCTGGACCAACAGCCTTTCCACTCTTCATTCTCCTCAGAGCCTTCCTCACCTCATCCTTTCTAATCTTTTCAACTTCCTGCTCTACAATGTTCACCTCTTCCCCCCTTCTTTCCCTCTCATTCTCCTCATTCATCAACTCCTCAAAATACTCCTTCCATCTTCTCTGCACACTCTCCTCACTTGTTAGAACCCTTCCATCTCTATCTTTAATCACCCTTATCTGTTGCACATCCTTCCCATCTCTGTCTCTCTGTCTCGCTAATCTGTACAATTCCTTCTCACCTTCCCTCGTGTCTAACCTGGCATACAACTCATCATATGCCTTCTGTTTGGCTTTTGCCACCTCCCTCTTCACCCTGCGCTGTGATTCCTTGTAGTCCTGTCTTCTTTCTTCAGTCCTTTCGATGTCCCACTTCTTTTTAGCTAGCCTCTTCCTCTGGATGATGTTCTGTACTTCCTCATTCCACCACCATGTTTCCTTATCTTCTTTCCTTCTTCCTGCTGACACACCTAGCACCTTCCTACCTGTCTCCCTGATCACTTCTGCTGTAGTCTCCCAGTCCTCTGGAAGCTCTTCCTGACCACCCAAAGCCTGTCTCAGCTTCTATCTGAATTCCTCACAACCGTCTTCCTTTTTCAACTTCCACCACTTGGTCTTCTTTTCCATCTTTCCACCCCTCTTCTTCCTGACCACCAGAAACATCCTACACATCACCATCAGATGCTGTCTGGCTACACTCTCTCCTACCACTACTTTGCAGTCAGTGATCTCTCTCAGATTGGCTCGTCTACTTAGGATGTAGTCCACCTGCGGACTCCTACCACCACTCTTGTAGGTAACTCTATGTTCCTCCCTCTTCTGGAAATAAGTGTTAACTACAGCCATTTCCATCCTCTTGGCAAAGTCCACCACCATCTGTCCTTCTGGGTTCCTTTCCTTAACACCAAACCTGCCCATCTCTTCCTCATCACCTCTGTTGCCCTCGCCCACATGAGCGTTGAAGTCTGCTCCCACCACTACTCTCTCCCCTCTGGGAAAACTCTCCATAACCTCATCTAACTCACTCCAGAATCTCTCCTTTTCTTCCAGCTTACACCCTACTTGTGGAGCATAACCACTCACTACATTCAACATCACCCCTTCAATCTCTAACTTCAAACTGATCACCCTGTCAGACACTCTTTTCACCTCTAAAACATTCCTCACAAACTCCTCCTTCAGGATCACTCCTACCCCATTTCTCTTCCTATCCTCACCATAGTAAAACAGTTTGTATCCCCCTCCAATACTACGCGCTTTGCTACCCTTCCACCTGGTCTCCTGCACACACAGAATATCTACCTTCCTTCTCTCCATCATGTCCGCCAGCTCTCTACCTTTCCCGGTCATTGTACCAACGTTGAGAGTCCCTATTCTCAGACCTATACTCTTGCCTTTCCTCTTCTCTCTCTGCCTACGAATCCTTCTCCCTCCTCTCCTTCTTTGACCAACAGTAGTCCAATTTCCACCGGCACCCTGTAGGTCAACAGCACCGGTGGCGGTCGTTGTTAACCCGGGCCTCGACCGATCCGGTATGGAAATTGAATTGATAACTTGCATATTTGGTTTTGGCATGTTTTACACCGGATGCCCTTCCGGATGCAACCCTCTCTATTTATCCGGGCTTGGGACCGGCACAGAAGTCACTGACTTGAAACCCCTGTGGCTAGATTAACGGAGAGAATCCTGTAATTATTTGAAATAAAAGTTCAGACTACAATAATGAAACAAAATGTAATAACAATATAAAAAATAATATGTTTTTTCTTTTGCTGCCCAGAGGTAGTGGACCACTGCTCTACCGTATACCAAAACCAGTCTGAAGAGACGTTTCGCTTAGAAATACAAGGTTTCCTTGTTGCCACACCATCTGGTGAACATGCAAATTCTTTTGTCAAAAAAAACAAAACAATCAAAAGCACACTTTGTTGTTCTTCGTGGGTCTGCTACGCTTACGCTTCAATGTCAAACAGCTGGTCTCCTCTGCGTTTAGATGAGCTGTATTGTGCTTCATCTGATTGGTCAGTGGGAGGTGCTATAACTATAAGTGGTGCTGTACTCGTTAAGCTGTTTTGAGCTCCTAGAAAAGAAATCTCTTCATTATAAACAACTCTGTTTATAATTGCCATGACTTTCAGAGCTCTCAAGATCCCTGTACACTCATGCATGTACTGTGCGCTCGGCTTGATGTATGAAGAGTTAAAATGGTCACAGGCAAAAGTGATCTTTCCAAGTTTTCTCTGATGGCAGACACAAAATTGAGCCATTTCTGTTGAATAAACTCATTCTTTGGTAATCCAAATAAAAGGTTAGGTTCCGGACATCTGAAAATGCACTTCTCTGGCATTGTTTATCCAGCGCCGGTCTGCTGCTCTCACACTTCCGGGTCAAACCGAGTTTCCTGTTCTTCGTAGAGAGGGGCTTTACTAGCAAGTCATGTGATTGACAAGTGGGTGAGGCTTGGGCGGGGATAAGGAAAATAAAAAAAAATTTCAGCTCAGAAAAAACGACTAAAGGATTACTCAAACATGCGTGAACTAATCTGAATACTACTTGAAGCATGTTTTTGATGAGGGAACAACACTTCAAGGAATATCAGACAATTCATGTCATCATGACATATCATAGCACCTTTATATGAACTATGTTCTTAGTTTATCTGATTTCTCTCTGTATAGAGTTAAATGAACACAGGGTAAAGACATTTTGTACTAAAATATAGTTAGACAGAATATAAAAATAATGTCACTGCAACAAATGTCCTATATCATAAATGCCTGCCTAAAAAAGAAAAGTTTTAAGAGCTGTATAAACATGAATACTTCATAAACACAAACAAACAAGTGTTCTAGATCAGTGGTCCTAACCCCTGGGCCATGGCTTTCACTTGAATGTGGATTAAAAATGTAGTTTTCCAGAGGGTGGGGGCTTCGGCACTAAATGCTCGAGACCCCAGTGATGATCCTGAGGGTCTAGGTGTGTTGAGAGACAGTGATGAACCAGATCAGAATTAGCTTTATTGCTATGTGTGTGTGCACACACAATGAATTTCCTTTGGTACAATGGAGCCATCAGTGAAAACAACATAAGTACAATACAAACCACAAAACAACTCAAACCAGATCAGAGAGAATGGACTGTAGTGTGAACAAAAACAAGTTCTAAGAGATAGAAGGGAGCTAAATTCTGTAAATATTTATACGTCATCAGAAGCATTTTGAAGTGAGTCTGGAATTTTTCGGGTAACCAGTGCAGGTGTTGCAACACTGGAGGGATGTGTTCAGAGAAAGGGTTTTCATGATCAACCTGACTGCAGCTTTCTGCTCAAGCCGAAGTCTATGCAGATTTTGTTGGCAGACCATACAGCGGAGCATTAAAAAAATCTAAATGTGAATTGTAAACAGCACAAAAGTGTACACAAAAGTGTAAAACTAAAACAATAGTTAAATTTTGGGTGATGCAAAGATTAAGATAGTGAAGTGCAGAGGTATATATAGTAAAAATAGTTGTTTGACGTTGGTGCTCAGTCAACAAAAGCGCAACTAAACAGGTGAGTCTTTAGCCTGGATTTAAACGTGACTAAAGTGTTGTCACCCTTGATCTCCTCTGGAAGCTGGTTCATCTATGTATTTAGGGGAACTAAAGGAGTATTTTCCCTGTTTGGAATTCACCCGGGGTAGATCTCATTTATTTGATCTGAGGGATCTCAGTTCTCTGTTTGGTGTGTATTCACTGAATATGTCTGTTAGGTATTTAGGTGATTAATGCTGTGTGTTCCGTGCATACCATCCTGCGCTCCTATTGGTCAGTTCCAGGCCTGATGCTGTGTGTTTGTGCGTGGTATCCTGCTCTCCTATTGGTCAGTTCCAGCCCTGATGCTGTGTGTTCAGTGCATACCATCCTGCGCTCCTATTGGTCAGTTCCAGGCCTGATGCTGTGTGTTTGTGCGTGGTATCCTGCTCTCCTATTGGTCAGTTCCAGCCCTGATGCTGTGTGTTCCGTGCATACCATCCTGCGCTCCTATTGGTCAGTTCCAGGCCTGATGCTGTGTGTTCGTCTGTACCATCCTGCTCTCCAAATGGTCAGTTCTAGTCCTGATGCTGTGTGTTCGTGTGTACCATCCTGCTCTCTAATTGGTCAGTTCCAGCCCTGACGCTGTGTGTTTGTGCATAGTATCCTGCTCTCTTATTGGTCAGTTCCAGGCCTGATGCTGTGTGTTCATGCGTAGCATCCTGCTCTACTATTGGTTACCTGATGCCCCATGACATCTTCCCGGAAGAGCTCTCCCTCTCTTCATGCACTCTTAGGGGTTCGTGTTGGTGTCCTAAATTTATATATATTTTCATGTTGCTTTTTTAACAAAGCGTATTTTTATGGCCATGGCTCTCCTCCACTACCACCCGTTCTCCTCCGGACCTCCTACTCCAACACTTAGATGTCTCCAACACTTCGCCACATCGCCTCACTCGAAATGTAAGATTATTTTTTATTAATTTTATTCAATTTTCATTCTTTTATTATTTATTAGATTTATATTGTGTACTTTTAAGGATTGAAGATTCCTAGTTTATTTTTCTCTGGTTTTCCATGTTATTTAAAATGTTTTGTGTTGTTTCTGTGTGGCATGGAATTGATTAGGTGTTTAACATGTAAACCTTGTTTCGACATACGAGAAATCCAGGATACGAAGGCCACCACGGAACAGATTAATTTCGTAGCTTGAGGTATCACTGTACATGTTTTGACAATTGAGCAATCAAGAAACAAGTGAGCAATCAAACGCTTAGCTAGCGTTTGCTCAAATCAGAATTAAGACAAGACCTACATACATTAGAAGGGAACTCTTCTTGATCCTGCTCGTTTGCTTCATGAACAAATTTGTAAAGCAAGCATGTACGCTTCACGCATAGTTTGAGTTCCACGTGCTTTACATGAATGCACACATGGTGAACAGTGATGCAGTGTTTTCATTGTTCTCGAGTGCTATGCTCGAACGTCTCTTGACCCGCTTCGATGTCATTATATCGTTGAGCTCTGGACGTGGTGTTCTTTTGCTTGCTTGGTGTGATGATGAAAGAATATTGAAAGCAGCTTCTGCCTGGCTCTTCTTGGCTGGCTATTTAATGCGAGACAGATGCATCGAAGGGAGTGTGCCTCTATGGGACCATTATGTGATTAATAAGCTTAAAAACGAATGGTTTTCATGAAATGAGAGTTACTCGCGCAATCTAATCACTTGGTTTGGGTCATTTGGTTCAACCTTTAAAGAAAGATTTGGATGAGTCTGCATTTAAAGTGTTTGGCTATGTGGTTTGGTAATCGGAGTCACTAGACCGGACCAAACCACAGTCGCTTCAGCCTAATCAATTCACTGTGTTCTCATGACTCCAAATCAGGAAGAGTGGAAATGAGCTTGTCAACAATTCTTCAAACACACTCAAACAAACAGTACAATCCCCTCGCACAGCAGATGAACTGTTTCCTATTGTTTTAAAGAGATACATTGTCCAAATGAGCTCATGAGAGCATGTTTCCGGTGATATCACTGACACGCCTGAAAGTATAAACATCTCTAATGCAAAATACTTTCACTGTTTAGAAGATTTAGATGAAAAAGGATTTGGTTTTGTTAACACACACATCACTTTTTACCCTTCCTTTACAGGCTTTATTTTTTAATAGATTTTTTTTTGTCAGGTGGGGCGGAGGCTGAGATTGGGTGGACAAGCAATAGATTTTAAAGAGCTCTTCACTTGCTATGGATCGAGGAAGGTAAGGTTCCCTCCTATTGAAAGGTGAGGGGAAAAGCTGTACGCTTTAACTTAAAGATGTCACATTATATCCCTTTTAAAACAAATTGTAATAAATATATGACCCCCTCTAGACTATCGCCGCACCCTTAATAACCTTCAGATTTATTTAGACGATTTATTTGAATCCCCTCAAACAACTGCTCTGCAAAACGAGCCATGTAGCTTTTGCTACTCCACGCTTCTGCTGGGTTTTTTCATGTTGGCACACAGAAAATTCTCCCATTTCTGACTAATACATTAATCTTTGGGTAAAGCCAAAAAATGTCATTGTTATAGATTCGGTTCTTCTATGGTTCACTTCGGGTCAGTCAGCGTATACATTCTTCATTGAGATGAGCTGCATTAGCAGATTATTTGATTGGTTAGTGGGTAGTGCTATGGCCAGTGGCATGGCTATGGCCATCGATCCTTTTTGAGCTCCCAGAAAAATAAAATATTATTACACAAACATACATGAACTAATGAGAATAAGACTTGATGCATGTTTTTCAACATCAATAATTAGCACGATATACATTTCCTCGATACGATGATATAGAGAGCTTGATAGCAGCCTGAACAGAATGTTGCACTTTTAGCTTAATTTTTCATGAAAAATTCTATCTTTTCTATAATTGTTTTATAGTGGGTCCAGAGAGACAGGATGTAGGCGTAGCGCAGACATTTGATTGGCTGAAGGTTTAAATCTTAACATATCTTAAATTAATACATGTAAAAATAATTCACCCTCCTCAGAGTGTTCATGAAGGTCATAACCAGCTATCTGAATAACAAAACATATTATTTTAGCTCCAAAATTGGGCAGTGTTAGCATTAGAGTGAATGAGAACCTGCTCACTTCTGATCCCCCTTGCGGCCACTCAAGGTACTACAGTTCAGCTCTGGTGGTGGATGTTTAAGTCTTTTATATTAGGTTTTATTTGAAGTCTTAACATAATTGTTGTGAAAACACAAAAAAATCAGAAGATCTAAAATAGAGAGCTAAAATGTATTGCTTAGAGAGAGTAAAGTTTAGTTGGAAGTGGAAAAATTATTACTGATAAACAAAACAAAAAAAGTTCTCATTAAATCCTTTTAAAATGTAAGCTATTTTTACAGGTTATCAGTACCTTTTTCGTAACAATTTTATTTGATTTGAGTTCCATGCGATTCATTCAGTAGTTTTTAATTGACAGACAGCATTGCTTTAAAGAAAAATAAAGAGCTTTAAAATTCTTAATAAAAAATAGTCTGATAAATTTTTTTGCTAATTTTGCTCAACTCTATGTTGATGTCATCTCACATGAATGAAATTCCTTCTTGTAAATCTGAACAAAGCGCGTGGTGTGGTGTGAAAAGGATCAAATTAACAGAAAAATGCTAAAATGCTTCAGTATCTTCTCATTGTGTGGGCCAAATAAACTCAAATCAGACTGGTTAAACCGTCTTATTTACAATTTGCTTTATTTGCTATTCAAACAAACTTAGGCGATGTTTCTTGGAAGAATGCTAATGTCTATGTGATGGCAACATTTTGACCAGCAGTGCACATTTTTACTCCACAAATTGTTTGGAAGTTATTCCGGATGGCGAGACCATGAGGGTGATTGAAGTGCGTTCACTTTTGGAAGAACTTTCCATTTAAAATCAACCGTGAAATTGAGAGCTGGCATTTCTCACAGCACTCTAACATGTTTTTCTGCACGCCTGCCTCATGCTTCCTGTGTGTATATACATAACTGGCATTTCATAACCAAACTACTATACAGTAATGGATTCCAGCATCCCCTTTGCCACTTCGCTAACTGCCTGTAATCTGGCCTCTGGTTTCTTTTACAGCTACAAATACGTTCTCGTGTCTCCTGAGTAGAATGAAACATGGCGCCTTTATGACTGATTACTTCACTAAACTCATATACACTAAACTCATATACAAAGCCACAGTTTAACCCACTGATTCTTTCTTAGTTTATTTATGTTTTGGCTATAGTAGGACTGGGCTTTCTTTTCATCATCACTCAACCACTGAGTTTTATTTAACATGTTCAAAGTTACATTCTGTGTGTTAATATTGCTGTATTATGTAAATATATGTGTCCATCCCAGTGGACACCACATTTACCATTTTTGGGAAATTTCCCTCAAATAAATGTTTTTTTGCTGACGTTGGAAGTTTTTAACAAGGAAAACTCAAGCTGGTGTAATTTGAAAGGACAAATTAATCAATGGCAGAATTTTTATTTAAATGCAACATTTTTTTGCATGACATTATACACTTCTTGTTTTAGAGGACCTTTGTATACTTTCTGTAAATTAAATGATCTTGTAAAAAATTCACAACCCTAAGGGGTTAAAAGTGCATTAAGGATGACTTAATATATAATCATAACAACATATAATATAATCATAAATGGTTACATAATCATGAACATGGAAATTGTAGATTTATAGTTTATCTGTTGAGATGGTTACCATAATTATCCACTCTTCATTCATTAACTATTAGTTCATGATTAGTTAGTGTTATGTGTTGACTACTTTTGGTGGCACATCCTCAATAACTCATCATTATTAATTAATAATTTTCTGCAGAACTCTTGAGCGAGTTTAATGAGTTTGTTGTTATTCCCTTTGGAATTCTTCTGTTCTTTTTGCGTTTAGAGGGGTTTTGAGATATTAAGCTTCCAAGTTTTTGCATTTCATGTGACAAATGCATATAGAACCTTTTTGTTTTGTAAATAAAAAGGCAAAATGTGTTAATAAAATGTCGATTAATTTTAACGTTTTTCTGTATGACAATTTCTTGTTTTGTGTGTTAAATACAGCTTTGAAATGTCATAATGAATATGTGCATTGCCTGAACTGCGTAAAACAGTTTTTTGCCTTTCTGAATTAAAAAGTTTAATCGGTGTTAGGAATGGTCTTTATCCTCCAGGGAAGAAATTGTGTCCCACTCTTGCCCTGGCATCACCTTATTCTAAACTGTTGACAAATATAATATTACATAGATACATTACCTGTTAAATGTGCAACTCTACATTAACCATAACAGATAGAGTCCTGATTATGTAGAGCACATACTGAGGAAATACCACAAGCTTAAGTTCCCTTTCTCTCGAAATGCATGGGATTACCAGACGTGCGTATCCATGTTCAGTTCCTGTCATAAAACTTGCCAAGTCCAAACTAACAAGGATACAAATTAGAGCTTTGTATGGCTGATGCCGGGGATTGTCTCAGGTCAGCTAAAGGTTGAGGGGAAATAAACACAGGAAGAGGAAACACATAAAACTAAACCAAAACAAGGCTTCTGCTCGACTGAAGGGAAAATGCAACTTTTATTTAACGTAAATATTTAAATGTATTTGCTTAAATGTCTTGAAAGCGAGCATAATTGATAATGGTAACTTCTAAACTATTAAAATAATAAAGATTTTCTAAGCAACTTTTATTTAGAGGAGCGGCCATTGAATTTTTTATTTGCAAGAAACAAGTTTCTTCTTTTAATCTTCCTAACATGATTTTAACCTAGCTCAATATGGACTTCTTGTTGCAGCCAACCTCTAGTGGCTAGTTGAAAAATTGCAGTTTCAGTCAATTTGATACTGATTTTACTGTGCGTGTTCACACAAAAAACGGAATTTGCATGGTTTGTGAGTGATTTACTTGTTAATGGTCAGCATCATTTTCCCAGCAATGGGTTGCGGCAGGGAAGGGCATCCGCGGCGTAAAACATATGCCAGTGAGTTGGCGGTTCATTCCGCTGTGGCGACCCCGAAAGGGAAGAAAGCCGACATGAAGATGAATGAATGAATGGTCAGCATCATGTGATTTATAAGCTAATGGCTCTCCTGAACATTTAAAGTAAAGTTTAAGCAAAAAACAAAACAAAAACAAAAAAACATTTCAGAACATTTTAATTACACGTTAAAAACTGTCATTTTGAGGCCATGAATTAATGAAAGGGGCAGTTTTAGTCCAGTCCAGGTTAAATAAATAAATACATTGTCTTCATGGGAAGCCAAATTTACATTTAAAACATGTGACAGGCAAACTATATTTTTACTAACCATAAAGACAGTTAGAGATGTCTGGAATTCGAAATTATTCTACTAATATCTTTAAATATTAATTTTTTTTAACTGAAATTGTACAATGGCTCGCCACACTGTTAGTTAACGTTTTCAACGGCAAGACAAAAATATAAACCTTACTTCTTCAAGTGAGTGAAAATCAAGAATTGTCGTGCAAGATCAAGAAGAACAACAGTCCTTTAATAATGCCAACACTGGATTGCTGCTCATTTTAAAAAGAAGTCAGCCCTGAGAGGCAAGCACAGAAAAAATATATCTTTGTTTAGGAACTTTACCTTCAACAACAAATGCGATGACAAAGGGTCTTAAGTTGGGAAATACATCCTGAAATAGAGCAGCAGTGGTGCATTTCTGAGAGATTGCTTTTGCTAGCATGTAAACAATAGCAGCCATTATGGAAATTGCTAAAGAGGACAGGTGGGGAGGAGCTAGGGTTTTATACACGTGTCAAATCAACATTGTTGGGCAGGAATTTTACGTCTCAAAGGGTTTACAGTTCATAAACAGATCAGCCTGAAAACAGATCGTAATTTTGATGCAAACTACTAGATGAATTTGATCAACTCTAACAGGAGTCTGTTCACAGTGTTCATGCACCGTCCAATTAATGCACAGATGTCCAATTAAAGTCCAAATGCCTTCTGCAAGATTCCTAATAGATCTTGAATTGGTACAGAAAAAACTGAGGAGTATTGAGGTCACATTATTTCACACAGTATTGTGGGTTCTGTGGTGCGAATAAATAACTAAATTTGAGTTTCATGACACAGAAGTTAAAATATATGAATTTTGACAGATGATTTCAGCTGCATTAACCAATCAGGAGCTTCCTTTAGTAGTCAATTGCCTACAACACTGGTGGGCAAGACTATTTTGTAGATTCATGTCTGTAAAAGATTCAATTCGACTCCATCTCTGCTTTGTGAAATCTGTATCGTGTGTCCTCTTTTGCCCCTATTCTTCGCGAAATGCCATTTTTTCTTTGATACCTTTGTTCCAAGCTAAATCCGAATCGATGCGAGACTTCCTCCTCAGCTCAGTAGGCGGCTGAGAAATGATTCATGGAAGTTGGTGGTCCAACTGGTGTGGTTCCAGATGGAACCGAACAGCTGAAGAGTAAAGCAATTCTTGCTCTGAATGACTGATGAGTAGTTGGTGCCCAGATTGAAGCCTCCGTCAGCCCCACTGGCCGGAACTGACCTCTGGAAATGCCCTCATTGCTCTGTCTCATGCTGGTTGTATTGCTCACAGTCTCATTTTTTTTAATTGAACTTGCATGTCACTGCTCCTTCCCATTTAAAAAAAAAAATATATTTTTTTTTGTCCAGATGGTTTGTCTTATATGGTTCAGAATAGTTTAATTTTGTTTCATTAATGTTAGAATTGTTCTTGAATGTATCCGTTTAAGAATTAAATAGTATTTTTGATGTGATTCATCAAGATTTTCTCTTCTGATTAAATGACAGGTTGTCAGTATCCATTGATTGAGATTTTTTAATTACTTGTAAGAAAACAGAACTGTTCCTAACAATGATATATTCAACAAATTAGGTTTATTAACCATGCAGTCATTAAGTACACAGGCAGCATCTGAGTTCAAATGAGCAGAATGGACCCTGACATTTTCCCCTTCTATTGAAATACCAGTAATCGTGAACAAAAGCATCTTTCTATTTCACACTAGTCTCTCAGTGGGTCATTAAAGGTACTTAACTCATTGGTTGCTTAAATGACTCTTGACGCAAGCCTCTCCAACACATAGTGAAAGCAGTTAAGAAGGTTGTTGATGTTTCTCTCCCCTCACTTCAATGCACTTAAAGCTCCCTGTCTGACTCGCAAAGACCTCAGCATTATAAGAGACCCACTCACCCATCACACAGCATCTTCAGTCTGCTGCCATCAGAGAGGACACTGCAGACCCTCCTGGCCAGAACAAATCGACTGAAGGACAGCTTCATTCAGCTTTTTTTTTTCTATCGCAGGATATAACTCACAATGACTGAAAAGACGGGCAATAAGTAGAGTGTGGATTGAAGCCACGCAAAAAGATGACATTTTAAAAAAATTCTAATGACATGACAATTACCAAAAATAAAATACCTTTTTAACTATGAATAATTTGAACGCAAAAACAGCTGTGTATCATGCTGGAAAACCCTGTCAAGAGCTACACTAAACTTTAACACAAGTTTAATGCTCACCTTTTACCTAAATATGTCCAACATTGAGTTACCTACATGTCCTTGGTGAAAGACCGCTATGAGTTTCTCTATAAACCAAACAAGATCGTCTCTCTAACACAGTCAGAAAACTCTCAGCATTTGGACACACAACGGTCTCGGTACACTCTCCTCTGTCAATTTCCACTGCTGACACACTGTTCAGCCTTGACTCGCTTTCTGCAGCCTCTTGAAGATGACGAGCAGTCCTGGGTATATCCAAATGAGGACTATGTGGACCATTGGGTTTGGTTGCTCCATGATGACATTAGCTGATTGGTGCATCAGTCAAGTCATGTCTGAAGAAAGAACAAGGCGGAACTTAACTAACTTGAACTAGAACACAAAATCATACGCAGAATGCAAAACAGTTTAAGGCAAGAAAGGTTTTGTGCATAACAGGACCACACAACAACTAAGAGATTGCAAGGTTAATGATTAAGAAGCCAGTTTCAGGGAACTCCTATTGGTATGTAGAGTAATTATCATTGATTGGAAGAGTGTCGGGACCTGATAAGTACTGCTCTAGCTGTTCACATAATGAGTACCTTTTGTATTTCAACTGGGTTCTGGGAAATATGACCAACTCAATACCATCTAAGCAGCTCACTATTACAATAATGCAGACTGTAAAAGTCTTCTTTTATAGATTAATGTATCCAGATGTAGAAGTGTACAAAAAAGGCAGTAAAGAGTCTGTTGACTTTCAGGTCAAGTTTCTTTCAACCGTCTGCAACATCAGAGCTTTTGGAAAGCTCTTTGCTTAAGAACACATTTCAGGGCCACATGTCCAGCTGATCCAGTTCAAAAGTTGCGCCACATTTCCAGCTGGTTTCCACAAATACGTTGCTGCTTATCAAATGCAATTGTTGTCGCACCCTCCTGGCTGCTTTTTCTGTGTGAGTAAATAAACGAAGCCATACTTCCATTGTTATTCTGTCTAAGAGTAGCCCAAAGAGACACTCTGTTCTCATTTGTCAAAATGAATATTTTAATGCAATTCAATGCCTTCAAACAAAATGCTGCAGGCGTGTTCCCATCACTGGGAAAGAGACAGCAAGCAGCATATGTGATGAGGAAAAAATAATCAATTTGCCAGCAACGTGGTGGTGGAATGCAGTTACTTCTATCGGGAGATTGTCTTTATGAACAGCTTTGAAGTGAAATACTGAACTTTTCTGTGTCAAAATGTCTTTTGTGTTCTCAAAATATAATTTTGCGCATTCAGAATTGTGATGTAACAATAACCCCATACATACAGCTTTAACCTGCTTTCACATGGGACTCTGTCAGGACACAATTTCAAGCGGAGAAATCCCAGATTCACCCAGGCCATCCTTTCATGCCCTGCAGCGGCATAGCCAGAAACCGGACTTTAAGTGTGCCTCAGAAAAATAGGTGTGCCAAACATAGTAATAAATTATGAAAGGAAGAAAAAATCAGCCAGAGATGTCGCCCCGACCAGAAGGGGGCCCCTGAAGGCTGACCCACTTTTACTTCACACCACAGCAGTGACTAAATAAAATTCCTACACTCCTCCTGTCTCTGTAATATGATTGTTCTGTTCACCTCAACTTGCTCAAACCGCTCCTCTGATTCTGGGTTTCTCACAATCCCTCGGCATCACCTCAGTTTTATGGGGGCAGATCATTCAGTGTCATCGCTCCCAAGCGCTAGAATTCCCTACTATGCTCAATTTGCCCCATTAATAATATCATTGAATTCAAATCACTGCTGAAAACACACATGTTTTCTGACTGTTGTCCCTCTGATTTGTTCAACTGACCTCGATGTTAATGCAATTAAGCTCTATTTGTCTCATACAACTTCATTTGTGTTTCATTGTGACCTGTGAGTCTGCTATCCTGTACCTGCAATGTTACTCCTAACTTTGTAAAGTGTCCTCGAGCTCTGGAAATTAATAAAACATATTATTATTATTTAGTTTGCAATGACATTGGTGTAGAGATACTAAAAAGGCGCAATCCTAACCCCACTTGATGGCGACGCACCTTACAATAAACAACATTTACCAAAAGCAAAATAATTCCAATATAACTCCTGAAAAAAATCCTGACAATTATTTATAAACCAACAAAATTTAACAAACACTCACTGCACCATAATAAAGCAACTCAAAATAACCAAAATCAAATTAACTAATGGAAAGCACACATTTGATCACAAAAGTAAAGAAAAGAAAATATAAACAGGAAAACACATTAAGCTTCAGTGTGTTGAGTAGTGATGTGTCGTTCATGAACGATTCGTTGTTTTTGAACGACTCTTTAATGTGACTCTGTAGGAAGGAATCGTGTCGGAGGGATTCGTTCAGTGGCGCATGCGCAACATTCTTCTGGTTTTCCGAGCGTAACGCTCTCATCATTAATGACAGAAGAACGAAAGAAGTCGGAGGACTCGGGGAAAGAACTAATCTTGTAGGTTTCCGGCTCATATTGTGTTGGTTAATATTAGAAGCGTCACGTTACAGAAGGCCCCAGGGCCGGACTGAACTCATTACCATCAGAGAGAAGAAATGCGAGGAACGAATGACACTTTAACCTAAAGACAGATCAGAGCTGAGCTGAATCATACTAAAAGACACAGGTAGCCTTAATTAAAAGATATTTTTTGTCTTCTAGCATTATGGTTTTGTCTTATTTGTAGTGTGATTCGGGTTTGTGTATATAATAAATGTGTTCGGGAAGAAACACACAACATTTTATTGGTATTTTACTAAAATGAATGAAATGAACGAAATGACTCGAAAAAAGATTTGTTCATTTTGCTGAACGGGACTCAAAGATCCGAGTCGGAGAAATGATCCGAACTTCCCATCACTACCTTTCACGCAGTAACCCATGACAAGTATCATTTTCTGAGTAAAAAAAGGTGCATGCTGAGTAAAGGGAGGTTCAATTTAAGAGGTGAAATCAGTCACATTCCTGGTGCTCCCAATGGCCAGTCCGGGGTTGGAATCTGTAAATGGGATGATGTGAAAGTGTTTCACACTGGGTTTCAGGTCAGTCATTCAGAACCTAAGACTCGTTGATTGGCAGAAGTTGTGGCAGTTTGTTACCAGGAATTGTTTCGAGTGGGTTTGTGAATGAGTTTTTCTTTCCGAGAATAACATTTTATATACATTACTCAGTTTGCCTGCATCCAAAAAGTCCTTATGACTTAATTCTCAGAATTGTGACGTAGTAATACATGAACACATCTTATATAATCATGTTTCCACCATCTTGCACAAACCCTACTCTCCTAAGTTGGTCAGAAAAGGGAGAATCATATTCAATAATGCTTATGAAAACAACCCATTTACCTATTCTACAGCCAAACTTGCAAATTATTTGTCTAAAATGTTTGCATAAAGATATGATGAGTTACATTTATACCAAAGTGAGAGCCAGAGCAAGGAATCAATGCTGGTGCTTTCTGCATGCCTTGTTGTGCCTCAATAACTGCTCAAGTTCTTATCCCTGTCCAAAAGCAAACCTTCCTGTTGAGTCATAGCATTAATCACCAATGAGAAGAGAGAAAAATTAGACACAGAACAGGAGAGCAAAGGTGACAATCTCAATAGCTCTCAAAGTATGAGTATCTTTATTATGTATTTGTGCACATGTACCGATATAGCAATTCTTAATTTCCCAGAAAGCTTTCACTAATAATAATAAAAACATTTATTAGAGACACAACTACACAAAGCCATCATAGGTGAGCATTTATTATTGCCCAATAAGTGACTCTATCCTTGAGGTTCTTTATAATTTTTCTTGTTTGTTAAATGCAATATATTTTATATTACACTACATCTACTTGTCTGTGCACTCTGACAAAATCGTTATAAAAATGATTCCTACAAGATAAAATATGTGAATAGTTTACAAAGTTTACGCAGCATAATTTTTTTTATATTCTATTTTTCTAATAAACATTTCTCAAAATGAAGATTAAGTTGTTAAAACAAAAGCTCAAAATTAGCAGCCATTGAATGATAGAGGAAACGCCCACCACGTCTTCGTATATTATTTTACATCATATACAAATACAGTAAATTTACAATCAACAAGTACAAAACTCCCAAATGTGCACGTTTGTTTATTTTCCACATTGTAACCTCTGCTAAAACAGTCAACTTATGTGATCTCTTTACATATTTGACATATTTCACAAATATAACAATATCTGTGGTTGCTTATGTCTGAACAGAATTAATCTTGTTATTCTTAAAATATATTATTACAAGTATTTTCATCCATATATTTTTTCCTATCACGGAAATGATCCAATTATGTTTGATATAATTGATTCTCTGAATTACAAACTTTTGATTCTCCTCTTTAAGATCAGCTTGAACAGAAATTTGCAGTGAAACTTCTCTTAAAGTTAGGAAAGGCTCAGACAAGGGTTATCTTGGTTGTTGCAGGGTTAAGTGAAACACAGGCTCTGTTTCTGAGAAAAGTTATATTTGCATACAGCTGTACTGTTCCTCATCAGTCCAACCCAGACGGTCATAAAAAGATGCTTCTACTGACAAGTTCACAATGCCCCAGCGAATCATAAAACCGCTGAATGATTTTCTGATCTGAGGACTTAATTTCAGACATGAAACTGTGTTTGTAATTTGAGGGATAGCCAATTCATTTGTTACTGCTTTTGCTAGCATAACAGAGGGCATTTGCATTATCAGGTAGGAATAATGAATGTTCATTTTTGGACTCATTGTTTTGTTAGTGAAAATGCCTGACACTGTGAGCTGGAAGAAATCCTTCATAATGTTCTTAGGATTATAGTGTTTCTATTCCAAAGCTTTTAATCTCAGGGGGGTCTGACAAGAGACATTTTATTGACCTGGAAACGGACTAAGCTATAAATAAAAGCTAATTTTGTCTTCAAAATGACAAAAAAGTCTACTTTTTAACATTTAAAACTTTGTTTATTAATGTTCTTCTGAAAAAGTGTTTCCCTTTTTTCTCGTTTTTTAACTTTATTTGTATCAATGTTGGAATGTCTTTTTGGGGTAAAAACATAAAAAACAAAAGAAACGTATCCCATTAAAAATGTTGTACAGTTATAGATGAACACAAAAATATAAAATAAATATCAGCTTCATTCAAGAAAAAAAATAATCTGTTTTCAGCTTCAGGAAAAAAAAAACATTAATAACTCTGAATACAACTTGAGGCATGTTTAGATGAGAGACCAACACTAAAACATGGTAGAAATATCAGAAAAGTTAGCAATGTATAAAGTGGAATACACACTTTAATGTCTCAATGAAGAGTTGGTTGTTTTCAGAATGATTACCATACATTCTGGACTTTAAAGCGCACATGCAGATAAACCGCATCCGCTCTGTTTAAAAAAATTTCAAAAATAAAAAAGCCACACCTGCATACAAGCCGTATCCGCTCTATTTAAAAAAGTTTTGCAAGCCACAGATATGTATGTTTTTAGATTAGATATTTACTACAGGAACAGAACGATTTTGAATTGTAAATGTACATGTATGCACCTAAATAGATCCTTTCCTAACCTGTATTTTAACACGGCAGCAATTTTGCTGATTAAAACGGGACAAAACCAAGAGAAAATAACCGGTATTTACAGTATTTATCTTCATTTCGCTTGCTGCGTTTCCGGCTCTGAATTATATGTCAAATCTCGTCCAATGGACAAGTGTGACGTCATCCGAGTGCGACGTCGCACCCGCAATGCGCAGTATAAAGGAGCCCGCGATGGAGACGGCAACCAGCTTTTCTGCATTCAGTAAGCGGTCTTTATGTGTCTTCTTGTTCCAAAAAGTGTGGACAACTATATCTTGTACTTGTTGCGAGAGAAATATTGAAGCTTACGAGCTCTATTTGGCGTGCTTGGGAGTGGAGAATAACCGCTCCTGTCGAGGCAGAGCGCCCATTTTGGGTCACCGGGGTTCGACTTGCACGCGCTCCGTATGGCGCCTGGGAGTGGATCAAGTCCGGTGAGCATGTAAAACGCATTTATTGCACACTCTCCGCTCGTGGAGAGCATTTTTAGAGAAAAGTGTTCTCCTCTGCGCTCAGGTGGTCAGGCTGTTCCTGCTGAGGCAGAAAGCCCGTTTGGTCACCGGACTCAACCTGCATGCGCTCCATGCGGCGTGTGGGGGTGGATCAAGCCCAGCCGGGGTCGCGGAGCGCCGGGGCTCAACTCGCACACGGCGCTTGCGGGTGGATCAAGCCTAGCTAGCTCTTGAGAGAGTTGGCTGTGAGGATTGTGAATGCATGAATTGGGCACACTCCGCTTCCAGAGAGTATTTTTCGAGAAAAGTGCTCTCCCCTGCGCCAGGTGGCTAGGCGGCTTCTGCTGAGGCAGAGCGCTCGCTTCGATCACAGGGTTTGATGCTTGACGGCCCCTTCACTGGTAGCCGCTGTACTTAAACCGGCACAGCCGCTCTAGGTCGAGGAGCTGTTGGAGGTTGTGATTTGCGCAGTCAGAAGGCCCCTCATTAAGAGAGCTAGGTTGATGAACGCTACAGGCCCCCGCGGTCGCAAACTCCATGCCGGGGCCTGCCGTTTTCCCGGACCTGCACACCGAGGTGGCTAGGTCCGGGGATCAGCCTTACAGCCTGCCTTTTTATCCTGATGTTCACTATCGAACATCTAGGGGCAGGGGCGCGGTATGGGACGATTCAAGGTGGACAGATGCTTGCGAGCTATCTCTCCCTTGTTATGAACGTCGTCGCTGAAGGTCCCGGCTCTCCCCACAAAGCCGTTCTGAGCCACCTCGGCCTTGGTGGGGAGGGCTTACCTGGAGTTCTGCTGGGTGGGAGCAGACTCCTAAGGCTGCTGCTTCTGGGTACAGAGGAGGCCCAGAAGAGGAGTTTCGCTGCCTCCCGAGGGATGGCGACACAAGCCCCAGCCCAGGGAAATATGGTCTGAGGACCATCATTTCAATAAACGGGCGGCGGCTAAGCGCTCCTGACGGACTGGGGGGGTCTACAACTTCGAGATGCGTTTCATGGAAAGCTGTTGTCTCTCGGTGACCCCTCAACATGTATTCTGCTAACCCTGCCACTCTTCGTGCTTCAGTGAGCGTGTACTTTGCCCCTGTGCTCAACCAGGCTCTCGGTGACCAGGGCTTCTGGTCTTCCATGGAATCCCGTGCCTGTATCAGGAGTCGTTACCCACCAGTGACCAGAAGCTGACCTCAAGAGGTAGGTTCCCCTGGGTCGCTTCATGGGGGCTTGTTTAGCCTTCCAGGCCACTCCCAGTGGATCTTGCGGGTCATGAAACGGGGTTATAATGGCTCCTGTGTTATCGGGGTCTTGCCTACTGTTGTTCTCTCGCAAGTTCTGGTTATGGACCAGGAAGTTTGCACCCTGCTGCGCAAGGGGCCATTGTGGTGGTGCCTGTGCAGGACAGAATCAGGGTTTCAGAATACTTCCTGGTTCCGAAAAAGGACGGGGACCTGCGGCCCATTCTCGATCTGAGGCGCTTGAACAGTCGCATCATGAGGTTGCCATTCAAGTTGTTTACCTTAAAGCAGATCGTGGCAGATCAAGTACAGTGATTGGTTCGTTACATCGACCTCAAGACGCATATTTTCAAGTCCCTATTTGTCCTTCTCACAGGAAGTTCTTCGGTTAAGTGCTCCTGGCGGCCAGGGGGTCTCCGGCTTCATCGAGCGACACACTTCATGGAAGGCTGTCGTCTCTCGGTGACCCCTCGCCTCTATTCCGCTAACCCTGCCACCCTTGGTGCTTCAGGGAGCGTGTACTTGCCCCTGCGTCCACCCAGGCTCTCAATGACCGGGGCTTCGGGTCTTCTTGAATCCCGTGCCGTCAATGACTTACCAGTACCGAAGGCTTTCTGTCTGCCTTTCGCTCTCACCCAGGACCTTCACCAAGTGTGTGGATGAAGCGTTCGGCCTCCAGGCCGAGGTCATTGTGACGATTCTCCACTCCAGGGCTCCATCTACAAGGAGGTCTGACGCGAGACAGTGACTGTTACAGTGTTCCCACAGTTTGGATTAGCTCTGCCCGGTCAAGATCGGTGCTAGAGTTCTGTAGGTCAGTTTCAGGGGTTCACCGTCCACCATTTTGGTGTATGTATCGGCTGTTTTGGTTCCTTGGGCAGTCCCTCTTTTACATCTCGTTGTCTTCGCTGTACCAGGTGGCTGAGGCCCCTGATCTGTACAAGAGTGTACATATGGGACCTGGCCATCATCTTGGGGGTCCTAAGAGGCCTCTGTGAGACTCTGGATGACGTGTACTTGCAACTTTCTGTCACTTAAGACAGCAGTGCTTCCCTTAATAGGATGGGAGATTACGCGCAAAAGACTTTCTGAAGTCTTCCTGCACCCTACGCCGAGCTATGTCTCGCAGGTTCCTCACGTTGCCCCGTGTCCTATTAGGTTCCAGGCATTCTTCCTCCTCCAGGTGAGTCCCCTGTATAGGTCCTTATTAGTATCTGCCCAGTGTGGGCATTGGGCTGTTATGTCTGTTGCATGGCTCAGTGGAGCTCAGACCAGCTTATGTGCTATGGTCCACCCAGGCGGACTCTCCTGCTATTACGCAGTCAGTGAGCAGATGGACTGTGGAAAAATGTTATCAGCTATACTTAGGTGTAAGCCTCTGGCTTTCTGGCCCCCTTGGGGGCAGGGCACATTCCACAAGAGGTGTGGTGACTAGTGCCTTGTCATCTGGTATTCTTCAAGGATTGGTAGCGCTGCGGGATGGTCCATGCCCTTTGATGTTGCTCCGGTCCTATAATTGGATCTGGATGATTCTCTGGGCTGAAGACACTGTCAGTCCGGGGCGAAGTGGCATGTTTTGACACTCGTTTCCCATAGCGTTGGACGCAGCTCGAGTTCCTGAAGGGGAACGTCTCAGGTTACGTAGGTAACCAAGGTTCCCTGAGGGAATGAGACGTTGCGTCCCCAGGCCATTTTACCCTCGGCCTGACGGCGCTTACTGTGCTACAAAGCTGCTTGCCGTCTCCATCACGGGCTCCTTTATACTGCGCATTGCGGGTGCAACAACGTGCTCGGATGACATCACACCTGTCCATTGGACGAGATTTGACATATAATTCAGAGCCGGAAACGCAGCAAGCTTCCCCCCCATAGCGTTGGACGCAGCGTCTCGTTCCCTCAGGGAACCTTGGTTACCTACGTAACCTGAGACGTTCTCCTGTGTGTGAAATCACATCCTTCTGTCCGCTTCTACCGACTTATATCTGCTAAAGAGGAACTAGTGTATTCTTCTTGAACTAGCGTATTCTTCTTTGCATTTATTTTGTCTTAGTTTGATTCTTATTCCGGTTAGAGCACCCTTAGCAGTGAAAAAAAAATCTGTTGAATAGCCTTTGTATGAGCTGCATGGTTCAAAACCTATGAAAAAAGTAGCGGCTTATAGTCCAAAAATTACGGTAATTTTAACTCACCTTAATATGTGATATTTTAAATTCACAGTGTATTTGGGTCATTAACGAATAGAATACGGTTCGATTTTACTGTGTTTCTTTGAAGAGCTGGTTTGTACGATGTTTAATTTTAACTCACCTTAAGTGTTATTTTAAATCACTTCACAGTGTATTTAGTCCATCTCTAAATAGAGTAAATTTACTCTATTGATTTAACTGTGTTTCATCTCGATAAGGGTGTCTGAAGTGACAAACAGCATAACTACATAGTAATTGGCATGACCCCTTGTAGTCATTTGTTATGTACATTAATGTTTTATATGTTTCTTGAATCTGATTTTCTCAGGCAGGCCCACTCATTACAATCATCTGCATCAGCTATGCCCTTCAAGCAACAATCAACCTTTGACAGATCACTTCTGGTTCCTGGATAATTGAGACCCCAGCCACTCATCAAACTCATCTCATCAACCCGTTTCCAGTCCTCCATCAAACCACCCAGACTGTCAGAAATGTTTAGCTCACGCCTGTTTTGACCTTGATTTAGCCATGCCTTTGTCTGCTTTGGTTGCTGTTGTAATTTTGGTTGGGAGGTAAGAATCTAGAAAGGTTTTTCTTTGATGAGATTGTCTTGAAGTGACATTGTAATTTACACTCCTGAGATATCCAGGTTAAAACCATTACATTTCATTCCATACAGAGGTTCTGGAACTGAGCCATTGAGCTTTGTTTTCGCCACATAAGGTTTTTATGCCGCCAATCAGCAAACAGTGGGAGTGGCGGCGAGGGAAGACATCAACTTCGTGCTCTAGGTTGGATTTGTAGTCAGTCTACAAGTAATGGCAGTGGAGGAGACAGCAGTGTATGAGGAAGTTTTTGCAGCTCTTCAAAACATCTACAGATGTTGCAACTCATAAAACTGACAAATTCTTATTTTGTGGGCTTACTCTCCACGTTTCATTGACCAACTTGCTTCACTAGTTGCAAAGGAAGTGGCTAGGATACAATATAGCGATGCTAAGTTCGTTGTTGTGGTTGTATCCATTCTTGTAGGGCTAATTAAAGAAAAACTGAAGGAGGCTGAGAAATTAGGAATTTGTGCTGGTCAGCTCCGTGTGCATCATGATGTGGATATTGATATTACATATGGCGGATTCAGTTTGATGTTTGGGAGCCCAGAGTGTGGCTACAGAATCCCAAATGGAGATGAACGCTAGCCTTGTGAAAGCTGAGGTGTGAGTTACTGATGTCGAACATGAATTTACTGTTCGCAATTGTTCTATTAATTCTTAAATTTGTCTTGCAAAGTCTACAGTAGTTGTTAACAGGCGTCTCAAACATATTGGTGCAACTCATTTTGTAGTTGTGATGTCGGGGCAGATCACAGATGCCTGGGCAAAGTCATTTCCCAAGAACAGACGACGATATGTGAGAAATTGAGTATCCGGTTTGGTCACGAACAAGTAACGATTGAAGAAGAGATGCAGACAGAAGAGAAATACAAGGTTCCCGCACAGTGATACACATATTGCACTAACGTGTTCAGAAATTCCCTGCGACCTTTCCAATTAAAATAGAATAGAGTTAATCCATACTTGTCTGTTAAACTTCCATTTCCCAAGTAGAGCTTCCATTTCCATAAAGATTTCCCTTCCTAAGGTAGGATATTACTGTCTGTTATTCTTTAGTTGTAGACTACAACGCCATCAACATTTTTTTTTCTCTACCTGTGTTTATTTTGTTTGCTGCATCTTTGTTTTCAATTAGGTCAAGCTCAAACCACTCTCCACCAATTGGATTGCGTATTCCTTGTGCGATGTCAAACTCACCAGCGATCAACAGTCGACATCTCTTCTTACTCTATAATCAGCCTGGTTCTGGCTTGGCGTTGTTTCGTTTGCTTCTGAGCAGATAGTTTTGATTATCTTGTTTGTCATTTCTTGTTGCTACTGAGTGCAGTTTCTTTTTAATTAACCGTCTAGACATCGAATGTCACCGAGTCATGCTGGCTGTTTCCCATCCTACAGCAGAGGACAGTTTAACACATTTGGTGATTATCTCTGTCTAGAACATTAGCTTAGAGGGGTACCACTTGTTACATTAGAACACAGCCAGAATATTATTTACATTTATTTACAATTTCTGCTTCAAAAAGAAGCTTTTTGTATAATATCATGTTTATTTTGTATAATAAAAATGACTTTATCTTGATTAGATGTTTGTTTTTATGCTATTAGTTAGATTACAAAGTAGGGGGATTTTGGCATCTCTTATTTTCCTTCTGTGTTCTGGGTGTTAATGTTGAATTGTATATATTGTAAGTAGAAGCAACACCCCCATCATAATGTATATATATATATATATATATATATATATATATATATATATATATATATATATATATATATATATATATATATATATATATATATTTACTCAATGGCTCAGTTCCAGAACAAAATGAAATGTAGTGACAGAGGCTGGTTTTCACTATGCTACTTCTGAGGTAAGCTCCATTATTATCTTTTATTGTATTAGCCTTATTTTTATGAGTAAATACTATCCTTCATTGAAAACCTCTTCATTTCTTAATTTTCCCTTTGTTGTGTGTGTGTGCCAAGAACGTAACAGTGATTCAACTTTACTTGTTTCAGAGTATCTATGATTTAATGAATTGATTACACATTTTTATTCATTGAATGGTTTCAGTGGCTTTTGAAGGATTTGATCAAAGGGATTCGGGAAGTCATTAAACCTTGGTAAACACCATTCACAAGAACTGTTTACAACTTTATGATATCTAAATTGAAACCAGTTGTCAGCTGAAATGAGTTGCTTTCCGCATCTAGTTTTTCGTCTTCTGAAGTTTAAAAAAACAATTAAAAACCAAACCAAGGCTCTATGCTCTTAATTGTAAGCCACAAAGAAGTAAATTTGGTTTACACATTTCACATCTCTTTCTCTCCTCAACTCCTGCAAATTGAGACATAACAGAGTACACATTTGTAATCACCCCTCCTTTCTCCTCAATTCCTAATGGCTCATCAGGCATTTCCTGGACTTCCTGCTTTCCAGTCCAGCTGTGCAGTCCACCTGCTCTGCTTGGAGAATCAACTCTTCCCCACGACTGCTGGAGTTGATTAACTGCTCTGAAAAAAGTGCGGAGGTGAATTTAGATGCAACTCTTGTAGAGTGGAGGAAAACAGTGACAGGTACATATGATCGGTGCCAGAATCCAAGTCAAACATCCAAGTCCTTGTAGGATTTTCAGATCCCAATCACAGCTGAAAAAGTTGGCCCAAAGCCATTTCGAATCCTCGTAGAGAGATAATGTGGAGGACATGAAACGGGGTAATTTCTGCTCTTTGTGTACCTGTCATCACCACGTGGCAGGGGAAAGTGTTGAGTCACTCCTGGGATTCGACCCAAATACCTGTAGCATTTTATAATGGGGTTTGAAAGGCTTGTTTTCAGAGAGGCAGGTGCTTTTAATTCTCCATCAAGGTCTTCTTGACTAGTTTGCTGTTCTTTTGTTTTATCTCACTGCAATGTGTCATCGTTAATCTGTTATGTACAGAGGGGTTTGTGGCACCACCAAGTTTCTGTAGAAGGTCAACTGTTAGTAAGGTCACCAGGAATCAGATACTATCTTTAAAGACACTGTTAATCAGAGGACAGTCATCTTTTCTTACAGTAAATTTAGCTGCAGTTTTGGTTAATTTTACTTATTTTGAAAAGGGAGTCATGAGAGCTAGAGGTGAATGCCATGTGCCATGAGAGTCAGTGTTTTCAGAGAAGAGAGATTCCAGATTCACTTGAAATAAATCTGAACTATATTATCAGATTGTCCATCCAGCACCTCCTGAGGAATGTAGGGGGTGATCCGGCCAAAGCTGAAGAAGGCATCAAAAGACTTGGCTTAGGAGGTGGAAAGAGTATGTCAACACAATCGCTGTTGTGACGGTATTCTCTGGGCTCAAGTTCATCTAGTACACCACTCCATTTCTCGCTAAACAACCTTGTGATACTAGCCAATTATGAGCAGAGTGATGTCGTGCACCTTACATTTCGAGTGAGGGGATGTGGCAAAGTGTTGGAGTAGGTGGTAGAGGAGGAGAACGCATGATAACGGAGGAGAGTCATAAAAAATACGCTTACCACAAAAAGCAACACGAAAATGTTCACAAATTTAGGACACCAACACAAAACCAACTACACAGGCGTGAAGCAAAAGTGAGTGAAAAGATGGAGAGCGCTTCAGGAAGGCATCAGAAGAATGATCTGAACAATAGGAGAGCAGGATGCTATGCACGATCACACAGCATCAGGGCTGGAACTGACCAATAGGAGAGCAGGATACTACACATGAACACACAGCATCAAGCCTGGAACTGACCAATAGGAGAGCAGGACACTATACATGAACACACAGCATCAGGGCTGGAACTGACCAATAGGAGACCAGGATACTAAGCATGAACACACAGCATCAGGTCTGGAACTGACCAATAAGAGAGCAGAATACTACACATGAACACACAGCATCAGGCCTGGAATTGACCAATAGGAGAGCAGGATACTACCCACGAACACACAGCGTCAGGGATGCAACTGTCCAATAGGAGAGCAGGATACTACGCACAAACACACAGAATCAGGGCTGGAACTGACCAATAGGAGAGCAGGATGCTACGCATGAATACACAAAATCATGGCTGGAACTGACCAATAGGAGAGTAGAAAAGTTTGTGGCGCCTTGAATGCAGTCACGTGATGCCCAGTGTTGTTCGCTGTTATATACAGTCAATGGTTGTCAGCCTCGCAAATTTCAAATGTTGAATATGTACATGTATGTATTGAGCGTTTTTTGTTTCTTGGAATTTTTTTCTTATGGAGCAAAATATTTTTGAGCATTCGTATCTTGAGGTACCACTGTACATTTATGTGCTGATAAAAAGTTTTATAGAGCTATATTAGCTACCAAAGTGAAGTTACTTTTCCTTTGCTTTTTTTGGTCTATTAACAAACAAAGGCGATCAATGTGTTTTTCTTTTAATTTAAATGTTCTATTTTTCCCACCATATTTTGAGTCAATGGTGTGCTACCCGGAAGAGTCATGAATAATCAATAAAAGTTAACCAATAATCTTGAAGCAGGTAAGCACGGGTGGGCGGACATGGATCGCTCTGCACCGGCTCCTATTACTGCATTCTGCAATCTTACCCTCTCCAATAGACTGGGGTCATTAACAGTTTACTGTCTGTTGTATTTTCTTTTTCCTTCTGTTGATCTTTTCCTGTGTTATATTAACAACATTATGTTGTTAAAAGCAATGTATCCCAACAGTTATGAGCTGAAGGATGCAGAAAATCAACCTTTTTGGCTGCAGGCTTTCAACGGAGCTCTGTCCTATTAAGGTGCATCATTCCTGACTGTTTTCAGGCCACTTTAGAGTCACCCTTACCTGATTATCATGGTTGGAGTGAACCACTCCTGCAGCTGGGACAGCTCGGCTATGGCCTTATGCCAGAGCATCAGGCCTGAAGCTTGTACACACTGTACATCTAAATTCGGGATGTCATTCCATTGGGTTCATCTAAACTACAGCAATAAAGAGCTGCAGCAATAAGTCGGATTTTCATGTAAAAACTGAATTGCACAACCGTCTAGGGTTTATTTTCATGCAGCTTTGAATGCTGTCTTTTTCACTAACATCAAAACTTTGCTAGAGCTCATCAGCAGTGTTCTGTCTCTCCTTTGTTTGAGTGTGTGATGCACTCGTGTGTCGTCTGACCACCCAGATTTAGGCCCATTATAAAAACACTTCAATTTCCAATCTCTGATAGCGATATGCTACGGCTGAGAGGACCTCAGAAGAGCAGGCTGTTTCAGTCAACTCTGTCTACATCAGAGGAACAGACACATATGTTTAGGAAACAGCTAGTCAAGCTTACATGTCCAAAATTTCCTCCTCACCCGCGTAACCTAAACAAGCTGATCTGCTTCTAAACTGTCATTACAACGCTGTTTTGGTGTTATGCTCTAGATGTAAATATCTGGTTTGTTTTATGGGTGTAGTATATAGTGGCTTACCCAAAAAGATTCCGATGAGTCTCTGGAGAGTGTTGTTGAATATAACTTTATGAATCTGTTCAGCAGCATTTCGAAGAAAACATTAGTTTTGAAAAGCCCCTATTGTGATTTTGAGAGGTTCCTTTTTATTATTTTGGTGGTCTCCAACTACAGGTTGACACACGTGAGCCTGAAAAAAGATTTGCGATTTGGTCCCAATTCTCAAATGATTTGTTTAGTGACCCGTTTGTAAAAAATAAATCAATAAATCTTTCTCTATGTGATACAAATGTAGCAGCATATGGAGCTACTGAATGAAATCTATTTGGCCCAGTTTTGACCTTGTTTAGAGAAATTACTTTGGCAAAAATGAGCACAATCAACACAACATCAAACTGCC
Organism: Danionella dracula; assembly: GCA_900490495.1. Lineage (NCBI taxonomy): Eukaryota > Metazoa > Chordata > Actinopteri > Cypriniformes > Danionidae > Danionella > Danionella dracula. Next base: position 725,557 of record UELW01000461.1, read on the forward strand.
TGTGGTTGAATAAAAAGTCAAGCTTACCAGAGAAGCTCGAGGCTTGTCGTGAGAGCATTCATCATTCAGGGCCCTGATTGAAAATATGGTTCCAGTTCCTTACTCCACAGAGAATAAATTCATTCTCCACCAATCAGACCCAAATAAACTGAAACATTTTCCCTTCCTACATGCTAATCTCTGTGAAAAACTTGCATTACCGTGCATCTCCTCTTGCGAAAGTTTAGTCCGAGATCCATTATCTATATGGTTTTTAATTCGGTTTCTCAGCATGAGTGAATGATGTGGGAGATTCACGGGCTAAAAGATTCACTTTCATCTAGATTTCACTTCATCTATTTCTTACTTAAGGCACTGTTTTGGTACACAAAGCACTTTTAGATTTAAAACTCCAGCAGGGTGTTCCTCAAACCTAAAGCTATGTTTCACACCACATGAGAGGTCATATTTAAAAACCCATAATAGCAGCTTTTTCATTGGTGTTTGTCAAGAGACTCCATCTTTACATGACATAGCCGAAGCTGGTCACAGAGCTGCTGTTTTAACTCTTTATTTGTACCGACTCAATTGAGTGTAGTGATTCCAATACATCACAATACACCAATTCACCTGTGTTATATTAGGGAGTCAGAGACAGGGAAAGTATTTAACCTTGGATGCATGTCAATCAATCAAGTTTTTATATGGCACTTTTTTTAGAATTGGCTTTCAAAGCAGCTTCTCAAAGTCCTAATATAGGTCAGGTAGGGTGAATAGGAGTTCCCTCTGTGAGGCCCCTGGGAGCCTCGCTGACTGAGGCAGGTGCTAATCACCTTCCCAGCATAAAGAATACACAAACTTAAGATCCATCGACGAACAGTTCGCAGCACCTTTTTTTGCAGTTCACAAAAACTAAACATAAACATAAACGAATAAACAAAAAAAACAATGGTTAGAATAATGTAACACAGACAACAAACAGGTGATCAGCATCAGCTGCAGGATGAGAGATAAATGATGAGGAGAGGTTAGAGAAGCACATTGAACCACATTGTTTTTTCAACAGTTTGTATGTTTATAGTGCTCAGACACCAGAACCCTGTTGACAAATACCCGGAGCCAGTAATTGGAATGCTAGATTAAACAGATATGTTTTTAATTAGTTTGAACTCTGCTAGAGTCACTTGCTTACACACAGCACTATCATTTATTGCATTAAAAAAGCCAATATTGATAAACTAACTCAACACGTAACGACTAGATTATTCCTAAATAGAGTGAATTTAGCTGTCTGAGCAGGTCGGACTTGATGGCTAGAGTTTCATCCTTTATCACAAGTGACAAATGTTTGTCCTGGGAGTACACTGACAGCAGTATCATCTCCCCGCCACAAGTAGGTGCTGTTTGTCCTGGGACATCTCTTCACCAAAGATGAGGAGGTCCTGGGAGAGCAGGACTGAGAGTGATTCTTGGTATTCAGCTTGATACTACAGAGCTATAGTCTGACTGAAACATTAACAAACAAATTTAGACTTAATTTTTTAGTCAATTATTAAAAACATAAAGTCAATAATTGTCACATCGGAGCTTGAGGAATGATGCAAATAAAGTCACTTGGCCATCAACAGTGTGTAAACTCTCATGACGTTTTAAACTTGTTGGATCAAGATTAAATTACTTACTTTGTTTAACACATTGTTCAACAACACTTCAGTTTGAGCTTATACAACAATCTCAACAAAAAGGAAAACAACCATGAGAATATAGCTTAAGGTAAATCAGACTCCACTCTCTGCTAACACTTTTGTTAGCATGCTGATCCTAAAAGATTTACCGCACTAAATGTTTATTTTGTTTTTCTTTTGCGGTTTACAACCGAGTGATGGCATATTTTATGTGATGGACGTCAGCCAACATGTTTACGTCGTAGCTTCAAGACTTTATTTGAACGTAACCTTTAAAATCAACTGATATCTACACTTTTAGTGTGTTGAAAACATTAAAATGATATAAAATGAACTCAGAAAGTAAAGCTTACAGCTGGCTGGTGCCTATCATTAGCACATTTTTTTCTGAAATATGAGCAATTCACAAGCCTAATCAACATTTGCACTTCTGTTCAAGAAAAAACTAATACTCACCTGCCTCAAAGCATATTTATCTCCCCAATGATAGTCTTCCATCGCCGAGAGCTAAAGTATAGTTAAGCACCGCTTCAGTTTCCACTACAACCACATCTCTTGATCTCTGTGTTACCAGAGCAAACACACGCTCTGAGATGATGACAGTTGATCATTTTAACACTGAACATGCTAGAACATCTGAACCTACAGTGATTTATCTCCTGAAAGAGAACAGTTCATTCTGGTGGAAAGTTTTATGTGACCCGATGTGAGTTGTTCCAAATGTTTGACATTAAATGTTTAAATTAAATTAAATGTTAAATACCATTGTACTGTAGGGGTGTACCTATACACTGACTTCACAATTCAATATGTATCTAAATACACTGCCCACAATATGATATGTATCACTATATTTGATCAAAATATAACAGTTTTCACTTTGTTGTAAATAACTAACAAATCTGATGATAAAGTTTTTTGGATCCTGGTCATTGTACGTAACTGTAATTATTTCTGACAATTTGTGTGAAAGTACTGCAGGGTGGGTAATAGAACCGCCACCTTAACTTGGTGGAGGGGTTAGCGTGCTCGAAGGATCCTAGGAGCTATGTTGTCGGGGGCTTGCTGCCCCTGGTAGGGTCTCCCAAGGCAAACAGGTCCTAGGTGACGGGTCAGACTAAGAGCGGTTCAGAAGCCCTGAATGATGACAAGAACGGATTCCGCGACGTCGCCCGGATTGGCGTCACCGGGGCCCCACCCTGGAGCCAGGCCTGGGGTTGGGGCTCGCAGGCGAGCGTCTGGTGGCCGGGTCTTTTCCCATGGGACCCGGCCGGGCCCAGCCCGAAAAGGCCACGTGGGATCGCCCTCCAGTAGGCCCACCACCCGCAGGAGGGACCGTAAGGGGCCGGTGCTTTGTGATCTGGGCGGCAGCCGAAGGTGGGGACCTCGGCGGCCCAATCCATGGACACAGAAGCTAGCTCTGGGGACATGGAATGTAACCTCGCTAGGGGGAAAGGAGCCTGAGCTTGTGCGGGAGGTGGAGCGCTACCGGCTAGAGATTGTCGGGCTCACCTCCACGCACAGCCTGGGCTCTGGAACCCAGCTCCTCGAGAGGGGCTGGTCTCTTCACTACTCTGGAGTCCCCCGCGGTGAAAGGCGGCATGCTGGTGTGGGCCTGCTCATAGCCCCCCAGCTCAGCCGCCATGTGTTGGAGTTTTCCCCAGTGAGCGAGAGGGTCGCTTCCCTCCGCCTTAGGGTTGGGGGCAGGTCTCTCACTGTTGTTACGGTCTACGGGCCGAACAGAAGTGCAGAGTACCCGGCCTTCTTGGAGTCCCTGGGAGGGGTGCTGGAAAGTGCTCCAACCGGGGACCCCATCGTTCTTCTGGGGGACTTCAATGCGCACGTGGGGGATGACAGCGTCACCTGGAGGGGCGTGATTGGGAGGAATGGCCTCCCCGACCTGAACCCGAGTGGTGTTCTGTTATTGGACTTCTGTGCTCGTCACGGTTTGTCCATAACAAACACCATGTTCAAGCACAAGGGTGTCCACCGGTGCACGTGGCACCAGGACACCTTAGGCCGAAGGTCGTTGATTGACTTCGTTGTCGTATCATCTGACCTTCGACCATGTGTTTTGGACACTCGGGTGAAGAGAGGGGCTGAGCTATCAACCGATCACTACCTGGTGGTGAGTTGGATCCGCTGGCTGGGAAGGAGGCCGGAAAGACCTGGCAGACCCAAACGTACGCTGAGGGTCTGTTGGGAACGTCTGGCAGAGCCCCCTGTCAGAGTGAGCTTTAACTCCCACCTCCGGGAGAGCTTCCACCAGATACCGGGGGAGGCTGGAGACATGGAGTCCGAGTGGACCATGTTTTCCACCTCTATTGTCACTGCCGCAGTGCGAAGCTGTGGCCGTAAGGTCTCTGGTGCCTGTCGTGGCGGCAATCCCAGAACCCGGTGGTGGACACCGGAAGTAAGGGATGCCGTCAAGCTGAAAAAGGAGTCCTATCAGGCATGGTTGGCTTGTGGGACTTCGGACACAGCCGACCGGTACCGGCAGGCCAAGCGCGCAGCAGCCAATGCTGTGTTAGAGGCAAAAACTCGGACCTGGGAGGAGTTCGGGGAGGCCATGGAGGAAGACTATCGGTCGTCCTCAAAGAAGTTCTGGCAAACTGTCCGGCGCCTCAGGAGGGGAAAGCAGTGCCCCACCAACACTGTTTACAGTGGAGGTGGAGAGCTGTTGACCTCGACCAGGGATGTGGTCGGGCGGTGGAAGGAATACTTTGAGGATCTTCTCAATCCCACTGTCACGTCCTCTGTCGAGGAGGCAGAGGCTGGGGTAGTTGAGGTGGATTCGTCTATCACCCAAGCCGAAGTTACTGAGGTGGTCGGTAAGCTCCTCAGTGGCAAGGCACCGGGGGTGGATGAGATCCGCCCTGAGTACCTCAGGTGCCTAGATGCTGTGGGACTGTCCTGGCTGACACGTCTCTGCAGCATCGCGTGGCAGTCAGGGACCGTACCTCTGGAATGGCAGACCGGAGTGGTGGTCCCTCTTTTCAAGAAGGGGGACCGGAGGATGTGTTCCAACTACCGGGGGATCACACTCCTCAGCCTCCCGGGGAAAGTCTATGCCAGGGTACTGGAGAGGAGAGTTCGGCCGATAGTCGAACCTCGGATGCAGGAGGAACAATGCGGGTTTCGACCTGGTCGTGGAACACTGGACCAGCTCTATACCCTCTGCAGGGTCCTCGAGGGGTCATGGGAGTTCGCCCAACCGGTCCACATGTGCTTTGTGGATTTGGAGAAGGCGTTCGACCGTGTCCCTCGTGGTGTCCTGTGGGAGGTGCTCTGGGAGTATGGGGTCCGGGGCACTCTGCTAAGGGCTGTCCGGTCCCTGTACAACCAGAGCAGGAGCTTGGTCCGCATTGCCGGCACAAAGTCAGACCTATTCCCAGTGCGCGTTGGCCTCCAGCAGGGCTGCCCTTTATCACCAGTTCTGTTCATAGTTTTTATGGACAGAATCTCAAGGCGCAGCCGGGGGCCGGAGGGGGTCCGGTTCGGGGACCTCAGGATTTCATCACTGCTGTTTGCAGATGATGTTGTCCTGTTGGCTTCTTCGGGCCTGGACCTGCAGCGTGCGTTGGGGCGGTTTGCAGCCGAGTGTGAAGCGGCTGGGATGAGGATCAGCACCTCCAAGTCTGAGGCCATGGTTCTCGACCGGAAAAAGGTGGCCTGCCCTCTCCAGGTCAGTGGAGTGCTCCTGCCTCAGGTGGAGGAGTTCAAGTATCTCGGGGTCCTGTTCACGAGTGAGGGGAGGATGGAGCGCGAGATCGACAGACGGATCGGTGCAGCATCTGCAGTGATGCGGTCGCTGTATCGGTCTGTTGTGGTGAAAAGGGAGCTGAGCCAAAAGGCGAAGCTCTCGATTTACCGGTCGATCTACGTCCCTACTCTCACCTATGGTCATGAGCTTTGGGTCATGACCGAAAGGACAAGATCCCGGATACAAGCGGCCGAAATGAGCTTCCTACGCCGGGTGGCTGGGCGCTCCCTTAGAGATAGGGTGAGAAGCTCCGTCACCCGGGGGGAGCTCGGAGTAGAGCCTCTGCTCCTCCACATCGAGAGGAGTCAGCTGAGGTGGCTTGGGCATCTGTTCCGGATGCCTCCTGGACGCCTCCCAGGGGAGGTGTTCCGGGCATGTCCCACTGGGAGGAGGCCCCGGGGAAGGCCCAGGACGCGCTGGAGGGACTATGTCTCCCAGCTGGCCTGGGAACGCCTCGGGATCCCTCCCGGGGAGTTGGAAGAAGTGTCTGTGGAGAGGGAAGTCTGGGCATCCCTGCTTAGACTGCTGCCCCCGCGACCCGGCCCCGGATAAGCGGGAGAAGATGGATGGATGGATGGATGGATGGGTCATGTGTTGGCCGCACATTTTAAGCTGCAAAAAGACAAGAAAAAAAACATGAAAGCAATACAAAAACTAGAACTTAAACCACTAACAGACACTGATAAATTCTTTTATAGTTTGGAGATCCAGTTGAAGGGTAAGTTTAGGGAAAGGACGAGATTTAGAACAACGAGGAGAGAAGATTAAATAATAAATAAAATTCCCCTATCCTGTCCATTTTCGGGTTTGTGTTCCTTGATTCGTAAGCTTTAACCTGCTTCCTCACTTCCTCTTCTCCTTTATATAGTATCTAAGGACATAGCACCCTCTGTGGTTGGGAGAAGTAACAACATGACATCTTCATGATTAATTTCTGTAAAAAGAAATCTGTTACAGGCTTAATAGAGTATGCCACTAGGTTTAAATAAATAAAATCTGAATATAACATTTTGAGATACTTAATTGATTTTTCTTAGTTGTCAATTATAATCATACATAATTAAGCAAATAAACACTTCAAACTTCTCAGTCTTTGCGCAATTAATGAATACAATATACAAGCTCCAATGTTTAAACGAAATTACCAAAATGAACCATATTTTCCATATGAACATCCAAGAAAAGATGTATTTGCATGTCTTTTTCATTTTGACTCTAATTTTCAACCAAGACCGGGCGTCATGAGAGGATGTCTTTTCAACAGCCTTTGAACGTCTAAGGGTTTGCTGGGAAGCCTCTTGTCCTGGAGTATAATTTACTGGAAATACATCATCAACATTTCAGGGCATCCCCAAACATGCTGCTCGAGTGGAAGATAAAAAGTGGAAAACAACACAGGTCACTGTAAATCCTCATCATTTTCTCTCCCTTATCTATGGTGCAGGTTAAAGCTCTGCAAATGTGATTTTATTTTGCAGACGAGCACACCGCAAGAACTCGCTTGATGTTTTCAGGATGTGGGTAATGATTTACGAGACCCTGTTGCTCTTCCTCGTTCTCCGGTCATCCTTCTCATAATCTTTCCCCATGTGTTTTTTCCTTCAAAGACTTTCAATGTAGTGACACAATGGAATCACCTCCTTATCGCTCTGAGAGCAAATCCTCACAAACTCGCTTCTGCAGACTTTCCACCGCTGTCTGGTGCTTCTGCCAGGTTTCAAGTGACTCATGACTGGCTGTTAATGCTCCTGAATGTGAGCCAGAGGATGTGTAAGAGAGTTGTGTTATTTTGTGGCTTGTGGTAAATATGATTTCAAATCTGATAAACGGCGTTCCAGAATCAAGCATGGAACACAATCATTGTGTGTACCTTTTATATTAATTCCCTGACATTTTTTTAATAGCTAATTAATGAATGAACTCTAGTATGGATCACATGGTTTTCATTTTGAGTGAGAGGGTCAGATATTATTACAGTATTATATTTACACAACTATACATACTAGTTAACCTGGGAGGGAGTAATGTCCTTTTTCTTAATAAAAAAAAAAATAAGAAGAATTCAGCCTTTCATTTACGCCTAAGTGAGTTGACCTTCCTGGTTTACAGGTACTTCATCTACAATCATGGGTTCAAGCAAGCATTTTTGAAGAAACAAGGTTTTTCTTGCTAAAGTATCTAAAGTATTACCTTGTGACACATCTTCTTTCGTTCAAGGGAGATTCTTTCAGTGTTTTGATGGCGAAGCTGGTTATGACCAATATACAATGGCAAACAAGAGTGAGTTAATAAACAAAAACTGAAAATAGATGTGTTCCCTAATCCTTATATAACAACCAATACAATGGTACATCCGCATGTGCAGATGAAGAAAATTTTGTTTATGTCTTCTTGAGCTCCAGAATGGACTGTTGTAACGCTGTGTTAGCCGACTGCCTTGTCGCCGCGCTACAAATATTAAAGTTAGATTTCTCACATGAACAAAAAAATATGATCAAATTACACCGGTTCTGTGCTCATCTTCATTAGCTTCCTGTAAAATATCGCATTGACTACAAGATACTGCTCCTAGCTTTTAAGGCCCTAAATGGCTTGGCTCTGACCTACCTGAGCAGTCTCCTACCACGATATATTACAGCCCGCTCGCTTCGATCACAAGAAGCAGCTCTACTGATCATTCTGAAGATGATTAAATCCACAAGAGGTGGAAGAGCATTCTCATATAGAGCTCTGAAGCTCTGGAACAAACTCCCGGATGTTGTCTGGAGCTTAGCTACGCTCAAAAAGTTCTATGTATCACAACTGGCTCCTAGTATGTGTCCAAACTGGTATGGTGTCTGGGCCCTATAAGCATTGAAATTATTGAAATATACCATGTGATTCAATTTACCTATCTAACCCATCCTCCGATGCTAATCACCAGTTTGTGTTTCACTGTTTTATCCACTGTTTGTTTTTCATGTGCATCTGTTTTTTCCCACATCAACATCAAAATAAGTGGTTTGGTTACTTTATTTCACCCAAAATTGGTGTAAACCGGTCTTTTAGAATAAGTTCAATAAGAATATATGTGAATTAAGTTACTCTTAATCCACTTTAGGCCGTTGTGAAGCTGCTTTAAAGGAACTGCTAAAAAACACGATAAAGTTTTAGTTGATTGGTAATGTGTACTAAGTTAATACATTTATAATGCCTATAAAATATATATTTATAATTATACATATTTAATCAGTTTTAGTAGCATCACGGTGGTGCAGTGGGTAGCACGGTCGTCTCACAGCAAGAAGGTCACTGGTTCTAGGCTCGGCTGGGTCGGTTGGCATTTCTGTCTGGAGTTTGCATGTTCTCCCCGTGATCATGTGGGTTTACTCCAGGTGCTCCGGTTTCCCCACAAGTCCAAAGACATGCAGTCTTTGGACAGGTCTTACTCAATTCTAAGTGAATTGAGTAAGAACGATTGCCCATAGTGTTGAAGTGTGAGTGAGTGTGTGTGAATGTTTCCCAGCGATGGGTTGCGGCTGGAAGGGCATCCGCCGCGTAAAACATATGCCAGAGAGTTGGCGGTTCATTCCGCTGTGGCGACCCCGAAAGGAAAAAGCCGACATGAAGATGAAAGAATAATCAGTTTTAACATTTTCATTATAGAACACAAAGATTTGATAGCTCAGTTTTTTATCTGGCACATTAACTGGTATGCCATGTTTAAAAATAATTTGCAGAATGCTACAATGTAGTTTAGGTCGATAGAAAGAATTATATGTGTGAATGTGAATGCCTCATAAACTGTGTTTTTGATACTTAAAAAAAAGTCTGTTTTGATTAACATCAAATAATCTTACCTAACCAGTCAAAAGTTCTCCTGTCAGCCACAAACTACTCACAGAAGTTGCCTAAACACATCAACTCTCGCAAAATTCTTCAGAGACAGAAATCCTTCTCAATTCCTGGAATTCTCCTCACTGGAAACCACTTTGAGGCCTGAGTATGATATAGATCAGTATTCTTGATTGCACATGAAGCAGAACACTTTAAATGTGACTTTCTAATAATACAGCCATGTATGCTGTGATAAAATCAAACGGCTATTATTTAAGCAGAGTTAATCCGTTTTTATGTTCATAAGATTTCATCAAGTCCCAGTTGAGGTTGACTCACCATACAAGTCAAAATCCTTTGGACCATTGCCACCTTCACATCACTCAGCGTTTTCCTCTCGCAGCCCTCATCTTCAGCTGATATTTCAATGTGATTCGAGTTAGATATGAAAACACTCCATGTTTTCACATCTCACCGGGCGCACAGTTCATGGATACAACCCTGACAGGTTGACTCAGAGAGTATGTACGCATTCGAGGGGAGCCTAGAGAGTTCATTCATCTTATTCTTGCCTGCCTTATAGAGGAGGTTCATCGTAGCTGTCGTCGGGTTTTGTTTGTGTGTCTGGCCGGGGGTCTTGGGTGGAGCGGTCAGTGCTGGTTTGACCCCGGCCGTGTGCTAAACCCATCACATATACAACAGTAGCGAAGGTCGGGCTCGGTGGATGCTGCTTGCCCTTGACTGGTGAGCGTTAAACCGCTCACATCTGGTATGCTATTTGGGTTGAGGATTTGGAGAGACATGGAACAAAGATGGGAAAGAAAATGGTAATAGGACAACAATGTGAGAGTTACATAAATTGAATATACTCTTAGAAGTTAAGTTTACAAATAATATTTAACTCACACTTTATTTTTGGGTTTGTTTTTTTTGGGGGGGGGGCTATTCCTATGAGAGGCACATGCAAATCAAAGTACTTTCTGTATTTATGGTAAAATAATAGCAGACAGTTCTTGGAGGGAAAATGTCTGACCTGTCTTGGCAAGGTGGGTCGCCCACCTGTTCAATGTAAGGAGAGACACTAATTTAAATGAATAGGTAAGAATCTGCTCCACCTACTGGCTGTAAGGGTAGGGGTATACACTTTAATCATAACACTTACCTGCCTCAGATCCTATGTCTCCAACAATCATAAAATGTAATGAGCATGCATTGCCTTCGAATAAGGGGCAGGTGGGGTCTGGTGGATAAAGAGATCGATTTGTGATCGGAAGGTTGCAGGTTCAAACCCCAAACCCAACGAGTTGAAGGTGGTGTGAGTAAGGCACTAGTTTCCCAACTGCTCCCCGTGCGGCGTAGCCCTAGCTGCCAATTTTTCTGGGTGTGTTTGTTCACTCCTCTGAGTTTAGACTGTTATGGGTTACACGCAGAGCACAAACTCTGGGTATTGGTCACTCCATGTGTGGCCAACTGGTCACTTTCACATCACTTTAATAAAAGAGCTTTCTGTTATTACCCAAATTAGCCACTCCTTTGTAACTTTTGAAATTGTTGTATCTCCTCAAACAAGGCCTGACAGTCATCGTAGCATGGTGCCTCTGCACTGCATGAACCAGGCGCTGGAAAAGCGCTCTCCCATAAATGTTTGTTTGCCTCATTAAAGCATTCTGCATGTTTTCATTCCCAGAACTGTAATTGTGCACCTTCAATGGCTCCCGAACAGCAAACTGACCTTACATCCCAGCATGCAACTGGTTGTGATTCGAGATTTACATAGAGAGCAGGATTTAGGTACTTTTTCCTCCGTGAGAGAACAAGCGATAGATTATGACAGGTCCAAGGCGGTTGCTTGAATTGAAACTCATGAGCCGGAACATATGCCATTTTCACTCAGCGTGGATTATTTCTGTTCTACGTTTGTTTTTAACAGGCAATTACAGTTCTGTGGTACCTTGAAATAATGACTGATTGACCTCGCAGGAGATGAGTGGACTCGTTTATGCACTCTCGAAACCATAAAAGCCTCCTTTTCATAAATGTTCAACGGTATAATATGTTTTTTGAGGATTTCTCCGTTATTGCATTTGGTTTTCTTGCCTTTTTTTGTTTAGCTTTGTGTCGTTAATCTTTTGGAATAATCCACTGTGCTTTGTGGATTCCTGTCATTTGGATTGAATGGGGGAAAGCAATGGTTTGTTTCTAACCCATGTTAAAATCCATGTTGGAAAATCAAATGATGTCCAGAAATGTGTATAAAGCATTTAATGTGCATAAAGTTTGTACCAGGAAAATTCAGTTAAAAGTTAATTATTCCTCCAAGTATGTCCACCTTGTAATTTGTAGCTTCTATCCCCTTTCTTAAGAAATAATAGAAGTCAAATAAACATGAGGTCTTTCCTTTGTTGACAGAATCATTAGAGTCCAGTAAATAAAACCAGTGCAAACAAAACCAAAAATCAGCAGCTTCTATGAAATTAAAGAAATTCTGAATTAAAAAATAAAGCATAGCATTACCTGGGCATTTATTCTGTTCTAGTTTCAAATTATTACTCAAAAAATGCTGAAAGCTTAGAGTTTTTTTATGTTGCCCCAAAATCCACGTTACCCTCTGTGAACCAATCGTGCATCGATGTGTTTTAAATGTATGTGCAGTCTCGTAGATTACTCATATTGTCCTTTCAGTTCATTTATTTATTTCGCATGGTTCACTTCTTCATAAGAGCTGTGCTTTGTTTCATAGTGGTGCTTGACATAGGCACTTTTAATTAATTATTTGGTTTGGAACAGCTTGCCGAATGAATTAACTTTATTTCTCATAGAAGTAAAAACAGGAGTATAAATTCATTAATTGGCCAATCAGCGATCAAGATGATGTCATACCACGCATTTCTTTCAAAACTACCACTTCGACTTGAATTGATACTCACTAATTAAACCATGTTCAAGTGGTTACGAATATAAAAACAGGAACCATCTAGGCCCATTAACCTATAGACACTGCACCTCTGCAGCCGACCAAAGGGAACGCTTTACTGCTAAGCTTGATTAATGAGAGTCGCTTTCATGACTTCATGGCCCGCACTCGACCGCGGAGAGGGCTCACACTTCACATGAACTGCTCACTGACCCAATAAGCAACACTCTAACACATGTTAAAGCCGGCTCATAAGCTGTAACAAAGAGGAGACCAGACATGACAATTGTATTTGTATTGGATTTTTTTACTACAGAAAAACAACAAAATTAAGCATTAGAGTTCACAGGGACAATAAAGGCCACCATGTTCTCTGCCTAGCTGTTTCATTATGATACAGATGATTCTACATGGTATGCTACTTGTATCGTCCTCCAGATGAGCATCAGGTACCCAAGCCATGCCCCTCCTGCTGGCATCTGGTAGACACACCACACTCATGCATGGCCAGTAGCTGCATTAAGAGGCATGCACCCTCACACATAACCAGTTGCGACATAATAAGCTGGTACATCACACACCCCTTCTTATTGAGCCGGGGCAAATAAACAGTGCTATGCTTTGAAGTGATATGGATTGCTCTGTATGAAAATAAAAAAATAAGGAGAAAGTGGATTATTTGATTAATTAGACCATGAAATAGACCCAATCATTGACTAAGGTAACTGCTGCTCTGAGAGTTCTGGATTTCACATCTTCAACCTTCAGGAAGCTTGTTCATGTAACCCCAGAAATGCATTCATTCATGTGAGCAGGAAAGAGAAAGTAAAAACTAAGCTAAAAATTACTCTTTTTGAGGACACTTTGATAAAAAAAAAAATCATTAACTCTAATTCAAATCAAATCAAAACTCAAATAAAAAAAGTTAGATGAGAGGGTTTTTTTGTTGTTGTTGTAACTGTTCTAGAACATATTATTCTGCTTAAATCTGCTTTTTTCTTTGAGATTTAACCAATATAAGCTCCATGCCGACTAGTCGACATTGTAGTTTGTTGTCGATGGATTCCAGATTCACTCAAGGACAAATTTCTTTCCAAATTTTGAATGGCAACTCTGAAAGGTCATAAAATCTCTTGTTCATATCAGAGATGTGATATAAATGCGCGCAGAGAGCTTAATCTCTCAAACTCACATCTCATCTTTCCCATTTTCTGTGTTTTTGTGTTTCATTAACTGACGAAGAAACATCTTTTACTGTGAAGAAGTGCTTTCAACATGATGCAAAAGTCATCTGATCTCTGCGAGAATATTGTCTTTTGCAGTCAGTTTACACAGAATGAGGGAAGAACTTCGGGTTCTGTGTAGTTTTTCTTATAATTAGGAATGAAAAAAAATCATAATAATAAGGAGCTGTGTGTAAGGGTCTTTAAAGCTGCAATATTGGTGAACACATCTAGAAAAATTTAGATTTTTTTAGTATTTTGCAGGATCAACTGTACGTTCATTTTAAACACATCTAACCAAACTGAGAATCGCACGAATCCTCAGATGCTTCTCTACGAGGTACATTTCGTAAGCTGGTGTTAAATGTGGTTGCAGTGACGCTCCTTGCCATTGGTTGGCGCTCATGGGTATTGATGAGTCGTTCGTGAAAATAACGAATCTGACTCTTTAGTAATAACTATTTTCACAGAGTCAATCGTTTTCTTTGGTGCATTTTACTCTGTTTTTGAGTCGGCCATGACTTTTTGCAATTAGATCAGATTTGTTTCTCAATATGAACGACACAAATGAATTCTTCAAATGCATCATTCTTTTGAATGAACAAGTCAAAAGAACTCAGGAAACAACAGCCACACGCCGGCATTTTAGAACCTTTGAGGGCAACCTTTACTGAGCAACTCTTGCTGGTCGGACAGCAGCATTACAAGCTTCTGGATGTTTATAATCTCATATTTCCCGGTCACTTCCTAGGCTGTTCATCTCGTAGTTCTTTGGTGGTGTTTTCTGTCATGAGATTGAAGTGGGAGTGTGTATCGAGCGCCACCCAGCGGCTCTTTCATCTACTATTCACGTCATAAAATCAGCCAGCTTTCATTGGTTGTTCTTTTGCAAAAACCCGATCTGTTATGGCAGAGCTGAACTCTTATTCAAACCAATCGCTCGGACAGATGTGGGATGTGCCGTTGGCGCCCGTGGTTTCAGGTCAAGGTACTTCACAACAAATATTTAGATAGATGTGAAGTGGCCTTAACTACAAATTTTTGTTTAATAGTGCGTTGTTTGTGTTTGGTAAAACATAAATAGTAAATGGCTTACTATAATGCAACTGTATCTTATTATTAAAATATTCCTCACTTCATTAAATATGAAAATGTTTCCTCTAAGATCTAATCCATGAATCTTTCTTTTGGAAATCTGATTAAGTTCATTTTTATGGCTTTGCTGCAAAAACCATGCTTTTGGAACTATTTCTTTCTGGAGTGTAAATCAACAGAATCCTGGCGTACATTATTCCAGGCTCTGCTTTGGTGTAAATCTGATGGATTTTCCCTCATTTTTATCGCCCTCCAGGTGAAAACTGGCCAATGTTGTATCATAAGCGCGCGCCACTTCTCATAAAGCCGTAGTGTGTTGAACCCTGGCGTCAGCTTTGTTGTTGTGAGGGAGTCCTGATCCCATCTCCGGAGCGCTCACTATTTAGGGCATCCGAGGGAAGACACCAGTTGCATTTCCAATCTCTCCGAATGATTTCACATGCACATAAATAACAGCTTTTCCGCTCGATCGGGAGTCTGAATGCTCTAGAAAATTATGATACGTAACATAATGACATATATCATTTTTCCTGGACTATTGTTTTTGTCCGTCTGGGCTCTCCAGATGGAAGCGATTATGCACAGAGGGAGGTGTGTTTTGAAGAACAAAAGATTGAATCTGACTTTGGTTCTCAAGTACTTTCCCAAACACCCCAAGCTTCCTTTGAGGCCAGAGATGCAGGGTTGCATTACCTGCCTGTGATGTCCCCCACCTCCACCCCCTGGCAGGATCTGAGGCCGGGTCATGTGTCTATAGCACCCAGCTGAATGGAAGCATCTGGGAGCTACTGCGCACTGATTGCAAAGTACACCGTGTGGCCAAATCCAGGGCTCTTTCCGTCAGCTGATTGAAGAGATTGTGGAGGCTGCCCTCGTGTTTGTCTTTGAGAGCGTGAATTTTAAACCGCCCTTGAGGAGCAATCATTACCCCCCCCGAGACTCGGTAGATTTCGGCTCTCGTGATGTGAGTTCTTGGCACTACCGCACATTTGAAGGAGAAAACTGTTCCTTGAAACAACACAGCTTATTAGAGAACATTTGTTTGACTATATCTACCAAATTTTTTTGTTTTTTACATTTCATTTTAAGAGAATTTTTACTTCCAGTATTGTTTTAGTAGGTCTTTTTTGTGTGCTTTTTTGAGGAATATTCTTATATAAAATTTGTCTAAACATTATTTGATTACTTTTGCAAAATTAAGTACTGCATATTCAAAGATCGCAACAATTTTAAACTTGTAATACGTGGCAATCTTTAAATAACAATACATTGAAAAACGCCAAAACAACCTGTTCCATGAAAAAATCGTTTTAGAGAAGGGAGAAAGTGTATGAGATATAATTAAACATTTGTTTGACATTTTCTACCAAAAAAAAAAAAATCTTAATTTTTTTTACATTTCATTTTAAGAGAATTTTTACTTCCAGTATTGTTTTAGTAGGTCTTTTTTGTGTTTTTTTTGGAATATTCTTATATAAAATATGTCTAAACATTATTTGATTACTTTTGCAAAATTAAGTACTGCATATTCAAAGATCCCAACAATTTTAAACTTGTAATACGTGGCAATCTTTAAATAACAATACATTGAAAAACGCCAAAACAACCTGTTCCATGAAAAAATCGTTTTAGAGAAGGGAGAAAGTGTATGAGATATAATTAAACATTTGTTTGACATTTTCTACCAAAAAAAAAAAATCTTAATTTTTTTTTTACATTTCATTTTAAGAGAATTTTTACTTCCAGTATTGTTTTAGTAGGTCTTTTTTGTGTTTTTTTTTGGAATATTCTTATATAAAATATGTCTAAACATTATTTGATTACTTTTGCAAAATTAAGTACTGCATATTCAAAGATCCCAACAATTTTAAACTTGTAATACGTGGCAATCTTTAAATAACAATACATTGAAAAACGCTAAAACAACCTGTTCCATGAAAAAATCGTTTTAGGGAAGGGAGAAAGTGTATGAGATATAATTGAACATTAGTTTGACTATATCCACCATTTTTTTAATGTTTAATTTCAAGAGATTGTTTACTTTCAGTTCATTTTTATGTCTTTTTCTTTTGCAAAAAAAATTAACAAAAACACATTGCTGTCTTACCGGTTCTCCAATTGGTTAAGCCTAAATCTGGTTCCAGATTCTGTGCACTATGAACAGTTTACAGTAATTTGTGAAAGGCTATAAAACTCAAAGCCTTGCTAAAAAAATGTTGGACTTTAATTAAACTAAAATGTTTAAATCAAACAACAAAAAGTGCTTTGTCTACTGTGATTGAGACAGGACCTGAAAGGCTTGCTATTCATTGGATCATTAATATTTTTATATACAGTTTTTACTCAATTAGAGAGTGTTTTAAATGTAGAGAAATACTAGAGAAAAACATTTTTATTATTGAGAAAAAACATTGACTTCAGTTTGACTTCAAATTTAAATCAATTGAGTATTCACTGACATGACACGTAATGATAATTTCATTTAAAATATGATTTAAAACAATTAAAAATAGGTTTGACATAGTCCTTCAAACCCAAAATGGTTTAAAAATTTGTTTGCATCTATAGGAAAAGATATACAACGATATTTGCATATTATTAATAAGTATATTTGTCTATACTTCTGTGAGAAACATTATGCATCATTTGCATAAGCAATACACTGTTTATATCTTCCGTTTGTGGGTGATCGAGAGTGAGTAACTTGCGTTTGATTGGCCACCTTGATGTAAAACTGTGCATTAAGTTTATGATCTACAAAAAACGCGCAGTGAGAGATTCACGATTGCACAGCACAAGATCAACAAATCCTGAAGAGATCTACACATGTAGAGTAACCGATCCACTAATAAATCTATAGGTACTTGTACTTGTGACTCTTCAAAATATATTTGTGGATTGTGTTTTATTTCATAAATCTATATTTATTTGTTTGTGATTTTTGCATATCTCTTCACATTTATTTTAGATCACACATGTATTAATTAATTCATTCATTCATCTTCATGTCGGCTTTCTTCCCTTTCGGGGTCGCCACAACGGAATGAACCGCCAACTCTTCTGGCATATGTTTTACGCAGCGGATGCCCTTCCCAGCCGCAACCCATCGCTGGGAAACATTCATTCACACTCATTCACTCTTTAACACTATGGGCAATCGTTCTTACTCAATTCACTTATTCCGCATGCCTTTGGGCTTGTGGGGAAACCGGAGCACCCGGAGTAAACCCACGCGATCACAGGGAGAACATGCAAACTCCACACAGAAATACCAACCAACCCAGCCGAGGCTCGAACCAGCGACCTTCTTGCTGTGAGACGACCGTGCTACCCACTGCGCCACCGTATAAATTCAATTGACTCAATTATACCCCCATATGATGGCTGTTTTATACAGGAAATGTACAGAAGTGAGGGATAAAGCCGGATTTATACTTCTGTGTCAGCTCGACGGATTGCTCTCTGTGGAAGCTCCGCACACACCCATATGTAAAAAAAAAACATTTATAGTTGTGTCTTCGCTCAGATCAAATCAATACTGGTTTGATAAGAATGCTAACTGCTAGCAAACCAAAACACAACACAGATACGAACAAGAGACAGGTTTTATTTAACTTATCATAAATCATATACATATAGCTTCTTACATACATCTGCTGCTGCTGTAGAAGCTCTGTCTCTAAACGGATTGATTTCACAGCGTGGCGTGATGATCATGTTAACTTCTAGCTAGCTAAAACTCAGCACAGATAGCAAAGGAAGATTATTTACTTCATCGCCAAAGTTTTACTTCATAATCCAGCGTTTAACACGGAGCGCAAGGCCAGAAAGAGAGAGGACTGCTTCACTTCACCCAATCACAGAGCTTGTGGTCGCTGTAGGTCTGCGAAGCCTTGACCCGAAGTTACAATTTTTGAGAGCCGCACATCGAGCTTCACAGAAGGGTCTGTAGGTCTGCGTCAGTACCCAGACAGTACACAACGATGTAGCAATTTGAGGGCAATTCATCGAGTTGATGCAGAACTATAAATCAGGCTTTAAATACGAACCTTTCCTAGCCAACATGGGACACTGGATAGCAATGTGCCAAGGTGAATTAATCCATAATGTTAAATCCATAGTGTTTGTGGTATCTATATTCTGTTTTAGTTTGAATGAATTTTGATCTTAGATGGTGATACCCGTATGAATCTTTAGAACTGCACTCGAGAGCTCTTCCATGGCTGCTCTTACCATCTTGTATATCTAATACTGCTTTTGGCTCTCAGTTATTTGTCACTGAGGTCCTGGTACATTTTTTTTTCAATCACAAAGGGCAGTGGTCAGAACATCCTCAATTTATTCAGGTTTCATTATTGGATCGTGAACATTCTGCGTTCTTGTCCCACATAGTCGCTGCTGTTTGAACCAGGATTGAGTTTTGTTTGGGTTTGCTTTTTTGGATAAAATGTAGACAACAACATCATATGAAAAGAGAAGGTGTACTGAAGATTTGTCTGGTGGTTTCTATAAATATAAATTCAGGCACATATTTTGATTGCAAAGGCCCATGTCTGCCTTCAAGAGCAAAAATAAAGGCTGCAAGTTATAATTTTCGGTATCCGTTTGCAAAATAAGAATGAGTGTTTTTCCTGGATCCCCGCCGTTCTGTTTGGAATACGTTCTTGAATGTTGTTTTTGCTCTATTGTCTGGTGGATTGGATTTTTTAGCACTCGTTTGAACAACTCTTGAACTTGTTTTCAATGCTTCATTTTCCGTTTCTCATTTCTCTCCCTATACAAGTGAGATTCCTCTCTTATTACAGAGAGAGTGGAGGATCTGTGATTGACGGAGATTATTGAAAGGTCTCACACGTCTGTAATTTCAGCGGTGAAAGGAAACCACATGCATGGAGATGGAGGTTTATTGGTTTTCTGACAACAAAGATCATGCATGGTTTGAATGATTGCCATTTATATTAAACGTTAGCCTTCTTTTGTGGCTAGACAATGCAAGCTGTCAGCTGTAGTTTGGTTCATCTGGTCACATAATAATATGGAAATTTAAGCAGTCAACGGATGAAGTTTTTTGGTAGCTCGTTATTATAACTACACACTATGAATTATTAATAAGGCATTATTAAATAGTTATTAGTCATTTATAAATCATTGTTTCTATGTTAATACAGATTTGTTAGCCGTTTCTAAATATAAGCTCTTTATCCTTGGATTATGAGAATCTGTATGCTATGATTAATAACTTTAATTTTATGCTTTATTGTGGATCAGCTAACCATTTCTAAATTAAACATAAACAGTTACAAGCGATGAGAATTTACCCATACATGTTAATAAATTATTATTTATGACAAAATTAATACAATGAATTTAAAAAGTATAAATGATCATTTTCTTACCCTAAAGTGCACAAACCAAAGTGTAACTGTTTATATAAAACATTAATTACTTTAGTAGTTAATGATTTTAGTTACAATGTAACAATAACTGTTAATAAAAACTGCTCTAAATATTTTTCTGACGCATATTGAAACAAGACAGTTGTGGTAAAGAGCCTTTTTCATAATGGTATAAAAATTAAACATTTGATAAAAAAACAAAACAAATGTAAATACTGAATTTGGCGATCTTGTGGTCTGACGGATAAAAGTGACTCTGCTTCCAACTAGGGCTGCAAATAACGTGAAAAAAATTATTGCCAGATTATTTGATTATTAAAATAATTCATCAATGAATTGAAACAAAACAAAACAAGAAAACCATTAATCCATTCCTTTATTCAAAATAGAGGTAAAACACTATGCACTCAAGTAAAGTTTTTTTTTTGTCTTCACATTATGAAATGCAAATTATGAATTGAAATGCATTTCCAAATCTTATAGGAATCGACTCGACCCAATAGATTTGTTGCGGCAGCACTACTTTGGACCATATCCACATGTACCCTGATTTTTTAAAACTGAGTTTCTATTTCTATAAAAAATAAACATCCACACAAGTATGGTAGGAAAAATGATTTAACATACACACATAAGATGGCTTTAGTTCAGACAAAAAGAAACTTCTATTTTAATTGTTTCAACAAAAAATAGACCTCAATATTGTCACAGAGGCTAACCTCGTCACTCCCTCCTCTGACCAACAGAGGGCACCTCCGTTGCACTAACTCCTACTTCTCCACACACACCACACTACATTCCCCATACACCCCAGGGGCGCCGTGATTACACACCCAGCTGAAGGACATTACAACCATTATTTATACAGACTGACTCCCATCGCTCAGGGCGAAGTCTTGTTTGTATCTTTACTGCAATTTCGAGCGTTTACCCTGTTTGTCTGCCTGCCGGTTGTGACCCTGCCTGTTCTCCGTGTACGATCCTAGCCGCCTGCGCGTTGGACTAATCTTGCTGATCTCCATTACTGCCTGTTTGCTGTCTGCTCTGACTAACCGCCTGTTTTTGGATTACGTTGTGAATAAAGAGCCTGCACATGGATCCTAACCCGAGTGATGATTCGTTACACATATCACAACATTTGAAAAAGCCAGAATAAATGTCCAAGGACGGAGAGTTTGTAAAAAAATTAAAGGTTCCTCAAAACAGCAATTGAAATTGTGGAGAGCATGTGAGGCACAATAAATGTCATCCGAAAGCAGTTATTGATTTTATACTCGATGCACAGAGAATGACATCATACCAGGTGTTCATTTGAATAGATTGATGGACATGTTTGTTCCCCTGGACATTACTCAGGTTCTGTTTGTATGACATTATAGCATGCTTTTGATTATTTATTACTGTTTGTCCCAAGTGTGAGAGCATGGCCCCTCGTCTGAAGGTCTTCGGTCCTGCTTCTGATGCTGCTCTGGGCTGTTACCGGCTCAGAGTTTGATTCCTATCTTCTTAGCGCAAGTCTCTACCCGCTCCCACCATCCATCATCCCCTCTCAGAGCTGCACGGAGCCTCGAAAACAACACATTTGCTCCTTCGGCACTGCAGCTGTAGACCTGTCCT
Source organism: Danionella dracula (assembly GCA_900490495.1). NCBI lineage: Eukaryota > Metazoa > Chordata > Actinopteri > Cypriniformes > Danionidae > Danionella > Danionella dracula. The sequence continues at coordinate 747,045 of UELW01000461.1, forward strand.
TGCCTGCTTCAATAAATCGGCTCAACTCAATCCAACATCTTGCTCCAGCTCTTTAAGACCTTGTCCAGTCCAATCGTGAGACGCCGAACAGCAGCTCCGCTTCGGTCTGCTGGTTTCCTGGCTCTCGCTTGCCATTATTTCACATTCGATCAATCGAAAGGTATTTCTATCCCTCTGAAAAGAAACCGAGGGTATTAAATACTCTAATTTGGAGAGTTTCATCATTTGGGATGCTTGCATTTTCACTTGAGGACGTTGGAATGGAAACAAGAGTTTACGATTTATGGGACCAATCGTCAGCTGTGTGGTCATGGTCCGGACACTTGCATATGTATACGTGGGAGCAATAATGATTGTGTTTTTCTTTTATTCATGTTGACGTTTGGACAGGGGCCCTCTTCAAATGGCTACATAGTGAAATTCTCCCTGTTTGCAAAGCAACTCTGTGTTCCGTTAAAAACCATGGGAGGCTTGGATTGGGCGCAGAAATCTTTCAGCTGTCACACACTTTGAACACTTTAAATTTATTGTTTTGAGAAAAACAGTTCTTTTAATAGGCAACACGAAGATCCAATAAACTGGATCTTGAATCGACTCGTATGGCTGTTTTGGGAACCAGAGGTTTGCTGTTTTCCATTTTAATACTTTAACTCCAAAAAAATTCAATTTTTTTATCTCACTTTTTTAAGTTATGACTATTTGTTTTTTTTCTGAGCAAAAAGGAAATAAAAATAACATTAGTTTTGCAACAATAAAAAACAACCTCTTGCTCTCAATATGCTTTCTTCAAGCTACATTTTTATCTTCATTTTAACTTTGTGGCTTTTGTTACTCTATCATTTAAGTTATTTAGGCTACATTCAGACTGCAGCCCAAAGTGACCCAAATTCTTTTTTTTTTTTTACACCCATATGTGACCTGTATCTGATATTTTCATGGCAGTTTGAACAGCTTTATTTGGAGTTTTCAAATACAATCCAGGTAGCTTTTGTATGTGGTCCGGAATACGATACATATCAGATTTTCTCTGGGTTTCAACATCAAGCCCAAGGCCATGGAGCCCAACTTAAACACAGTTTCTCACAGATACGAATCACTCTGGTACTGAAGACGTTCTGGTACTGAAATAGTTTTAGGAAGAGCCCAAAGACGCACTTAAAGCTTAATGAAGACACAGCAGTTATCCGAGGACTTTTAACTCCTCTTTCTCAGTCTTTCTCTTAATATTGTTTAACACTAATAAAGTTGGCTCTGATCAGAAATTTACAACCACAAAGCCTCAATTGTGTCCAAGAGCAGATGCTACATAGTTTATGTCAGTTAGCAGTGCATTCTGGGGGACGTAGTTTCCTCTTCTGTGCATGCGTATCACATTGAAGCCGCATTAAGTTCATTCAGAAGATGGATGGTAGGCTCATGTTATTTGTAATGTGATTGAATGCACCAACAATTTTTTTAATTTCATCAAGGAAAAACCTGCAGTCTGAACATAGCCTAAGGTAAGTTTGTGGCTGAAATGGGTACTTGGTACTACCCCCTCTTTCTTAGAGACTACAGGTTGCTCTTTGAAAGAAAACTAAACTGTACAGACTGAAAGAGGACTCGTTACGTTTCATATCGCCATACTAAGCAAGCTAGCCAATCAGAACAAGACAGGAATTTGTGTGGTTAGCGAGTGATTCACATGTTAAGTCAATCGGTAAGCATGACATAGAATCATCTGGGGAAGGTGGAGCTGGTAAGACATGTGCTTCAGTATGAATAGTGGGGTGGAGCATTATGGAGAGTGCAGAAATCCCCATGTTTGTTGAGAAAGGTCACATTTTTTTCATGTCAGCCAACCAGGAGCTTCCAAAAGTAAGAAATGAGGGAAACCTAGAAACCAGCACTGGAGGAGGCCCACATGACAACTTCTAGCATCCATTCAGCAATGTTCTGCACTTTTCAAATTCTCTTTCTCAACATGAATTTAACAGAGTAGAATTCTGTGCAACAAACTTTGCAAAAATAGTCACCGTCAGTAGTTTTATTCCATTATATTACCTGTTAAATTTGGGATTACCCACCTAGGTTATTAACTAGGAGCTAACATGTGTACCTGTGTGTATGTTTTTAAATTAGTCTTGCCTATTCTGAAAGAATCCAGCAAATTTTCAGGTTTGCTCCACTTTCAGTCATCTTCCTATTTGAAAAGAATAATGATTCTTCTTTTTAAAACTTAGATATAGTCAATCTTTTTAAAATATATTCCTTGTTAGAATTCTGTGTGATTTAAATTGAATATGAATGTGTTAGACTCAAACTTAATGGATTGATGTAAATGATAAGAACCAACTCACTGATCTGGTAGCCAGTTTCTTTCTTTCTTTCTTTCTCTCCTGCTCTCTCTGTCTCTCATTAATCAAGTTATCTCTTTTTCTTTTTATGATCAATCAAGACTTGTGTTGCTAGTCAAATATGTATAATATTAACACAATGAGTCTTTATTAACAGAGGTAGAAGCAGGGTTCTAGCACAAAGGCAGAGTGTACTCAAAATATCTGAAAATCTGCAACCGTGTTGCCATGATAAAACGTAACTGTATTCTTATAAGACCCATACATTTATTTTCTAATAAATTCCCAACAGATTTTTTAATATGTCAATCTGAGAAACCTGAACATTGAAAAGCTATTTTTTTGTTGTTGTTCACTATATTCTATGACGTCTTGCATGTGGTAATCATAGAGCTTTTCATTGTGTGCCAATATCATCTATAATGCAGATCAGAAAAAAATAGAAATAAAATCAACACAACATAAAACACATAAACAGACAGTAAAAAAAAAAAAAAGTCCAGTTTCTGGACTTTGTTCATTAATATATTTCACAGTCCAAGCCATATTCATGTCTATTTATTACATATATAATTTGAGGATGCTCAAAGCCTCTGCTGCTCTCACTGAGGACAACGGGATTCCATTCAGTGCCAGGACTCTGAGAGAGGCTCTTCATATGCCCCTGAAAAGCTCTCGCTGCTTTTGAAGACTCCAAATGATGGCATCAGAAGTCACCAAAAAGGCAGGTGTTAGATTGAAAAAAAAAAAAACATTGCTAGAGATTCTGAGAAGTCACTAAGTTGATTGACAAACTGGCTAGGATGGCAACTCTGAAAATCCACTAAGTTGTTTTTTTTCTGACGTTGCAGTTTCGTCATACAATCACATGGCATCTGATGATCGCTTTTTACCTTTTTAAATTTAGTCTCCAATTAAAGCGTAAAAATAGATAAACAAGCAAGAAAACCCAGATAAAGTTTTACCTTTAGTTTATTTATAGATTTTTTGAATGACAGGAGGGTCCCGATCCAAAGAAATAAGTGCCGGTCTTAACCGACGAGGTACCGGAGCACGCTCCATGTGGCACCGGCACAAATTAAGCCTGGTGGTTACCTATAATCTCCATATCCTCAAATCTATCATCCAAATGTCATAGTTTATTTGAAAAAAAAAAACAGCAACAACAAAAAATGTATGTGTAGTTTTAAAAATTAACTGATACATAGGAGTTTTAAATCAGCCACAAATATTTGAACCTCACAAGATACTGTATCTGGATTCTGATCACACAGTTCTGGGATCAGTATACACCTGACATAGTGTTTTTGAGAATATTGCAATGTCCTGACCACTGGGGACGCTGTGCCAGACTGCTCCGAGCCCTAAATCGCTGCTTGCGGCTATGTATTTATTGTTATCTATAAGTAGCCTAAATATGTATGTAATACTTGCAGTGCATTTTACATTTCCACATGCTCTCATTCAGAGAAACAAAGCAATGTTGAAATACTTTAAAAGTTATTTACATCTCTACCTTGTGGACCCTTGACTCTAGCTTGTTTCGGTGCCTTAGACATAAATTACTGCGCTTGTCATGTGTCAAGATCGACTTTTATTAGATTAAAATCGACTTACCCTCTGGTCACTTTATGCTGGGCTGTTTCAATTCAGCCAAGGATTTGTTTACAGTCAAATAGTTTATGGTTCCTCATACAGTATATTTGGATGTGCTTCCTTGAACAAACAATTTGGCTTTCCTTTCCCCCATCTCATATTTCCTCCTCTGATACATGTTCAGGTTAATGAGACGCTCTCTGAGGCTGCTTAGATTTATGGGCTAAAGGTTACCTTTTAACGTAGCCTCAAGAGTCAGGCCTCATATATAGGTAATACTCAGAAAAAAATTATTCAAGATTGTGTCCCACCTCAGGGTTCATTTCATGTCCACAATCCAGAACCTTCTCCTTTCATCATAGCTTCATGACATTTCCGTCAATCATTCTCAGATCACTGAGTATCGCAATTACTTCAACCTACAAGTCTGTCCTGCAAAATGTCTACTGTATCAGCCGTCACATAATTCATGACATATTTGCTTATGTTTGACGCTGCGGTGTTCGTTTCTTTCCTTTGCATTGCAGATAAATTTGTATGAAAGGAAAACTTGTTCTTGAAAGCTGGAAGTAAGTAAAGGGCTGCTTTATGTGCTGTGCTTTTGGAGTTTCCCGAGGGGGAATATGGTGTCTATGTTCCTTGACCTGTTTGCCAAATGCTTCCGAAACAATGAAGAATTTATCTTCTATCTCATCTCCCCACACTTTTAAGGTTTGGGTGGTAGGACAAAATAAACCAGAACAAAGTGGACGCTTTTGTGTCACACTGCATGCAAAAGAACAAATCTTATTATAGTTTAAGCCAATAAATGTCAGAATGCTCCTTTTCTTTTTAAGTTTAATGGCTGATAAATGTCACATTTTTAATAGCTGGGTGCTATTTACTTGTACTCTGAGTGAAGTTAGGTCATGGGCTTGATCTGTATTCTCATCTGTATTCTTACTCTCAAGATGTTCCAAGCCTTTTGGGTGAAGTCCACACTAGTGTTGAATATATATATATATATATATATATATATATATATATATATATATATATATATATATATTGTTTACCTTTTATTACAGGTTTTGTCATGTTAACTGCAATAAATCATAAATCATCAATATCCTCCAAATTAACTTTTTGCTTCTCTTCTTTGGTGGCTGTTAGTTTGTGGTCTCTTTAGACAATTTTTTTTCCCTGGACTCTCTGCCATTAACAGCATCATTCCTTTAATCTTTGGGAAGAAACTTTAGGTCATGAAACCTTAGAACAATTGCAGTAGCGATTTTCAGCCATGTGATATTAGTGCTGTCCTTCCTTTTAGATAGTTTTAGATAAAGGTAAAATCATGATTGAATTTAACTATAGACTGATAAGCTACCTTGGTAGCCCTCGACTGCCCTGGGGCAGTCTGACAGGACATGGCTGCCAATCTGAGCCAAAGGCATCTTGACCATCACCAGACAGCCCCACCAGTCACTCACATCCACCAAACACCCCCCACCAGTCACTCACGTCCACCAAACACGCCCCACCAGTCACTCACATCCACCAAACACCCCCCACCAGTCACTCACGTCCACCAAACACGCCCCACCAGTAACTCACATCCACCTAACACCCCACACCAGTCACTCACATCCACCAAACACCCCCCACCAGTCACTCACATCCACCAAACACCCCCCACCAGTCACTCACATCCACCTAACACCCCCCACCAGTCACACACATCCACCAAACACCCCCACCAGTCACTCACATCCACCTAACACCCCATATTCCACCTTTCTGCTTTATCATCTTGTTGTCTCCTTGTTTTCTCTGAATAGCGAGTGCAGGTTTTATCTCAACATTGGGCAGTGATATGGAACAAAAAAAAATCTGATCCAAAAAAAGGGCATCATTTGCACAATTACACTCATATAATATGTATTTAAAAATTCTTCAGCCCCCTTTGAATAGAGGCATTTCTGCTTAAAGCATACAATAAAAATTTATATTAAATAAATAAACAACATAATTACAGCATGTAAAATTTTGAGGCCTCTTGGAAAAAAAACATTTTGGAAAAAATTTACTTTTTTTCTAGATGTGGACTAAACTCGTGGCATGAATGTTTTAAACAATATTTTATTAAAGGAAGTTTCATTATCTTTATCTTGGACACTCCTATTCACCATTGGCTCTTAAATCGCACAATTATCCATTTAAAGAGTGGCTTTTAAGTCTATCAAATAGGGTTTGGCGGTGATTCAGTCATTACTGGAACTAAGAGTTGTTGTTTTACTCTGTGAGAAGATAATAAAGTAGTGTTCCAGAGACCCACCTCTGTCACACGCTGGAAAATAATGACACTTGATCCCACCAGTTCCTCAAAATATAGCTACAACCATTGTCCTTCTCATCCAAACACAACAGATGTCTTTCTCCCAGACACACGCGCAATTGTAGGGAGGTAAAACTCCTACATTGTTCCATAAGAGGCACTTTTCGGTCAGTTTGGGGAGACCTGCAGCCCATGCCAAAGTTCTGAGGTGTTGACTGGGGGATGTGGCCCTCAAACAAGCCCCTTGCGCCGGTCAGACTGTGAAAGATGGTCTGTTTGGTTGAAGTCTCAATCTTTCAACACCACCCCATCAATCTTGGTTTGGTCAGGGCATCCCTGGGAAGACACTGGCCCTCTTTGTGTGCCAGCTGAGGGGTTGAGGCCCCACTCTTAGTGACAGCCACCTGACAGAGCTGGCTCCTGGCTGACTGAGACCTCAGCGTCTAACCTTTGTGTCACATGTAGGATCCTGTGATTTTAGTCTTGGAGACGTCATTTGAGGGAAAACGTCACAGATCCTTACAAGTCTCAACCCTCTTTAAATAATGTTTTTGATTTGTACAAAAGTATTGAAATACTTAGAGTATTGTTTTGAAGACAATCAGATGTTATCTGTGCCTTTCCTCATAAGGGAAGATTTGAGCAGGTGTGTAACCTGAGCGTCAGTAAAACTCATCACTGCTGTCTGATTGTCGTACAGGTCCGCATACGGCACTGCCACAGGTGGTGAAAACCGCATGATGCATCATGAGGGTTCCACTTTCAGGCATTGAGGCCATCTAATGCATCAGATGCATTGACACAGACGCACTAGTAAGGTGAAAATTCAGGGGGCCCAGCTACTTATATATAACCATCCATCAGTGTTGGAGTGAAACAAGAAAAATCACTATGATTTTATATTTACCTTCTTTTTTAACCTTTTAAAACAAATTATATTAATATGTGGTTTATTTTTAGGTTTAATTTTTTTTTATTTCTTCTGTAGAACCACCCTACCACTACTTACCACTTGGTACGGTCCGGCTTGAGGTTTTGGTCATTTTCCCATTAAGACGTGAAGGACAGTAGAAAAGTCGTTTTTTTATGCATTTTTGCTCAAACCACTAATTTGTTCATTCAGTAACCCTGAAAACAAAACCCCTCATTAGGAATTACCTTTTAGAAAATGTACTGTCACAGCTTTAACCGAGGCTCATTCTGAAGCACGATTGAGAGACTGATGGTGAAATAATTGATGTTCTACGACAGTCCTAGCTGAGCTCATCTCAATATTGTGTGATCAGTATTATATCGATTTGTGATCATGATCTATCTTATCCTAATTAAATGATCAATAATTTAGAGATTTAACATTGCAGGTTGTATAGTTGAGTACTCTTCAGTTCTAAATGTATTTTGTTTCACCATGAAGTGTATTACATTAACAAATTTTACCTACATTTACAGACCAGCCTAACAGCTGTTTAAAAGAACTGTAATGGTTTCAATTTATTATGTTTCTGTCCATTTAAGGAGCTAGTGTAGATACAATCTTGACAAATATTATTAAAGTTTATTATAGCCTATTATTTTTAAGAAACCTCTGGGCAATGTGTGCATGTTTTGTGGGAGCAAATTTACAGGGCCCAATTTTTTTTCTTTCAGAGGGGACACAATTTCTAATAGCCCCTGACTGATAGGCTACTGGAACAGCGTTTCCAACTTAGAGACTTTTTTGCTAGAATTAGTAACTTTTCAGGCCTCAATTTTTTTAGCGAGTTTTCCTGTCCTTTTTGATTACTTTTGGCTACTTCTGATGTCATCGTTTGGGCTCTTCACGGAGCAGTGAGCGCAGTTCGCAGGCATCTGAACAACCTCTCCCCAGTCCCAGCCCTCTCTGTGAGGACAGTGAAGAGAGGCTTCTAAGGCTTTGCACATGCTCAAACCAAGCCAAAGTAGGCCGTGTAATGTGAGAGCCGTTACCTCGATGTTTGTGAGCAGAGGTTTTTATTTTTTAATTTGGTTTCAGAATCTGAATCAGCTTTTTTGCCATGTGTGTGTGTGTGTGCACACACACACAAGGAATTTCCTTTGGTACAAAGGAGCCGTCAGTGCAGACAACAAAGTACAATACAAACCACAATACAAAGCACATAAGTACAATAAAGTGCAACACAACAAGCCGTTAACAGAAGGCTATGAGGTAGAATTAAGGCTTGATGAAATGTAAACAGTTGAACAAAGTCTATAAAGTGTGGTGTGCTTAGGTGCAAACTGCAGGGAGATAAAATGTGCGAGTGTCCAGGAGCAGGTAATAGATGACGGGAGATGAGTTAAGAGTTCAGCAGACGTATAGCTTGGGGAAAGAAGCTCTGTTTGTGCCGTACAGTCCTGGTGTTGGTGGTTCTGAAGCGGCGGTCAGAGGGCAAGAGCTCAAAAACGTGGTGTCCAGGGTGAGTGGGGTCTAGAATGATTATGTTAGCCCTCTTTCTCACTCTGGTGGTGTACAGATCCTGGAGGGAGGGCAGGGGAACACCGATGACATTATCAGCCATATGAATAGTCTTCTGAAGTCTACGGACGTCTGCTTTAGAGGCGGAGCTAAACCAGACAATGATGGAGGAGCAGAGAACAGACTGGATGATCGCAGAGTAAAACTGGGTTAGCAGTGTCTCGGTATGAATGACTGAATGGAAGGTTGTATGATTCGCTTTCAAGTAGGTATGATTCAGCAACTCAGAGTCAACTTTTTCTTACTAAAGGATATATTTTGATAAACAAAGTGCTTTTGGTTTTAAAACTCCCGCAGGGTGATCCTCAAACCTAAAGCTATGTTTCTATCATGGTCTATTGTGTTATATTTATTGGAATGTTTTATGTTTATTTGGTTGCTGGTGAGCTGTGGCTTTCCTGGGTGTGGCTGATTACAACTGACTGCTGGAAATAATCTAGTTTGTGGAGGATTTAAGCCTGCGAACCTCTTCCAGCCACTGCTAGTCCGTCAACGTGAAACGGTAGATTGCTACCTTGTCCGCAAGGAGTCTGCTACCTTCTCCACTTTGAAATTACTGGTCCTGGTTGAATCTTCACAGTTTGTTTTTTATGTTCCCAGACTCTGATTATCCTGATTGCCTGCCTGCCACTCCTGGTCCTGGTTGCCTACCTTCCATGTACAGTTTTACCCTTCCTTCTAGTTTCGCATTACTTCCTCAGTTGAGAGAGTGGATTTTTAATGTACTTATTTAAATGCTACCTCCTCTTTTGAGTGAGCAGATTTACGTTTGGCAAATAAATATTTACGTTTACTTCCTGTCCCTCGGCTGGTTCCTGCATTTGGGTTCCGTTCAGTTCTTGGATCTTGACAGTTTCACACCAAACGAGAGCTCATATTTAAAAACCTATAATAGCAGATCTTTAAAATTTCCTAAAGATGGTATAATTATTGCTGCCAAAAACACTGAGCACAAAATCAGCAATCAACAGCAATAACAATTGAGAGCTAAATAGTGGGAAATACAATCATATAAAGTACGAAAGGCAGCAAATATATTGATTGCTGTGACGCTGCAGTATCGTCGCCATTTATTTATGTTGTCTTTCTCTCTTTTTGAAACATCCCTTCTTCTCTTTCCTCACCCTTCTTTTATTCTTCCTTTTCTCTCTGGCCCTCTTGTCCATAACTTTCTGTCCTTCCTTCCTGCTTCCCATCTGCACATCCATCGGGATTTCTGTATGTCTTTATTTTCAGTCCGTTAGTTTTTTAGCCTCTGTCTGATTTTCATCTGTTGGTCATTCTGTATTTTCATTTATACGTCTGGTCACGTATGTTTTCCTCTATATGTCCTATTGCTTTTCTTTTAATAATTATTTTTATATATCTTCATATATATATATTTTTTTTATCTGACTCCATCTGCCTTTTGGGTGTACTTCTTGTTTTATTTCTGGATTTCCATTGCTTTCCTTTCCTCCTGTCAGTCTCCACTTGTTTCTTTTTTTCTTCTTCTCTTTGGTCTGTCCTTCCATTTTCTCATCATTCAGTATTCATCTGTCCATCTTTGCTTACATCTGTCTTTTAATTTGTCCATCAAACCTGTTGGTGTTTGTCTTTCTGTCTGCCTGCATTTCTTTTTGTGTGATTGTTCATCTTTTCCTTCTGTCTATCAGTCTCTTTATTTTGGTTTGTGCTTCCATTGATCCTCCCTCTTTCATCCTCTGACTTTATATTTTTGACTACTTCTACTGTACAGAAATGTCTTTCCAAACACACTTTTGGCAGTTCTGCTTATTAATGCAGGTTTCATAAAGCTCAGGAGGTCTTGCATAATAAACAAATGATGTTCGTTTCTCATAGACTTTACACAAATAAAAGTTACCGCCAAAGTCCAAACTGCGAGGAGAGCCAGATGCTTACTGTAGATTGCCTAAGAAAAACACTCATCTGTGAACTATCCACAGGATTCCATTGGGATCCCTCTTAAATCATTGGTTCTTGATCAATGTTTATAGACATCAGGAAAATCCCACATTTATCTAAAAAAATTAGAAGGACAGAAGATATATTTGTTGTTGAGAAGATTCACAGAAGGGTTTTTTTTCTCGGTGAAAATTGAAATGCTAACATATACTGCAACTAATACCCAATACACAAAATATGACATGCATTTCTAAACTACATTTGTTATATATGTGAGATTTACTAACAAACCCCAAATGTATGTCAGATTACGTACTTAACCAGAGTGGAAAGAGATTGCCAGCACGTGAAATGCAAGCACATGGTGATTGTTGCTGCATCAAGAAAAAAAAAACACTAATTAAGAAAGTATTCCTTCTCCCGTGAAACAATTTTTGTGTCAGGTTTCTAGCTGTCAAACAAACCAACGATGTCCCAGTTCTCACAAAACGTAACATAAGAGCAAACATAATATGACAGTTTATGGCCTTGTAAAGTAATATAAATCTTTTGCTTCACCTGAATTTTGAAAGTTAAATTCAAAGTACTCATCATATATTTTATTATGTTTTAAAATGTCCAATTTTAGGGGGTAGGTATTTTGACGGGTGTGTTTCTCTTGGCAGAAACAGTGAATCATGTCATAATTCACAAATAAAGTCTTTATTGACTGGATTGATTATTGATCGATTATTGATTCTTGCTTTATCAGGATAGTAAAACTTACCCTGTGAGGTAAAGCAGAATCAGAGGTTGGATGACCGAGATCTTCTACACAGCATGGGCGGTAAGTCCATTTTGATCTTTTATTATCTGATTTAAGCAGTTGAATAATCCCGAAAACAAAACAAAAGGCTGAATTTGCAGATACTATAAAGATAAATCACGTATTTAATTTCAGTTAATGCTTTGTGGTAAAGTGCCCTTTTTGTGATTTTGACAGGTTCCTTATTTAATTTTGGAAGTCTCCAACAAAAGGTTGACACACGTTTGTTCAGAAAAAGCTTTAGTTTTCTTATAATATGCATCTAATTTTACCGGATTTCATTGAGATTCCCAAATGATTTGTTTAGTGACTCGTCCGTAATAAATTCCTCCTCTATGTGACACAACCAGAGCAGTTAATGGAATCTCACTTGGCTTTTGAAGGAATTGCATTGACAGTAACGACAAAATCAACCTGTGGCGTATCCAGAGGGGTGGCCGACTTTGAATAATTATTCATAAAAATATTGCCAACTGAGCAGAGAAAGCCAGAGGAAAATGCTCATCAGAGTCTTGTATCTGTGCAGTTTGAATGTCCAGATGTTGTCTTCAGAATTGTGGATTATGTCAGCTCTCAGGTAAAGACCATCAGACCTTTTCATGATGAGCAAGAAGGTTCTGAACACAGGATTGTGTTAAAGTATCTTCATATACATATGTCAGTAGATTTGGCACGTCCTTCTGCTGTGGCGACCCCGAAAGGAAAAAAGCCAGCAAGATAATTGTTGTATGGATGGAAAAAGAGAACATGGATGATGTCATCAAAGTTCTCAACGAAACAGTGGGTTGTAGCAAACAACAATGTAATGTATCTTCAACATCCTTATAGCAGGCCACTGGAGTTGAACATATGAACGTTTAGTTCTTAATCAGTTACCCCACCAGCCCATGATGACCATCACTCAGGTTTAAAGCCAAGACGTGAACGTGTTGTTTTCACAAGCTTTCAACATGGATGATATAACGAGAATGTGGATTTAAGTTTTTACTAAGTTTCTTTTGCAATCAGAAAGTGTTCCCATTGGGAGATTTAGTTTGTATCTAACTTCTGATGGCAGATGGAGACATTTGTTGGTATTTCAAATGCCTTTTTAAGTGTTCTTAAAAGTCTTAAGTGTTATTGGGACAATCATGGCTTGAGGAGAATTTCCAAAAAATCTCAAATTACATTGAGAGGAGGAACAAATCTATAACAGGTCTGGAACGCCTTTGGCCTGCATGAAAAATTACTACATTAAATAGTTTGAGGTAGAGTATAACTCTTATGCAGTTCTCAAGTATGAGTAACTTTCAGATCTATAAAATCAGCAGTCTGAATTTAGTTTAGAATCCCTTTTGTGAACTCATGAAGTACAATTCATTTCAGCCCTATTTGTTTCCTCACAAGGACTTGCAGTCTGTCGGACCCTGTTTCAGATGGATAGATGGAGGTTGACTTACATTAGCGTCCAAAAACAGAATCACTCAACCTTTTCCCCCAAATCTGTGCTCGGTTCACTGGAGGGCAGTTTGGTTGTTATGAGTTATGCAGGGACTTCCACAGGTCAAGCAGATTTTTGCTTCAAAAGGGATACCCTTCATGACTGTTTGTGTATTAGTTTCCCTTCTCTTTCTGTTTTAGGGAATGAAACAAAGTCTGGTAAATATCACAAAACAATACTTATTACCGTATGTCAGATGTATTCGCCGTCACCATTTGCACAAATGCGTTGATTAGCTTTTTTCCTCAATTTCAATTAAGAGCCTTTGTATTGTTTGCTTTGACTTTTGAGAATAATGGAGCATATTTCTATGGAACTATCTCCAGTTTTGGAGGAAAAAAATTGTGTCATTTGCATCTGGATTTTAGTTTGATCTGCTGGCTTGGTGAAGAAATGCCTGGTTAACCACAGAAGGCTCCAGGTTTTGGTTTTCGGGGGGTTCTGCTTTTGTCGGTGAGATTAATATGCTGTTGGCCGGAGCTGATTCATGCTGATTGTTTGCATTGGAGAAGCTGTTTGGAAGCTGTCAAATCATCTTCAACTGTATTATTCTAAGAAATGTTGCTTGAAGCCGAAGTGGTTTCTCACAGATGAAACTGTTCCAGTTGTTTACGCCGCTCTGAAATGAAAGATGGATGCCCTGTGTATTGATCATGGACTTCCTGTCAGGTTATTGGAGGGAGTTATGTGCTGGCGAAAAAACATATGCCTGGAGGGGATTTGATTTGCAAACGTCTGCCAAAGTCTCAACGTGAAAAAATAAGGGTTGTGTCCTTTGTGTTGCTGGCTAATGTTCAAGATATTTCGTTTTTTTTTTTATGTTGTTAATACATTCTTTATATAATTCACACACAAAATGTAACACATGTTAGCTCGGATCAAGCTTTTGTATTCAGGCATAGGTATTTAATGTACCAATAGTTTTATTGGCTCAAATTTAAAAGTGAATATGAAACAGGATACCTTTTTGATCTGTTAATTTCTGTTATTTTGAAACATCATTTGTATTTACTCAAGCACGTTCACTTTAGGTTCTGATTAGACAACAAATGTAACCAATTCTAAAGGTTTCTAAATGTAAAATTCTAATAATTAGTAAAATATCAAGAATTTATTATGAAATGAGTTGGAATGGTGTGCCACTAAAGTAAAGTCTCTACATATTATTAATGAACTAATCTTTGAAATTTGCTGTTAATTTTTTTTTTTTCCATTGATGAGTTTTAATTGTTAGCTATGCATTTTTAAGTGATAAGTGCTTAGCAATTTCAATAAAACTTAAATGAAAATGGAAAAATACAGCATTTTTAGATGTAAATATAAGCAAAAACATGCTTCTAAAGGCTTTAAACATGCCTTTGCACACTCTCTATTAGAAACTAAAGTGTAAATGAAATCCAGGTATTACCTCTCTCCTGTATTTTACACTCTACTTCACTCAAACAACTTCTATAAACTTAACAAATATATTCTACAGAACAGTAATCGTCAACTCACCTACACTGGTGATGGATCCAGAGGCAATCTTCGCAAGATGTAAACCGCTTTGAGTGTCTAAAAAAAGCTCTATATACATGTAATTAACTCATTCATTAAAGAAACCTAAACATTGACTAAAAAATTATGATTTGACGTTAGCGTTTCCTCATTTCCTTGACCCTTAAGATCTCCACAAACAGCTCACATTGCTTCTCTACAGGGGTCTTTTTGTTAGCTTCACACTTCTGCTGTTTAATATTGATGCAGTGGCTCTCCTCGCCCCTGGAGGGCGCTCAGGAAACAACAGTGGCACGACCAGCCACACTGGAGTTCTTAAACACTATTGGCATTTGAAGGCTATTTTTAAACTTAGAAAAAGAAAAGCAAGGCATTGTGGGATATCGGAGAGGGGTGAATAAATTTCACTGTAGCCGTTTAGCTGACGAAACAAAATGGAAAGGCCCATCGGATCAACTTGCTGTTCTGTTTTGCTGTGTTCTAATCCGAACACTATACACTGCACCCTTAAAGTAGATACTCATTTTAAGATCTCTCTCTCTCTCTCTCTCTCTCTCTCTCTCTCTCTCTCTCTATATATATATATATATATATATATATATATATATATATATATATATATATATATATATATATGTATCAATCAATCAGTTTTTATATAGCGCTTCTTTAGCAATTGCTTTCAAAGCAGCTTCACAAAGTCCCCGTGAGGATCAGGCAGAGCAGACAGGAGTTCCTCTGAGAGGGGACTCCCGCTGACTGAGGCAGGCGCTAATCACCTCCCCAGCATAAAGAACATACAAACTAAAAATCCATCGATGAACGGTTTGCCGGACAGGACCTGAAAAACAAAAAACAAACAAAACAAACAAAGACAAAACAGGAACTAACAAATGGAGAAAACGGTTAGTAAACTGTAACATAGACAACAAACAAGTGATCAGCATCAGCTGCAGGATGAGAGATAAATAATGAGGATAGGTTAGAGAGGAACATTGAACCACATTGTTTTTTCAAACAGTTTGTATGTATATGGTGCTCAGGCACCAGATCTGTTTAGACAAATACCAAGAGATAATTATTGGAATGCCAGTTTAAACAGATATGTTTTTAATTTAGTTTTGAAATCTGTGAGTGTAGTTGAGCTGCGGACAACATCCGGGAGTTTATTCCAGAGCTTCGGGGCTCTATATGAGAACGCTCTTCCACCTCTTGTGGATTTACTAACCTTTGGTACAATCAATAGTCCTGCTTCTTGTGATCGGAGAGAGCGAGCTGGAATATATCGTGATAGGAGACTGCTCAGGTAGGCCGGAGCCAAGCCATTCAGTGCCTTAAAGGCAAGGAGCAGAATCTTGTAGTCAATGCGATATTGTACAGGAAGCCAATGAAGAGAGCACAAAACCGGTGTAATGTGATCATATTTCTTTGTTCTTGTGAGAACTCTAGCTGCTGCGTTCTGGACTAACTGTAATTTTTGTAGCGTGGTGGCTGGACAGCCGGCTAACAGAGCGTTACAATAATCCATTCTGGAGATCATGAAAGCATGCACTAATTTTTCTGCATCTACAATAGAAAACATGTTCCGCACTTTAGCAATATTTCTGAGGTGAAAGAAAGCAGTCTTAGTAACATAAGAGATATGGTTCTTAAACGTCAGTTCACTATCTATAATAACGCCAAGATTTTTAACTGTAGTGGAAAAATTAACAGTGTGTCCCCCCAGTTCTATATGTGAAGCAGAGAGATTCTGTAATTGCTTTTTAGAGCCAATAAGTAATATTTCTGTTTTATCTGGATTTAGCATAAGGAAATTTTCATTCATCCAATCATTTATATCAGCGACACATTCTGAGATCTTATTTAGCTTTAAAGGGTCGTTAGGTTTTGCTGATATATAGAGCTGGGTGTCGTCTGCATAGCAATGGAAACTAACACCATGTCTTCTAATAATTTTGCCAAGGGGCAGCATGTATATTGAGAATAGGATGGGTCCCAAAACGGATCCTTGAGGAACTCCATACTCTACTGCTATTGTGTCCGATGAGTCTCCATTTACATGAACAAACTGACTAAACCATTAAACCATCTTAGAGCCTGGCCCTGGATGCCTGCATCGTTTTCTAGTCTCTCGAGGAGAATCCTGTGATCTATCGTATCGAAGGCTGCACTGAGATCTAGCAGAACTAGAAGAGAGATATTTCCTTGATCCCAATCAAGTAATAGATCATTTGAAATTTTAACCAGCGCAGTCACTGTGCTGTGATGCGCTCTGTATCCAGATTGAAGTTCTTCATAACAGTTGCTCTTTTGTAAGAAGGAGCTGAGCTGTGCTATAACAACTTTCTCTAATATTTTTGACAAGAACGGAAGGTTAGAGATTGGCCTATAGTTGGATAACTCAGTAGGATCCAGGTGCGTTTTCTTGATTAGTGGTTTAATTACTGCATGTTTTAGCTGTTTGGGAACGTAACCTAGCGATAGAGATGAGTTTATAATATTTAGAAATGGTTCTTGAGCTATTTGTAGCAATTCTTTCAGTAATTTTGTTGGTACAGGATCTAGAGAGCATGTTGATGATTTAGATGCTGTGATTATTTTTAGCAGTTCTTTCAGGTCAATATTTGAAAAATTCTGCAGCGAGTGAGTCAAAGGTATAGGGTTTGAGTTAAACTGCTTTGATTGAATATGAGTTTTAGTAATTTTGCATCTGATAGAGGTAATTTTATTTGAGAAATAATTCATAAAATCATTGCTGCTAAATTTTATAGCTGCATTTGAATCTGTCGATGTTTGACTGTTTAGTAAATTAGCCATTGTTTCAAATAAGAGGCGTGGGTTATTTTGATTTGTTTCTATTAACTTGTGATAGTAGTTAGTTCTTGCAGTTTTTAGTGCTAGTCTATATTTAGACATGCTCTCTTTCCAGGCAATTTTGAATACTTCCAATATAGTTTTTTTCCATTTACGCTCATAGTTTCTGGTTTGTCTTTTTAGCACCTTTGTATTATCATCAGACCACGGAGTGGCCTGTCTATCTCTGACTTGTTTTAATTTAAGCGGGGCTACAGTGTCTAGGGTGTTAGCGAGAATATTATTCAAACTGTAGGTGAACGTTTCAAGTTAATTTTCATCTGCAGGTACACTAGAAAGTTGAGTAATATCTTATAGGTTTCTTATAAATGCTTCTTTAGTATTTTGGTTTATATTTCTCCCTAGTTGGTAGCGTTGAATGCTACTGCTAATGTTTATAGTCTGCATAGCACAAGATACAAGATAGTGGTCTGAGATGTCCTCACTTTGAGGCAATATAACAATGTCACTTAGGTCAATGCCATGAGATAGAACCAAATCTAGAGTGTGGTTTAGATAGTGAGTTGCGCCGACCACATTTTGCTTAAACCCACAGGAATTTAGGAGGTCTGTAAAGGCAATACCCAACGAGTCTTTTTTGTCATCGATATGGATGTTAAAGTCTCCAAAAATAAGTATTTTATCTGCTTCGACCAAAAGATGTGCGACAAAATCAGCAAATTCTTGAAGAAAGCTAGAATTGTGTTTTGGTGGCCTGTAGACAACAGCTAATGTTACAGAGAATGCACATCTTTGTTTTGATTCTGCCGGTTTAATATGGAGCACAAGTACTTCGAAGGATTTAAATTTATATATATATATATATATATATATTATTTCTGTGCTTCTTTAAAAATCAATTGTATTACAGAGAGAGCTTGCGTCCTTGGTTTGCAGAGGGAATCTGCACTTCCAAATCTAACCGTAAAACGTACATATCTGGGCACCACTCGGACACTATGGTTTGGAACACCCTAATTCTCATTTCGCATCCATAAAAGTGTGGATAGTGCACAGATTGGGATGCAACACTTGCTTGCCTGCATTTGTCTTCTTCTTTGGCTCTTCTCTATGTTGTTGTTCTACCTGTAGAGATTGACACAAGTGTGTGCATCATTTCACATGTGGGTACTCGCATTTGCACCCATTGTTTTGTCTCGAGGCATGTCTCAATGTGAAACTTTGTACACAAATTTGTCTAGGTGTGTGATGGCCTTTACGCATCAAAATTTTGCTACTTATAGAAACATTATTCAACAGAGGTGTTTTTGTCACTTCAGCAAACCTGATTTCCCACTCAATGCACAATAATGACTAAACTGCAGCTCTATTGTCTGCCCAAAATAGTCTGACTGCAGAAGTGAGGAGGTTCTTAGCTAAAAGCAAGTTTTTTTAATGAAAGTTTCTTGAGTTAATCTTCATGACAACTCTAAAGGGGTGAAGCTATATTAAGATATGAAGTTTTTCATAACTACTACTTGAGTGTGAGCAGCGCTGAGGTTTCGTTCTCTTCATTTCCGATCCACAAATTAGCATTTTTTATTACTATTTTTTTATTATTTATTTATTTTTTTACAATTTTTAACTCTCTCAGTTGTGACGCTTTGCCAAGAAGGAACCTAAAACCTATGGGAGATATCATGCTTACTATGTCTTTGTGATAATATGAATGCTCTTCGATCTCAAAATTACCTTTAGCTGCAGAGTGTCAGAAGGAGATTATAAAAACAAGTCACTAAGCTTCCCATTTAGCAGTTGGCAAATTAGTAATTGGTAAAATTATGTCCAATATAATGACAAAATGTAAGTTTTTAGCAACCATTTCCTGGAAACCACACACAAAAGAAGCTACTTCCTTTTACTGACGCCATGGGAAAGGATGTGAGAGAATGGTACAGAATTCAACCATAAAGAGTTACAAAGTGAGGTGCAGAGTTATTAAATGAGTAGAACGAGGATATTGTTTACAAGAAACCAGTGAAGAATTAATGAAAAAGTGAGGGTGGTACTGTTTTAAGAAACATTAATCCCTCTTCTTTAATAAACCATCCTGTTGATTGACGGTGCAAACGAAACACATCATAGGTTGGCATCCGAAGGCGTCGTTGCTCTTCAAAACCTTGGGGCATGTTCAAACTAACATTGACGTTACATTGCTCTTCTGCTATTCAAATCGGTGGTTTTCATTCAAGGGTGAGAAAGCTTCACATGAGCTTAAAAGTCTTACCAGTCGTCAACAGCTCTTCACGTTTTGGCAGAAGCTGCAGTTTGTGAAAGCAAGAAACCTGCCGCAGCCAGCCGAGGCTTAGTGGAACAAATCTCTCCCATATCTGAACGCTTTTTTCCTCTGTTACGGAGAAAAGAATGAAAGTTCATGACATTGCACGTGCCGTGGCTTTGGGGGAATGCTAAAAGTATCGATGAGAGACTTGACAAATGGGGAAAAAGCAGACGCTGAAAAACCAATCTCGTTTTCCCCGCCAATGAAGTGTCTTGGCCTGAGGAGAAGCTGTTGCTCATTCAATTATCCAATGTGGGCTCTTTCCAAAGGTCGTGGTGGTCTGGCTTCCAGGTCGTGGAGAATATATCGTTCTTCAACATAATGAAGAATGTTTCAGTGTAAAGTGAGTAGTCGTAACCAACCTCATTATACACAGACAGTACATGATTGAAAAAGAACGTTGTGCTCAGACCTTGCAGATAGGCCAAGTGCGCACTATGTTGTAAGCTCCTGATGCAGTGCCATAATATTCTAATAGTAAGACATTGATGGATGTGTGTAGCCCATGTCTGCAGGTGCGTCAGTGGGAGTGCAGTACATGAAACTGGTTTTTATGACTCTACAACTGTATCAGAATACCTCACTGTTGAAAATTGTGGTTTTTATCTTCAGCGTGTGTTTTTAAGTGTTTCTTTAGTTCTCTGTGTTATTTCTTTTTTCTATAGTGAGAGGTTTATGGACTTAGTTTGAATGTGAGCTATAATTCACCTCTTTGTTTAAACTTTAGCTTCCTGGATTTCCTATGTGTGGAATCTGTTCAAAGGACAAGAATCAGCATCAACAGGTAAGATGTTGCTTTTCAATCAATCAATATGTATTTATGTTTTACTGAAAGCTTTACTCAAAGCAGCCTTACAAACAAGAAGCCTAATGTGGATTAACATGGTTTCTATTACAGTTCAAATTCGGTAGTTACATGGGGGTAAGAAAACTCACCCACTAATAATTCAGATTAACTGCAAATGCTGCCCATTTCCGTGTATTACAACTTCTCTGTCTGACCTTTGTAGTATAACAATCCAGACAATTAATCATTTTTGACGGAAATGGGTAGATTTTAAGGATTCACGTCCTCCGTGCCACCGGGGGGTGCTTCTGCCATGCACTGCCTCTCCCAGACTGGTGGTGGTGCCCTTACCCTCAGTTTCACTGGGAGCACGGACAATCAGCCTCATTGCCAGCGCCTGTGTTTTGTCCTATATAAAGACTGTGCTTTCAATGATCTGTGTTCAGTTTTGAACCTTCCTGCCTTGTTGCGCTGAAGCCAGTGAATCTGTGTTTAGCACAAATCCTGATTCTAGTTTTGGAAATTCATTTTAAGACCCTCGTGTCTGTTTTTTTGTTTTTGTGCCTTTTCTCAAGTCTTTTGTACGTTTTATATATTTTTTGTTACTCAAGTTGTAAGAGTCTCAATACCTTTTGTGTTGGAGTTTATTGTTACTTGAAGTAAAGATTTTTTTAGTTTTAAACTGTGGACTCCTCGTTGTCTTCCTCCTCTGCATTTGGGTTTACTGGAGCAAGCTTGCTCACTCTGTAACACCGGTAGAGAGTTATGCCGGGGTTCAATCCCAGCTCATGCTGGATCGTTACAACGATTTTGTGGAAACAAGCAAACCTTTGAAAGAAGATTTGTATTTGTGAGCGGATATACAACGGAATGATATAAGTGAAATAAAAAAAAAGTTATTGTAGGTTCAATACTAGTGACTTCCCGAAAATTACACTCTGAATTGCAAGATGGGTTTGAGATCTTCATTTCTCAAAATTACTATACTTATAAAAACATGAACTCGCTAATCGCATGGTCCTCCAAAAATAAATGGGTTTGCGCAATTGGCTAAATACATATGGTTATGAAATGCAGATGGAAACTGAGCGGATTGTGTGGAAGTTGGAGATTATTAATGTAGAAGAATACAGAGGGTTATAGTTCCTCTCTTTTTCAATCACTTATTTTGTTATGTTGGTGTTTGTTTTAAAGACACTGAGAGCAAACCTTAGCAGTCGATCAGAGACCTTACAACGTCATCTGCTGCTCCGTGAAGTTTTGAGGATGTGTGCGTCAAAATATATTTATTTTATTTTTACAGTGTGCTGTAAACGCTGAGAACGCATTGCGGCGCCATGCAGCCTTTATATTCTTCTATACCAGATATTTATATGCTACAGGAAGCGCAAAAGATATGTTTGCATTATAAAATAACAGGTTTTCCCAAATGTATTCCATAGGTTTACATGTTAATTTTGTTATAATTGTTAAATGTTATAATTGATATTTTAATGACATTTAATAGTTGTAATCTTTTGTTTAAGTATCCATTTCAGTTTGAAGTTACATTCTGCTCTCATTAGTGATACCTCTATCTTGAGCATTTACTGCTTTTTTATAGGTTCGAGCTAGTTTCCTGAGCCGCTCAGCTGCTGGTTGTTCTGATCAGTAAATGTGTTCCAGAGTGCTTGGCGTCAACTTAAATAAGCCCTCAGAGCTGATGCTGGAAAGATTTGGCTGAAAGCTGCTAAAAGCACATGTAATAGTCAGTCGCAATCAGTGTCCTCTCCTCTCAGACCAGTTAAATCCAGGGTGGCATGAAGCCGGCACTTATAAAATACAGCGTTGGCATTTGTATAGGTGCACAACTGACTGAACAACTCAGTACAGAAGCAACTGTACTTTATTTCAAGGTTTGAAGGATTGGAGAGGCAAAGTGAGAGGGTTAAAAAGCTGCTACAAGCTACACTGCAAAACAAGCCCCCCCCCCCCCCCCTCTTAAATATAGATGAGCATATAAGTAAATGTAAAATGAGCAAATAAGTCTTGATAACAAATGCTATTGGATCTTAAACTAGGATGTTTTCTCTTTTAATGAAGACTAAGATTTGAAGAAAGATTTGCACGAAAATAAGTATTTATTATCTTAAATTAAGAAAGTAATACTACTGTGTGGAAATGGTTGCTAATATTTTAGGGAAACAGCATTCACTCAAAATTGTTTGTGCTTAATTTTAGTTCTTAAAATTGAGTGTTGGGTCATAAAACTTGAAATTCTAGATTAAAATTAGATTTTTTTTGTGCTCTTTTTTTTTTTTTTTTTAGATATTTTTTGGGGCCTTATAGATGCCTTTATTAGATAGGACAAGTCAGAGCAGAGACAGGAAGAACACTTGGGAGAGAAAGATCTGCAAAGAACCGGGGCTGGATTCGAACCCTCGTTGTGGGACCACATCACACGTCAGTGCACCCACCATTACGCTTTCAGTGCTGACAATTTTATTTGTTTCTGATAAGCAATGTCAACATTTAAGTAAAAACAAGATTCCATAAATTAGATTTTTTTTTCCTAAAATGAGCAAAAAATCTACATAAATGTCCATGTATTATCAGGAGAATATTAATGGCTTCTATCTTGACGTATCTATCGGTCTGTCTGTTTCTCCATCCAAACCTCATGTATTCCAAACACAATCAAGAGTTTTGAAATTATCCTTGCTTTCTTTTTCTGTCCATTTCTCTGTCTTTCATCTCCCTCACTTATTTTCTATTATGTGTTATTAGTTCAGTTACAAGTAAAAGGATCATCACATCTTTTTAAATTGATTATAATTCAAAGATCAAATCAAATGACAAAGTTGTCTTGAACACAGAGTTAAGCAAAATCAGTTGGTGTCTTAACGATGGAATAATATTAAAGTTAGCTCGTTTCAAACCTTGACAATTAAATGTTAGAGCTGTAGAAATACATCTAAAATGTAATTTTAGCTGTCACAAACTTTGAAACATTAAAATAACTCATCATAAAACAATATTTCAAAAAATGTTGATGTTCAAATTAAAAATTCTCTCTCTCTCTATAAATATATATGTAAATAAAATCTCTGTCTCAACTTTCATCTCTCTCCCAGTGTGATGAACACTTCAACCATCATTAGTCTGTCTAATCTTCTTTTCATACTTTCTGTTCCTCCCTATAACAATTTTTATTTCTGTTCTTGAATCTGTCCATCTCTTTATCTGTCTATCACCATTTGTCCAAACAGATGGTTTTTCTCTTATCCATCTGTCTGACTTTCTGCTCTTTTACTCATTATTATTTTTGTCTTTCTGTCAGTTTACCAATCTGTCTGTTTTTTTCACTCATCCATCTGACTATTTTCTGTTCTTTCGTCCTTCCTCTTCCCATTCTTTCTCTCCGTCTGTCACTTCATCCCTCATGTGCTCCAGGACGGACTTTGGTCTAATTATTGGTCCGCTTGTATATCTACACATTGCTCATGTGTGCTTAATCAAAACGGTCTCTCTCCGTGTCTATCAATTCTCTTTTATCCTTCTCCCAAATGTTTTCCTTGTTCTCTGTCCATCAAAGTGTGCTGAATGATTGCCTGTTTATTTTGTTGAATGAATAAAGAGTGTAAATGATTCAAGCGCGCGCAGAAGATTTCGGGGATGACAATGAATCAGAAGAACAATTTGAACTTTTGACTGTCTCTCATAAAAAGAAATCTGAGAAAACAAAAAAAGATGTCCTTACAATGTGTAAGCTTGTTAGAACATCCAGATTTCCTCTGAAGCAGAACTCTAGGAGACAAAGAAAGCAACGGGATTAGCTTGAGTTGTTTGTCTTTCAGCAGAAACCTTTGTCAAAACAAATCCTCGAAACGATCTTTTGAGTAAAGACAGCGTGCAAAGGTGGAATGAGGACAGAATGAGTACAATTAAGATTTGAGATGTGTATGTTAATGCCAATATTTTTTTCCAGTGGGCTACAAAGTTTACATTCTGAATATGAGTGATGAACTAATGCAGGTTGGTCACATGATCAAAAAACAGATGTAGTAAACTGTACGAATAAGTAACTGCGAGGATAAATAATAAGAAAAAAAAAACATTCAAATGTATGACCACAAATTTACCAAACAGCAAATCAATAAATCAAGCTGTATTTTATATAGCTCTTTTTTGGTGAACGTGTCAAAACAGCTTCACAAACTGAGGCTTAACTCAAGTTAATGTCAAAACTCACATTCACGGGAGAGACTAGAAATTCAGCATATAATTAATTTAGTATCCATAAGAGTTTAGAAGTTCCTATTGAAATCAAGGCTTGGTTTGCTATGTGTTAAACTTAGCATAAATAAAAAGATTAGGAAAAATAATTTGTTATCATTAACTTGTTATTTAAGCCTACCTTATGGGAAATATAGAGTTACCAAGTGGCTCATTTTCATGTTTTAATGTTGTGGGAAGCAAAAACCCATAGCACAAAGTAAAAAAGACGTGTGCTGAAAACTCGCCGCCTCTGCTATGTGGCATCTGTAAGACAGAAAACAACTACTGAAACCAAACTCTGCTATCTTCAATTATTTTAACCGTTTTTGTTTTTCGGATTTTATTTAAGTGTTGACAGCCGCAAAATAAACTGCTAAAACACGAGAAAGGTTTGTAGTCAGGCTGACAAAGCTATTTGCTGGCTTCACTTCACAAAGCTCAACGGTGAGCGTTATTCTTTCTAACGCAATATATCTTTTGTTAAAACACATAAAACTTACCTAATCTTATTACACAGTAAATGCTTTTATATGTGTTATAGGCCATTTCTGGAGATGAAACCGATCTTCTGCGTTCATAGACCAAACATTTGGATCTGCTGCTTGAATAAATCTTGAAAGCTTTTGTGTCAACTGTGACGTTTAGATGAACAAAATTTCTGTCGCATTTTAATCCAGATTGAGTGTTTACTGACTGAGCACTGCTGTCTGAACAGTCCTGCGCTTATGAACTTCTGATTTTCTTTTATTTGATGAATTCAATGTCGTATGTCTTGCTTTTTATCTGCCTGTTTTTGGTAAATTTTTTATCTCGGATCTGTTTTTTATTATTCCGCGAATCACTTAGAAATGACAATTTGTACGAAAAAATTTGTGATACAAATAAAATTGCCTTGCCTTGAATCCAGCCTAGGTGTCAGGGCCAGTGCTATTTCAGTTCAGTAGCTAGTAAGAATTCCAGCGGGTGGTTTTTTTGACAGTTTTACAATTGATTAAAATGGCAAGATTTTTTTCCCCCAGCTTAAAATCAGAAGTAAACTAATGCGTAAGTGTGCAAGAGAAGATTGGTGTCTGTGGTTCAGAAAGCATCCTGAGGTCCAGACTGGAGATCAAGTTCTCTTTAGGGCCTTAGAACACAAGATCTATGTGGAAACTGGGATAATGTCCTTTGTGCAGATCTGGACAATCCCTGCCAAAGCGTTCAGGTGTCAAAGCACACTCGACCAAACTCATCAGGAGGTTCCATGTGTATTTGGCTAGCTTTTGCAGCCAAAATCTTGAAAAATCAAGGGAAATAAGTTTATTTCGAGGGAAGTTGCCAGATATTGTGTTACAGTTAACGCTTGGACAGAAAGTAAATTCAATTCCAATCTGCTCAAGGGATAGACCTAATACCGATGAATGCTAATGCATTTACATGTATTTGATCAGTTTAGAACACCACCTTTATCTCTTGGATGAATGCAAGTTTTCTCAATTTCTGTGTTTGCTAGATTGTGCAAGACTTATATTCTCTTTTTTTAAATGCATAAAATCTATAACTTTACTAATGAAATTACATAATTCAGAACAGCGTGGTGGGGTCCTGTAATTATGATCTCTGTTGAACTCTTCTAGTACATTCTGTAATGTTTTTAATGTTTGTTTGGGACATGGTTTTTCCTAATCGGGATGGCTTTAAAATTAAAAAAGTTTGTATAGTTGTTTTCCTTTTGTGTGTGTGTATATATATATATATATATATATATATATATATATATATATAGAGAGAGAGAGAGAGAGAGAATTTTAGATGTAGGAGAGAATGTGCAGTTGTATTACTTCCTTTTAAACCATTAATGAGGATGTTCTTGTGTCGAAGTGACCGGTTAAAGAGGAAAGTTTATGGTTTCTTGCGTAACCCACATTCTCTGAAAAAGGAACAGACACATCTCTCTTTGTAAAAATCTTGAGGTTGAGAGTAAGTTCCTGGATGCCGTGAAGGATGGATTCCCATGTCAAACCATCGTAGAAAGAGGGTTAACTTCTTTCCGTAGTTGTTCTAAAAATATGCAAATTCTGAATGCCTATTGGCCTGTTGAAATAGGTTTGAAAGAGACATGATTGTTCTGAAAGAAAAATCAATCAACCGCATGACCTTAGTCATCATTCAATATACATCTCTGTTCCCTATTCGTCCACACTGCAAAAAATGCACTCTTGGAACAAGAAAAAAAACCTCAAATAAAGTTAAACTCTTCCTATATCAAGCAAAAAAATCTGCCAATGGGGTAAGCAAATTTGACTTGGCAAGATTTATTAAAATTAGAAAAAAAAGTCTAGCTGATAAATGGACAAAAATTCTCAAAACAAGTCTTTACAAGCATTGAAACTAGAATATTTCAACTTGTATCTAGTCTCTAGTGGTCTTAAAACTAGGCAATCTGTCTTAAAACTAGGATGTTTTCTCTTTTATTTAAGACTAACTTAGAAAATGTAGTATTAAAATAAGTATATCCGACCTTAAATTAAGATAGTTTGTGCTTAATTTTAGTTCTTATTAAATTAGTTCTTAAAAAACTAGAAATTCTAGCTTACAATTTTAATTTTAAATAATTCTATTATATATTATTTAGGCCTATTGATGCATTTTTAGGTAGTACAGTTCAGGTAGGAGAGTGGAAGAACATTTAGTAGAGCTCAGGGGAGAAGATCAGCGAAGGACCAGAGCTGGATTCGAACCCCCGTCACCAGAGGCTTCAGCTCCACATGTCAGCGCTCTGACCGCTACGCTTCTGAGAGAAAACATTCTAGTTTTAAGACAGATTGTCTAGTTTTAAGACCACTAGTGACTAGATACAAGTTGGAATATTCTAGTTTCAATGCGTTTTTACAGCTTGGAAACAGTTTTTGTATTTTTTTTACGATCCAACAGCTTATGTTACCAGCTAGAAGTTTTTGCTAATTTAAAAAATTCTCACCAACTGAAATTTGCTCGCCCCATTAGCAGAATCTTTTGCTTGATCTAAGAAGAGTTTATCTATATTTGAGTTTTTTTTTTATTGTAAGAGTGCTTTTTTGAAGTACAGATCTCTTCCATCAAAGTTAGATCACAACTGGATGAGGTTATTAAGGTTTGGGTTATTGATGATTTATTTACGGTGTAGATACTTTTTCTTATTTTTTTCACATACATTTGAGTCTTATTTCAATAAATCAAATGTTCTTACCTTTACTTGATCTAGACTAGAACTATATTTAAGATTTGTTTTCTTGTTCCAAGATGCATGCTTTTAACCATTATTGATTTCTTAAAATAAAATATTAGTAACATTCTTGATATAAGAATATGTTGAGTCAAAAATTCTTGTTTTAAGATTCTTGTTTAAAGATCAGTGACAAAATCGGCAACTTGTTTCACATAGTTTCTTAATTCAAGAAAATAAATGACCAGAATAAGATTTTGTTATTTTCATTTTTTATTTTCTCAAAATAATCTATACCCAAAAGGTTTAAATTAGAAAATTCTTCCTAAAATAAGAAAGTCAAGATTTTCAATCTGATTTTAAGCATTTTCAGCTTTGCTTAAAATTCATTTTTTGCAGTGCATAAGTTTCACACTCCTTAGTAATTCCCTCATATTAGTTTTGCATTCCCTTATAATAGTTTCAGATTCCCTCACAAATGCTTAGCATTTATTTTTTATTGTTTTACATTCTCTCAAGATAGTTTTACATTCTCTTGAAATAGTTTTGCATTTCCTCGCAATAGCTTTGCATTCCATCTTGAAAGTTTTGCATTTCCCCATAGTAGTTTTGCTTTAATTTTAAATCGTTTTGCGCGCTCTCCTGATAGTTCTGCTTTCCCTCACTATAGTTTTGCATTCGCTTAAAATATTTTACATTCCCTCCCAATAGTTTTCTCAATTAGTTTTTCCCTATAGTGTCTCGAGATAGTTTTGTGTTCACTCACAATAGTTTTGATTTCCTTTGAAATAGGTTTGCGTTCTCTCATGGTGGTTTTGTATTTCCTCACTATAGTTTTGATTTCTTTTTAAAAAGGTTTGCGTTCTATCGAGATGGTTTCGTGTTCCCTCACGATAGTTTTGCTTTCTGTTGAAATGGTGAAAATGTTTAACTCTTGCTCTTCTCTCTGTTGTCTTCCTGGGCCCATCGTCTCTTGGTTCTGCTCTCCCATCACCAGTTTGTCTCACCGGTTCTCCTTCAGTCCCTGTACTGGTTGTTTTTGAACCTGAGGTAAGGACACACACTTTAATAAGTAAATATCAAGTTTTATACAAGGTTCAATAAACCTGTGAAACTCATACCTTCCCTTGTGTGTGTCGTGGCACAAGCAACAAAAATATTGAATAGAAAAGAGACGAAGAATCTCAATAAGAACTCTTAATGTTTTGCTTCGTGAGTTCTGACTTGGTGGAGCTCGACTTGGTGTTCCACAGCTAATATTCTCCACTTGATACAGCATCTTTTTAAACCATTTTGCGTCCAGGTTCATTCCCTTTACGGTACACCTCCCAAAAGTTATGCCTCTTACTGCATTATCATTTGAATCTCAGCTGAGAGTTAAATCAAAGAAGGATTATTAAATTTCACCAAGCTCTTCTGCAGCATCCCTCTCTGGAAGACTGTTTTGAGTGCGTTTGCTCAGCCAGGAAAACACCTCCAGACTTGGCATGGCCGGCAGCAGAGCTGGTAAAAGCATTTACTCTTTAAAGCTTCATTGTTTGTGTTTCCAAAAGAAAGAGGAGACCCTTAGTGGTCAGCCCCTGTGATGGGCACTGAGGATTTTGGGGAGTTGATTGAGAACCTAACTCTTTCCACAAATCTGCGTCCTTCAACCCTTGTTTCATCAAAATTCGGTTGGAAACAGCTCTTGTACATCCCAGCAGTGACTTGATATATCTATTAAACTTCTGTTCCTGCTGCGTAATGTGTACCTACATCTGTTTGTAATGCCGGTACCCTAATAATGGGTATTTTGAACTCGTTTATTAGCTTGCTAGTTGTCACGTTGATGTATCGAATCTGATTTTATAATCATTTCTCAGCTCATGGTTCCTCTATTACTGGCTAGTGGTTTAGACATTTACATAAGTTATAGAGGCCTGTCTCCCGACCTCCAATGAGCTGAGTATATACAGTGGACTGGATTTTAAGAAATCTAGTAATCTAAAGACTTTCCCAGAATCTGGGTTGCGTTCTTGTAAAGTAATTAATGTGGTAAAATGCAATTTCCCTCTGTTATTAATTTTAGAAGGTAATTGCTGTTTGATTTCTTTGAAGAAATTGCTGGTATTATCATGAGTTCTTTTGTGTAGGTCTTTTTGTATTGGACCTTTTACACTGAAAATGTTTTGCTAAATGGTTGAGAAAGAAAGCTGAATGACTAAACTTGAAACTAAAATGTGAAGCTATATTTTGCAACAAATGACAGATGAAGGTCTTAACCCTTGTATGGTGTTCGGGTCTGTGGGACCCATTTTCAGTTTTCACCAGAAGAAAAATTAAACAAGCATTTATTGTTTGAAGCTGAGATTCACTGGGCTTGGCTCATTTCCTGTGAAAAACATATATCAGAACAGATGTTTTATGACCCCACACGTACGCCCGCTACACATTTATATCACACACAAGGTGTTCGGGTCTACTGGACCCGGGGCGTGTTAAAGTGTGAAAATGGTAGATTCTTTACCTTAATTCTTTTTTCCCACACAAACATAAATCACACATAAACATAACATTTTACATTTTAGAATAAAATTGTGTGATTGTGTGAATTAAAAGCCAAAATGCAATGGGTCCAGCAGAGCCACCAACCCTGCCAAAGTAACAATAATGAGAACACCACACATGGTTCAAATTCTAAACGTGAAGAAATCAGGTTAAAGAACAATAAATAAAGTATATTTGCTGTTTATATCACTTGTTTCTTGGCTAAAGGAAATATTGTTTAAGTTTTTAACATAAAATGTTTTGATTGGGTGAATTAAAATCTGCAAAAGGCAACGGGTCCACGAGACCCGCAAACACCGGCTGAGTAACAATAATATGAACACCACACAAGTGTTACTCAAACACCACCTGAGTAACAATAATATGAACACCACACAAGGGTTACTCAAACACCGCCTGAGTAACAATAATATGAACACCACACAAGGGTTACTCAAACACCGGCTGAGTAACAATAATATGAACACCACACAAGGGTTACTCAAACACCGCCTGAGTAACAATAATATGAACACCACACAAGGGTTACTCAAACACCGCCTGAGTAACAATAATATGAACACCACACAAGGGTTACTCAAACACCGGCTGAGTAACAATAATATGAACACCACACAAGGGTTACTCAAACACAGCCTGAGTAACAATAATATGAACACCACACAAGGGTTACTCAAACACCGCCTGAGTAACAATAATGAGAACACCACACAAGGGTTACTCAAACACCGCCTGAGTAACAATAATATGAACACCACACAAGGGTTACTCAAACACCGCCTGAGTAACAATAATATGAACACCACACAAGGGTTACTCAAACACCGCCTGAGTAACAATAATATGAACACCACACAAGGGTTACTCAAACACCGCCTGAGTAACAATAATATGAACACCACACAAGGGTTACTCAAACACCGCCTGAGTAACAATAATATGAACACCACACAAGGGTTACTCAAACACCGCCTGAGTAACAATAATATGAACACCACACAAGGGTTACTCAAACACCGCCTGAGTAACAATAATATGAACACCACACAAGGGTTACTCAAACACCGGCTGAGTAACAATAATATGAACACCACACAAGGGTTACTCAAACACCGCCTGAGTAACAATAATATGAACACCACACAAGGGTTAAGTGAAAGCGAACAGTTGGCCAGATATGGAGTGTCCCATACCTGGAATTTGTGTGTAACCCATCCCAGTGTACACACACACACACAGCAGTGAACAAACACACCGTGAACACACGCCCGGAGCAGTGGGAGCAAGGCTGCGGGGCCCGGGGAGCAGTTGGGGAACTGGTGCTCGCTTGAGGGCTCCACAGCTGTGATTGTTGAAGATGGAGAGCAAGTGTTTAATCACTCACCACTTATAATGCTGGGATTGAACCGACGACCTTCTGATCACAACTACCCTCAAAGCAAAGCAATGAATGGGCACACATAACAACACTAACTAGCCTAATCATCACCCTTGTTCCTTTTTCAAATTACTGCCTTTTCGTTATATACTGCTAGAAAAATGTCAGATATTTTTCTCCCATTTTATAGATTGTTATTCAATGCCAGTACTTTTCAAAACGACTAACTCTTGGCTCTATAATGACTAAACTCATAATGATGTCACTTAGTAGGGAATCTGTCAGGATTAGTTTAACCGTAAATGTAAAATTCAATTCATTTTTTACCTTTATTGTGGTTTTGGCCATGTGGAATATGATAAAAATGGGCTTTTATCAATTTTTTTTTAAGTGAGATTGAGTTCTTACCCTTCTTACACATTTACTGTTAGTAGCCATTTTGCTTCATTGACTTTTATTATAACAACTTTTTGGTGACACCATATAGTAAACGAGTAATAAATTTGCCCAGAGAGTATCCTTGCATTGTTTGGGGATTAAAGTAGTACTTCTTCTACTTGTTGAAAGCAAAATCTGAATGCTCAAAATCTTTTTGTCTAAAAATACAAAATGTAGAGTGTCTTTGACAATTTAGCTTGGTCATGGTCGAAACATTACAGATGACATTTCTAGTGCAAATTTTATTGTCCAATGTTGTGCTAATTTGCTCAGACCTTTGGTGTGCACTTCACAGCTGCAAAAAACAAAATAAATAAATAAATCCCCAGAAATCTCTCTGCATATATAAAGTCGAATGGTTTCCAGATCATTTTAATCTGAGCTGAGTTTTACACACTTGCATTGTAAATGTCAGGATTCTTACCACATATGCTTATTCGGGGAATGTGTAACAGGGTCACTAAGCACTTACAATTTCAACGGTGGCTTATGTTGACAGAGCTGGGCCCATTTCAACAAGTTATATGATATGCTAAGCAGATTTACAATGTGTAAACAAACACATTGGCTGAAAATGTGTACCATATAGATGTAGCCATTAACTTTTTAGCAATACTCAAATCCCAGATCCCAAAACTAAAATACAAGCTGTGCTTTGGAGCCTGCGAGTGTGCATGTCTATAGCCTGACATATGGGACACATGCTCGTCTATTACCGACTAGGGTGCAATTTTGGCACTGGTGAATTTGAGTAGCAGATACAAGCTGTTAGCATGTGTTGGATGGTTGCTGAGGGTTGCTAGCTGTGTTTGTGTCATGAAGGCTAGAGCTGTCTGTGATTATCACCGTATTGAAAGGTGCCATGCTGTTAATATGCCCTGATGGATCATGACTACGGTTTATGTTCAAATTTGGTCCGTTCCTGCTAAAAATCCAGAAACACAACAGAGCAGTTGAAGGAAAAAGCAAAAAAAGCAAAAGGAAGTCTGGAAAATATCAGTGTCAGTAGGGAGAAAAAAAAATCCACGTTTGTGTTGTCCAAGTTTTCATCCATTTGTGGCTAAAGTTGTTTTTTAATTCGGTTGCATTAAATGACATCAGTACTCGGCTTCATTGAACTTTTCTTTGTTGTATTGAGTGTTTGTTCAGCTGTGTTACATGTGTTTCCTTTCTTTGGGTCAAACTAATTTTTGGGACAGGTCACACTGTTCTAGATGCTAAT
Source organism: Danionella dracula (assembly GCA_900490495.1). Lineage (NCBI taxonomy): Eukaryota > Metazoa > Chordata > Actinopteri > Cypriniformes > Danionidae > Danionella > Danionella dracula. The sequence continues at coordinate 780,419 of UELW01000461.1, forward strand.
GCATCGTGCCTTCTGGGAAAACAACTCAAAACCTGGTTTAATAGAGAGTTTGGGGAGGTTAAATACAGGGTTTCTGCAAGGCCTAAAAAAGTAAAGAAATACTAAGCCCAAGATTTAATACATGGTTTAATACAAGATTTAATACAGATTTAATTACATGGATTCTTAAATCCATGTAAAGCTCATTTGATATGTGTTTTTGTTGTTACTTGGGGTTGCCAGATGTGCATAAATGCTCAAAAACTGAAAAGTCATAGTTAGGGTTGCCAGATTTTGAGAAAACGTTGGTAAATCCTCAAAAACATAAAAGGGACATTTAGAATAATTTGGGAAAAGGCTCATTTTACCTCAAAAATCATAAACGTGATTGGTTGGGGTTGCCAGAGTTTGAGAAAACTCTAGTGAACTCTCATAAATGCTCAAAATCTTAAAATTGATTGTTAGGGTTGCCAGATAATGACTCATGCATGTAAAAAAAATGAATGTGATTTTAGGGGTTGCCAGATATTGAGACAATGCCCTTAATTATTAAAAAAATGTCAAAAATGGCTAGGGTTACCCGACAATAAGAAAATGCTTATAAATGCTAAACTTTATAAAAGGCATGTTTAGAATGACCAGCATCTGAGAAAATCTTTGTAAATACTGAAAACATAAAACTATTGGTTAGATATTTAAACAATGTATTTTAAACATACTGTTTATTGTTTCTGATTATGATATAGGTTGTTGCGACCTCAAAATGGTGATGGCAGCTAGGGTTGGGGTGTAAAAAAAACCAACAGGACACAAAGACTGAATTTACTAAAACAAGTGTGCTTTAATTAACACGAACGCAATTCAAATAAAGTAGTGCAAGAAATACGCACCACACTCATGTATACGTGCGCACGCACACAAACACGCACACACACACACACAGTTGGCTTTTAATCAATTATTTAATTAAAATCTAATTCAATGCCTGTAAAAGTTTTTCTAGGCAATTATTGATCTACTGAAATGGTTATGGTCACAGAGAATGCATAAAATAGACTGGACTCTTGTAAGGCACACTTCTCATCTGTTCTCTCTCTGCGTGACATTCAAAGGCTGATCCACTGTTTCCTCCAGCTGAGCCTGCAGCTGGTGTCTGTGTCTCCTCAGCACATCCCAGGAGCTTCCACCACACCTTGTCTTGATTCACACTGTCAGGAAGGAGATTCCCACAGCAGTTTGCACATCTCTGCATGTTGTGAATGGATGAGATTTTAATGCAGATCCTTCAAGATCCTATTTTTGATGAAACCCACTGTCAATCTCCGGTGTCCAAATGAGCATCTCCAGATGATCGAGAGTCTCCTCGGTTGTACACAAGAGGACAACTACTTCTGTTTTCCAACAGCTGCAAATAGAGCTTTGGATGTGTCATCTCAAACAATACGTCACTGGTTATTCTGGAGCCAACACACAGTAATATACTATTAGGGTATGTTAGGAGGAATGTCAAAATCTTGAATTGTGTAAAAATATAGTTGCAGGTTAGACTGACCATAACACTTAACAGGTAACAGAAGAGGTCTTTTTACTTTGTGGCCATGGAATTGCAAGTCGGAGTTTGTTTGTAGTGAGTCTGTGATGCTCTTGTGCATGTCTCTTTACTGGGAGATCACCGTGGGTTTTCCTACTCTGAAGCCATGGAGTTGCCAGCCAGGCTTGTCTTGCAGTGAGTCTGTGACTCTTGTGCCTTTCTCCATGCTGGGAGGTTGCTCTTGGTCTTTGTCAGCTTTGTTCTTTTGGCAGCTGTGTGGATGTGTGTGACTGGTGGGGGGTGTTTGGTGGATGAGAGTTGCTGGTGGGGGGTGTTTGGTGGATGTGTGTGACTGGTGGGGGGTGTTTAGTGGATGTGTGTGACTGGTGGGTGTGTTTGGTGGATGTATGTGACTGGTGGGGGGTGTTTGGTGGATGAGAGTGACTGGTGGGGGTTTTTGGTGGATGTGAGTGTCTGGTGCGGGGTATTTGGTGGACGAGAGTGACTGGTGGGGGGTGTTTGGTGGATGAAAGTGGCTGGTGGGGGGTGTTTGGTGGATGTGTGTGACTGGTGGGTGTGTTTGGTGGATGTATGTGACTGGTGGGGGGTGTTTGGTGGATGTGTGTGACTGGTGGGGGGTGTTTGGTGGATGAGAGTGACTGGTGGGGGTTTTTGGTGGATGTGAGTGACTGGTGCGGGGTATTTGGTGGATGAGAGTGACTGGTGCGGGGTGTTTGGTGGATGTGAGTGACTGGTGGGGGGTGTTTGGTGGATGTGTGTGACTGGTGGGGGGTGTTTGATGGATGTGTGTGACTGGTGGGGGGTGTTTGGTGGATGTGTGTGACTGGTGTGGGGTGTTTGGTGGATGTGTGTGACTGGTGGAGTATGTTTGGTGGTGGGGAGGAGGTCGTAGGGGCGAAATGGCAGCCACATCCTGTCAGACTGCTCCAGAGCAGCTGAGGGCCACCAAGGTTCACCAGCAGAGAGTGAATGTGGAGTGAGTGAATAATTTAAAAAATAGGTAGGCCTGAGTTCTCTCATACAATTTTTAAAACAACCCTTATGCTTATTGAGAACACCTGAAAGACTGGATAATGAGTGACAGCTAAAGGAAAAATTATATTTGAATGGGACAAAACTAATTGAGAACATTTAAAATGATAGACTGTGAATATATGAGATTAAGAGGGATAAAATATATAAACATTAGTCATATCAAGCAAGTTTAGTGTTTTTGTTAGCATTTTAAGGACCAGTCTGTTAAATGACTTGTTTTCAATCAGCGTTTTTTTTTAAGTGCAATTTTTTTCACAAAACTGTTTTCTTCAACTCCCAGAATCAGATCGACTTCTGTGAAATTAGCTTCTGATTTTAATTCTTTTTCCATTAGACTAGTCTGTAAAGTTGCTCTGCTGTGGTTAAGACTTTAAAACTACAGCCATGTTTATTAATGGAGCTCTGGGATATGGAAAATCTTGTAATTATGCTGAATTGGTTACAATAAGTGCTGACATGTAGTGACATCAGACGTGTAGGGCTGATGTTTTGTCATATGATCTGACTGACTCACCTCGGAACGTAAATTTGTGGTTAAAGACCCAAACCGAAACCTCTGCTGTTCCAGTCGTGTAAATACTGTGAATAATTTGGAAATGTCTTTGGAATTAAGTGTGTCGTGTGATTTTCAGGAGCAGTGCGGGAAGACAATATATAATTAAGGCTTTTTGTAAGAGGGAAAATAGACGATTGTGAGAAAAAAAGCAGAGGAGTAAACCTTGATAGCCGCACTGGGATTCAGTAAATAGAAGTGCGCGTGTGGAAAGTCTTCTGAACACTTTGGCGTCTGTCTTTGTGGCTTCTATACTGAATGAATGGAAGTGATATTGGACATGCATGAGACGCATCTATACGGGTTCGTTTTCATTTCTTGCTGACCAAGATAAATATAAGTCTGCGAGCTAGAAGAAAAGAAAACTCACATTTGAAGTCTTGACTCCTGTTGTGTCTTTAGCTCTGCTAATCGCACGCAAGCTATCCTTGGCTTTTGATGAATCCTGAATGTCATTTAAATGGCAAACAAATGTCGAGGCTGGGAAACAGGTCGTATATCCTTTTCCCATCTCATAGAAACACAAAGAGATGCCAGAAGCTAATGAAAGAGAAAAGAAAGCAGTGTTCTCTTGAATTGGGACAAGCAGTAGATGTGCGTATCCCTCAGCAAAGACTTCTGTGGACAAGAAGGCCTGTTGAGCATCGATGTGGTGTGAATGGATGAAGCATTTCTTCCCTCACTCTCCTGAGTTGAGAGTGTGTAAAGAAAAAATAAGTTCTGTGATGTGAATCGAATAAATTCCTTGGTTTTAGTGGGACGATAATGCATTAATGGGTTTCTTTCCTTAAATTAAAAATGTATTTTCAGCACCTCATGGAGATTTTCACTGTGAATGTTATTACTGTAAATTTAAATACACACTACAGGAAACCTTTTCAAGTTTTCCTTTTTCAAAATTTCCATTCTTTCTGGAGAGGGTGTATTGATTTTTGAAATGAGCATTGCCATGTTGTCAAGACATCCCACTTCTTTTCTCCATGAGGCAAATTTACTTAAACTTTTAGGCTGGCCCACAATTTTACTAGTTACAACTTTTTTGGTGAAACTCTATATTCAGTCACTTACAAGCTTTCGGTTTGCTCATCAGCTTCAGCTCTCCGGGACTTAAAAGAGGACACTCCAACTTTCCAATGACAGAAGTTATCTGTATATTTAATTAATACATTTTTTTTTTACAGTGACATACTTTCAAACACTCACTTTTTATCTTTTAGTTTCATGTTACATCTAAAATATTATAAAATCTACGGAACAGTTATTTTTGCAGAAAAAGTGAAACTTGTATATTATATTGATTTATTTTGCACGCATACTGATGTATTTGAAGTATTTGTTTTCATTTTGATTATTTAAAATCATAAAAAATCTGTATTTCAGAGTCAAAATCATTATCTCAGAATATTAGAATATTGTTTAATATTGAAGACGATTGGTGGCACACTCCAAAAAGCCGCCTTTAAACAGTCTAGTTTTGTGGGTTACGCAATCATGGGGAAGACTACTGACTTGACAATTGTCTAAAAGATGAACATTGACATTTTGCACAAGGAGGGGAAGACATAAAAGGCGCTTGCTGTTCAAAGCTCTGTGTTCAAGCAGATTAATTGTGTAAAAAGCAGCTTCACAAAAGTCCTCGTGAGGATCAGGTAGAGTAAACTGGAGTTCCCTCTGTGAGGCCCCTGGGAGCCTCGCTGACTGAGGCAGGTGCTTATCACCTCCCCAGCATAAAGAAGAAACAAACTTAAGATCCATCGATGAAAAGTTCGCCGGACAGCACCTGAAGATAAAAAACAATCAAAGAAAAAACAGAAACTAACAAACGAAAAACAGTGGTTAGAAAATTAATAAAAGTCTAAATGATTAGATTATTAAAAATCAAAGAGTACAAAAAGATCAAACCAGTATCCACATTGCTTTAGATCCAGCGTAAAGATCCCCATCTGTTGGTGTTCGTCCACTGTGTTTTCTGAGGTCCAACGTAATTGCATCGTTTTAGAGCAGTTCATGCTTCCTGCTGTTGACCAACTTCATGTAGATTTAATTTCCTAACAGGACTTGGCATCTCCACACAGTGTCATAACTATCAGATCCAGGTATCCCTTTTTTTAATAGTTAATACTTTTCAGTTGGTCATCATTTTAATCTGTTCTGTGTAATTAAGTAGTAACTAAGTTCTTAAGTAATAGGATCTAATATTAATCTTCATTAGTTATAAGTTATAATAATAAAAAATTTAATTAATGTTAAATATTTTAGCGTGTGTGTAATGAATGAACATAATATATAAGTGTTAGTTTTTGAATAGATTTACAGAAATAAATACTGCCTGTTGTGTCACGAGCCTACTCGCTGTGTCTCTCTTATCTGGTAGTTTTCCACTACACCTGAGTTCGATTTGTAGCCACGCCCCCTGGCTCTCACGCTGAGTACAACTGCACCTGAAGCTTATCCTAATTAACTCTTCTCCAGATATAAGCGCCTGTTTTCAGACAGTCTGTGTCAGATCGTCTGCGAACCTACAGCACGCTGAGGCAAGCTTTTTGTGACTTCTGGCTCTGTTTGATACCTGCTCCCTACCTGTCTTTTTCTCTGTTCCCACTGGTTGTTGTTTGTCTTCCGGACCTGAATACCCGTTGACGACTCGGACCGTCTCGACCACGCTCAACTCTCCTGCCCTGAGAAACTGAACGACTGCCTGTATACAACTACGCTCTGATCGCCAGCCCCGGCTACCCGACCTGCCGCCAGCTCCTGACTACGCTCTGCTCTCCTGCCCCAGTTCATCGATCTGCTACCCGATCAAGACCCCGAGGGCTTCGCCTCCCGGCAGCGCCACAAGCCGCAGGCCGCTGGGCATTGAAGTCTTCTCAATCCCCCTTGTACCCAATCACTTAATAAAGAATCTCAGTTTAAACGTGACGCTCTTGGGTCCTCGTCTGTCTTGTGCCTGACATGTTAAAAGTATTGAACACTTCAGTGAAAATGTGTATTTGAGGCCATGTGGGTCATCTGACATGTTGAAAAGGGTTGCCGGAGCTTAATTGAGTCTTTAGGATAGAACATTCATTAACAACAGCGCTTCCCTGACACAAAGACTTTCGTTCGTTCCCTGGTAAACACATCACATGTGTAGTTTCGCAAGGAGATAAAGGAGTGTTTTGTATATGATTGGCTGACTTTCTTTAAACAGCATGCATATTCAAAAGTGGCACCACATCCAGATCCTAAGTGCGATTTAATTCAAAACAATGTTTTTTATTTTCAATTGCTATAGCGCCATAATTGTATGGTTAGAGAACTGTTCAAAAATCCAGTTCATTCCCTTCTATCAATGTTAAACTTCATGTTTATTGCAGCTCAAAGTACTTTCGAGTGGATGTTGTGATTGCTTCAGCAGATAAACCACTGTCTCCAGTCCAACAAACACCTGAAAACATTACGAAGAAAGCCTGGCCATCTCTTTAACCCGATTCGTTTGGTAACATACTTCAGTTTGGCCACCCAAGACTCCCTTCGATTGAGACGTTGCCGAAGTGTCAGGATTGTTGTGGACAAATCGACCTGACAGGAAGAGCCAGAAGCTGACATCTTCCCCCGCTTTGTACATTACGCCTTGTTTATCATTTAGTCTCGATGGTTCCAGTCAAGAGAAAAATTTCAGATGAATTATGTGATGGATGATTTGAGGATTGGGGAATGGGCTTATGCTTGTGTGGAAAGAAGTAGAGGACTGTTTCCATGAGAGGGCTCCTCTTGACTCGGGAGCCCCTGGAAGAAGCGTCTTCATCTGGACATGTGTTCATTATTAATCCAAGAACTGCTCAGAGTTCAGGAATCCTTGCAGGTTTTGATTCACTTTGTTATTATCCAGACTTCAACCGAAGCATATCTCATGCCGGACGCTTCGCGTTCAAATCCGGAGCTCGTTTTATTTCGCCTGGTAAATTTCAAGTCTTTATGAGCCATGGCTTAGCGTTTGAATTGTTAAGCTTTCTTTATGGCCCTTAATGAAAGCATTGCAATGATCCTGAAATGAACGCCACAGCGAACAAAATGCAACGCAAATCAATGTTAATTACGTCACTGCATTGTTTTCAGATTAATGGAAAGCTTTTAAAATTTGGCATCCAATCCTGGAATAAAAGAATATGTGTAAAATCGGTCTGTGTTGTATTTGTATGGATCAAGATGCTTATTTTGGTACTTGGTAACAGATCTTTAGTGTTCCAAAGCAATTTTTAAGCAATGCCTCTTGAAACTATATGTCTTCAGAGGAGTAGTTAGATAAATCGATATCCCTGCTGATTTGATTTTGCTCGTCAAAGAGCCTGATTCATTCCCGCCTGTGAGACTGAGGGCCGCATTCATGAATGGAGAGGATAGATTTCTCCTCAAATAACCATCCACCCAGGAGCTTGCAGAGGTAGTTTAAATATACAGAGAAATCCTCAAACAAACCACCATGCCAAGGCCAACAACTTCTACTTATTTATGTATTTACTGAGATTTGCTGTATATTTATAGATTTGTTGGATGCTGTGTGGTGGAGAAGAAATTTGTGTTTTTGTGAGGAGGCAATATTTGCTTATTAAATAATAGTTTTTCTCTATATTATGAAAAAATTTATGAAAAGGAAAACAACCATGAAACTACATCCACTAATTGTACAACATTATCACACATTTGGCTGAATTTAATCAAAGTTTATATAAAACAATACAAGTTAGTTTTGGTCAGATTATAACCTGGCTTTCCACCCTCAGAATTGCATCTTTTCTCAGAGGAAACCTAGAATTATGTATTTTGTATTTAATTTCAGAATTGGTTTTTAAAGTTATGGTAAAGAAACGTTTCTTAACAAAGACAATGTGTTTTTTTTAACAGGAAGCAAGGATTAAAACATAACAGGAAGTGCTTGTAATTCTCAGAAATGGAGTGCAGACCAAAATTGGAGGGAAGGTGGGAGGACTTTGGTCCTGGCATGGTCACTGGAGGTGGCTCTGGTGCTAGCATGGAAACTAGAGGTGGCTCTGGTCCTGGCATGAGCTCTGGAGGTTTCTCTGGTCCTATCATGGACACTGGAGGTGGCTCTAGTCCTGGCATTGTCCCTGGAGGTGGCTCTCGTCCTAGCCTGAACACTGGAGGTGGCTCTGGTTCAGACATGGTCACTGGAGGTGGCTCTGATGCTAGCATGGAAACTGGAGGTGGCTCTGGTGTTAGCATGGACACTAGAGGTGGCTCTGGTGCTAGCATGGAAACTGGAGGTGGCTCTGGTCCTGGCATGGACACTAGAGGTGGCTCTGGTGCTAGCATGGAAACTGGAGGTGGCTCTGGTCCTGGCATGGACACTGGAGGTGGCTCTGATGCTAGCATGGAAACTTGAGGTGGCTTTGGTGCTAGCATGGAAACTGGAAGTGACTCTGGTGTTAGCATGGACACTAGAGGTGGCTCTGGTGCTAGCATGGAAACTGCAGGTGGCTCTGGTGCTAGCATGGAAACTGGAGGTGGCTCTGGTCCTGGCATGGACACTGGAGGTGGCTCTGGTCCAGACTGGTCACTGGAGGTGGCTCTCATCCTAGCATGGACACTGGGGGTGGCTCTGGTACTAGCATAGTCTCTGGAGGTTTCTCTGGTCCTGGCATGGGCTCTTGAGGTGGCACTGGTCCAGACATGATCACTGGAGGAGACTCTGGTCCTAAAATGGACACTGGCTTTTTACCCAGACTGGGTCTTGAAGGTAGCTCTGGCCGAGTAGTGTGCTATGGAGATTGCTCTGTAATGGGCCCTGTTATTTTCCCAAAGAAGTGTTATACCTGCCATAGCCCTTATTTTCCCAAAGAAGTGTTATACCTGCCATAGCCCTTATTTTCCCAAAGAAGTGTTATACCTGCCATAGCCCTTATTTTCCCAAAGAAGTGTTATACCTGCCATAACCCTTATTTTCGCAATATGACCCTGAAATGTGTCCTTATTATCTTGCTACTTTATCATTAGATTAGTAATAAAAAAATAATAATGGAAAAACATTGTCTAGGCATTCAAATACTGTTGTAAATTGTCTCATGAAAGGAAGTTTGTTCATTCCTTCAGCATTTACGTTCTTCTAGTGCTTGCATTGTTTGTGTAGCACAGGTATTAAGGTATTAATTCCACTCATCAAATGAAATGGTGTCATCCTTTTAATAACTAGCCCGGTACATGAAAAGACACCAACAAAATATTCTATATTACCATAAGTAGTGGTCTTCAGAAGTGGTTCTTTGAGGATTTTACAAAAAGAAAAAAAGAAGTGTTTTGGAAGGTTTCAATGAAAAAAAAGTGAAAATACAGTTGAATTCACTTATTGCATTTTTTAAATTACATTTTCAACCTTTAGATTTGCAGACACAAACAAAATGAAGATAACATTTTGTATTCCACACATTGCTTAAGTGTGCCTGTTATCATACTGTGTGCGGAAAATATTTTCCTCTCTTGACAAATAAAAGCTTAAACTCTAGAGATGGTACATTCCGTGGCATTGGCAGGTTCCCCACAGTACAAGCTGCACCGTCTTTTTAAAAGCTACCCGTGAAACAACTTTTTGCTCAGAATATATCACTACATTTATTAGTGTTCTGTGGTATAACACACAGAAAATATTTACCCAAACATGCTAATTTTATGATGGAAATGATTTATATATATATGGATTTAAAGTTCAATCTGGGAATCTGTTGTTGACTGCAAAACCCCAAACTGGCTCGGTTTTTCCGACATTTCTGGGGCTGAGGAATTGGCTCTCTGATAGGATCCACAGATTCAGACAGTAGTACCTGAAAACAAAGCACTTCACAATGAAATAAATAGATTAAGTGTATATATATATATATATATATATATATATATATATATATATATATATATATATATATATAGAGAGAGAGAGAGAGAGAGAGAGAGAGAGAGATCCTCTCTGAATATGAGATAACTTATCTCTCTCTGATTTTTTTTAATGAATTTGCATATTCATTAAATGTAATCTAACATTGCTTTTCTTAAAAACTACTGCAGTCCTTATCAGCTCTTGAATTCCAGAGAGTCAAACCCACAACTGTGACATATACCAATGACAGGGATATCTATCATTAGTGGAAGAGCTCTGAAGCACATGTCCTCTGTATGCTGTAATTGTCAGCCTATCCATCATCAAACAAAGTGCAGAAAAAAAGAACTCCAACTAACATTCAGGTACCCTCCCGGACAGTAATGCACCGTGACAGAAAGACACTGTCTCTCAGCACGAGGAATGTTCTGCTCAATATAGAGGGAGGCCTCTGACAGCGGCTTCTGTCAATCAACCCATCACAGAGCGGTCAAAGAAGTGCAGTCAAGTTCTTATGCAATGGCCTTTCCCCTTCTTCTTTCAGAAAAGATGTGCTGTCTTGTTCTTTTCTCAGACTCTCGATGGGCCAAGCGTTGACTGACACGCCTGAGAAAAGACTGTACTGTCGGTCACAACAGGGGGCGGTGTCTGTTAGTTTGATAGACGCGCCTGCTACTGTAAATATCATTTGGAATAAGGGTTGAGGAGGATATTGTTTGCTTATATTTTGGCTGTAGACTTATAATATCAATAGATATTCATTCTTAGAATAATCAGAAAACTACAGTGTCTATTATCAGAAAACGCTCTCGAATAAATTTGGAGTCAGTTGAAATAAGGAATCTGTCTTTGATAACTTGTAAACTTTGACATAACAGATGACTGTAAAATATGCTTCAATTTTATTTTCATCCAAAATCCAAGTATTTTTGATCATTGTTTCAGTTATGTAAGCATTCTGGGATTACATAAACGGTTGCTCTTTGAACTTTTTTACATTTAAGTCTCATTAGAGGTAACTGGTTGGCACCTCATCCGAATATTGATCCAGGGATCGCCAGTTTTGCTCGCAGCTAGTGTGTTCTCGGAGGATATCTATAGAGTGTTATCCCCAGCATTTTTTTAAAAAGCAGAGGAATGTAATCTGGTAATCTGATTGAAACAATCGGTAGTAGCCTGAAATGGCAAAAAAATATTGTATGTCGGAATTAAAGAAAGAATTATATTTATTAATTTAAGTATTTAATGATCTACCAAAGAAAATGTTATTTTCAGTGCTGCTTTTAGGTAGTTAAAAAGAATGAGAAAGGCTCCAGATTCAAAATGTAAATTTTTTACCAGACGCTGACCCAAATGTAGACTTCTTGTTTCTCACTTTAAACGAACAAAAACATGTGTGGAAGGACAAGGAACAGACATAATAACTGAAGATTCCCTAGTAACAAGTAAGGTAAGAAAACAGAAATACGGGAACTAATGTGGAAAACTAGAAACATGTGAGAGAAATGAGAAGCAGGTGTAGTTTTTAAGGTGTACTTATTTAGTGCTTATTAATTACTTGTAAAATTCCACCAGATCTCAAATGCTCTTATTTCCAGTGGGTTTTTTGCAGTTAGAATCTCATGGTGGATAGGTGTGTGTCAATCATTGCGTTCAGATAATTCCAATCGTCAAATGAAATGGTGTCAGCAATTGTATGATTTGATGCTGATGGTCAGTGAGGCCCTCCTGAGACAAGGTAGACCTAAGATATGTCTTTTCGAGCTTGAGCTTTAAAAAGCTTCTCATTGCTTATGTTTGTGAGACTCCAGATCTGCACAGCAGCACCGTAGAAGGTGTCCACTGCTCACTTCTGGCAAGATAGAATTTAGAAAAATGCTTTGGTAGAAATCTATGCATGGTTGGTGAGGATGCGCACAGAGCTCTTTTTCATGGCTTGGAATGTGATATATGGATAGTCGTGTTTCCATTGACCATGAAATGACAAACATTGGATTTGCGATAATAAATCCACCGAATAGAAACAAGTTCGGAAAAACTTGCATTTATTGAAAAAATGTTTGCGCTTGGAGGAGGTTGTTTATGAGCCGTATCTAAATGGACATATTTCATATTTAAATGACAAAACTGTTATGGAAACACTTTTTTTCAAATCAAATGAGTCATGTGACCTGCTTCGCTCGTCCTAATTGGGCAAAGTGATGTACTTCCTCACACGCACCACAAAAGGTCCCACAGCAACACACAGCTCATCAAAAGTTTAGCGTAGGTTGAGTTAGGGTTAATCATGCGGAATTGTGACAAGTGACTATAAAAAATAAACTTCTTTTTTCCCTCCTCTGTCTTTATCTTCTTCCTTTACTTCCTCACTGCTTTGGTTTATTGATCAGTTGATACAATTTCTATTATGAGAAGCTGAGTTAGACTTTGACGGTGTAACAGATTGCATATTGTCTCTCCCCTAATGTAAGTCGCTTTGGACAAAAGCGTCTGCCAAATGCGTAAATGTAAATGTAATGATGATGAGCGCTAATGCTGTGGCTGAATTGTGAATATATCTGCTGAACGTCAAAGTATCGTTCACATCGCTACATTTTTTTAATCACGTCGCGTGAGTTGGTTTTTGTGTAATTGCATAGCTATGATTTACAGTAAACAGTGCAATTGTGAAATTTGAGCAAATGTGTAATGGAACCGCAGCTAATCATACCTTATGTTCTGGTCATCCTCTCCAGTAGAGAGCAGATCAGCAGTGCCCTCCCTCTCCTGCTGCCCGGTAAGCTGCACATACCATTAAGTTCAGGACCTTGTGGTCCTTAACCCCCAGCTAATAATGATCGCAAAATTTAAAATACAAAGCCTGTTGATGCTGCCCACCTCAGGATGCCCACTCTGCCCATAGCTAAAACCTCCCCTGATGATTCATTAAAATAAAACGCAAAGTCACAACATTTTCACATAATTTTTCAATTACAAGTCACATTATTTTTGAATAGAAGTAACATCAATGTGTTGTGTGAACATCTCACTGGTTATCCATAACTCAAGTTGAGATGGGGTGCTCTAGCAACACACCTGGAGGAGACAATCCCCTTGACTTTAATATTTTAAAATATTTCTCTTGCATATGGATTGCCAGCATCGCTGGGAACTACACAAATAGTTGGAAATTCAACAAAGATCGAAATGATCAACTAAAATCTACCCCCCATAATCTTCTCTTCACAAGCCTATGGGATGTATCTATTTATTGGTGACTTTCCCAGTCTTTCCAAATCAGTTTTCCACCGAGGAATTTAGGACCAGTGTAAATAGGCAGACTAGAAAACAGGATCAGACCTGTGCATGAAGACCTGCAGAGTAAACACAACCATGATGCTCATATCAGGTTTTATTTGGCTTGTTGAAGTTTTATACTTCTGCGTTTTATGGTTGTTTTGTGTCAGAGTAAGGCAACAGCAGGAACGTCCCTGCTGAGACAACATCCTCTGCCAGTGGCTTGGTTAGGCCACTCGTTTAACAGACCTAGACAGTCTCTCTTTTGTTTTGCACTTCAATTTCAGTGAAGTGGGCCAAATATCTACCACAGAAATGAAAGTATGACCATTTTAGCTGGTACTTTGAGTAATCATCTCATTTTAGATTTCTAAAATGAGAGTCTACCATTTATTTAGCTGCTTCTTATAAGTAAAATAGACTAAATCTCAACCACAAGTATGGCTTCGATTGAAGACTTTTATTTGTTTTTCCTGTATTCATTATATAGACTGTTATATTTGTACTTAATACAGATTTTAAACAGGTTTTAACAATTTAATCATACAAAGAGCATTAGGACTCAACCCCTGCTGCTGCTTTGAGGATGGAATCTTTTACTTATAAACATGGAGAAAATTTAAAGCGATGATTAGTTCATGTGTTTGGGTATCTGTGTTGTCACATATTTTACTGGGGCCTCCAATCTATTAGAATTTCACCCTGTGCTGAATTATTACCATAATAACACTAGGCTTTCACACACACCACATTTCACCAGTTTGGCAGCACATCGTTAAACTATCTTCAGCCAATGGACTTTTAATCATCAACCTCACACCTCGTCCACCCAAGTCGATGGCTTAATAAATTTTCATAAACCCTTTCTGTATGGGGTTGTGTTTTGCAAACTCTTCAGCTTGTTCGGGAATTTAAAACATATTTATGAAAAAGACCTGCTTTTAGTTCGGCTAGCCTTCCAATGAAATTGTTAATGTTTTGTGCACTATTCAGTAAAAAAAAACTGTTATATTTAATTAAATCAATAATTAAAATTATTTACTTTTTAATTCAGAGACCAAAACCTTTTCAAATCAGTTAGAGTTAACGTTTGCTATTAGTAGAGTAATAATGTCTTTGCATTGATGGTGGCATTGCTTTATTCAAACTAAGCTGTTCTTTTCATTTAAAGTATTTTTAACAAATAAATATAGTACTTTGCAATATTTTTTTGGCTGGTGTGAGAAAATGGTTTAAACAATGAATGCTTTCAGGAGTATAAAAAATTATTGTTTACAAAATAATTTACAAAACACTAATTAAGAGAACAAAAGAAAAAATAATATTTTAAGTTATATATTTTTTCCTTTCAAACAAGTATCAATTCTTATAGGTACACTTGCAAAAAGTTAGGGATTTTGAAGGATTATAGTCAGGTAAGTGATCAACCAATTGTAGCAAAAAGGTGCTCCTGATCATCAATGTCACAGATAAGTTGAAACCGAGTCATGAACTGAAACAGAAACAGCTGTGTATGAGGTTTAGGAACAGCCAAATTTTGCTACCAAGGTGAGGTTGAAAAAGACACGGTTTTTTTATTATGGCAAAATTGAGCACAGCAACAAGACACAAGGTTGTTCTACAGCATCGTCGTACACTCTGCAAGACAGACTTCAAAGCAGACTGGGCTTTCAAGATGTGTGCAATGCTGTGTGTGTATGTGTGTGTATATATAGATAGATATATAGATTTAAATATTTACGTAAACTCTCCATGCTTTCCTGTACACTCACTAGTGAACGCTGAACGTATCTGTGCTGGTGAAGCAAAAAACTAAATATCCAGAAAGTTAATTATAAATACAAACGTATCATCTTCTTTTTATTAAACAACAATTTCATAAATCCTTTTTTTCATATAACTTAAATTACAATTAGCAGCACCTTTATGACTTGACCAGGTGTCACGGTGGCGCAGTGGGTAGCGCAGTCATCTCACAGCCAGAAGGTTACTGGTTCAAGCCTTGGCTGGGTCAGTTGGCATTTCTTTGTGGAGTTTGCATGTTCTATTAATGATAGTGTGGGTTTACGCCGGGTGCTCCGGTTTCCTCCACAAGTCCAAACAATTCTGGTACAGGTGAATTGGGTAAACACAATTGTCCATAGAGTATGATTGGGAATGAATGAATGAGTGTGTGTGAATGTTTCCCAGTAATGGGTTTTGGCTGGACGGGCATCCGCTGTGTAAAACATGTGCCAGAAAAGTTGGTGGTTCATTCCACTGTGGCAACCCCGAAAGGGAAGAAAGCTGACAAAAAGATGTTAAGATGTAAGAAAACCTACTTTGTTGGATTTTATTTTGCAATGAGAGATATTTTGTTGCCTGTTGGTTGTCTGATTAGCACCTGCCTCAGTCAGTGAGGCTCCCAGGGGCCTCACAGAGGGAACTCCTGTTTACTCTACCTGATCCTCACGAGGACTTTGTGAAGCTGCTTTGAAAGCCACTGCTAAAGAAGCGCTATATAAAAACTTGATTGATTGATTGATAACTAGATGCTCTTCTAGTAGTTTGATGATCAGTGTGACTTAGGACTTGAGTACATGTTTCATTTGATACTTTTTTACACTTACTCAAACCTTTTGGTAATTACCTTTACTCTATTTTTCACAAGCACTTTTACTTGAGGATTTTTATTTTTTATTTTTGATATATATGATATAAACAAACGGCGTCACGGTGGCGCAGTGGGTAGCATGGTCATCTCACAGCAAGAAGGTCGCTGGTTCTAGGCTCGGCTGGGGCAGGTGGCATTTCTGTGTGGAGTTTGCATGTTCTCCCCGTGATCGCGTGGGTTTTCTCCGAGTGCTCTGGTTTCCCCACAAGTCCAAAGACATGCGGTGTAAGTGAATTGAATAAGAACAATTGCCCATAGTGTTAAAGTGTGAATGAGTGTGTGTGAATGTTTCCCAGTGATGGGTTGCGGCAGGGAAGGGCATCCGCTGCGTAAAACATATGCCAGTGAGTTGGTGGTTCATTCTGCTGTGGCGACCCCGAAAGGGAATAAAGCCGACATGAAGATGAATGAATGAATGAATGAATGATATAAACAAAAAAAGACAGAATTATAACATTTCATAAAAAGATACTTGATTTGGGAACACCTACTATAAAAAAAACTTTCTTTTCCCTCCTCTGTCTTTATTTTCTTCCTCTACTTCCTCACTGCTTTGGTTTATCGATCAGTTGATACAATTTCTATTATGAGAAGCTGAGACAGACTTTGACGGTGTAACAAATTGCATATTGTCTCTCCCCTAATGTAAGTCGCTTTGGACAAAAGCGACTGCCAAATGCATGAATGTAAATGTAAATTTGAAAATGCTTGGGATCGAATGGCAAATAAATTCCGTGGGATCACACATTCCTACTCAGTACTGTTGCTGTGGCTATGTATGTAAAACATTTATTTGAAACCCCTTGGATTTAATATAAAATAAAACTGATTAAAATGTTAATCGATAAACAACTAAATTGTCTCTTGGTACTGCTGTCAGTGGTGTGCTATGATGAGAATCGTTAACTTGGTATTTACATTCTCCCCTCATCGAGAAAACACATCAACAAAACATGAAAATGTAAAAAAAAAAAAAAACCTACAGCAACATACGTGTCCATACGGAAATGCTTTAGCCTCATTACCTCACAGTGTGCGTTTGCTTGCTTTATTGACTCTCGGTTAGTTTTGAATTTTATGAACTCTGTTGAGTATGTCTGCCATGTCTACAGTTCTTCCAATTTGTGTTTCATGGTGGTCCAGACAATTTTCCCACTTGCCACTTGCTTGTAATGACGACGCCCTTGGATTCAACGGAGAGGGGCATTAACCCTGTTTATCCTTATCTGTGGAGCGCGTCATGATGCATATTCATTTAGATCACAGTTGGCTTGTTTCTTGAGCAAATTGAATTCTTGTTTACTTGAAGATTTGTTGCGGGAGACACCACATAATGAGTGTCTGTCTCTCATGTTAATCCTAACCATGCTTTGTGTTGAGTTCTGGAAATTTTGGAGCTCTGGTGGTTTTGTTGTGTCGATGTCAGTTAGCTCCCACTTAGTTTTTCTTCCCCTCTTAAGAGCTGCTCTATAAGTGTAATGTTTCAAGTGGAAATGGTTGTGTGTGCCAGCTGTATTTGACACTGACATTTATAAGATGGGTTAATGAAGTGGAAGTTAACTGCCTGAAAAGAGATGCTGTTAGCACCAATTAACTGCTCCAGAATTTACTATGACTTTTCTAGCGCTGGCTTTTTAAATAAACGTAAGGTTTTAAAGCCGAGGTAGAACTGAAACAAAATGTCTTTTATCTGTAAAAGGGTCTATTGTCCCTACACTAAACAAAATATCTGTAAAAAAACAAACAAAAACGAATTACTAACAGAAAATAACCTGGACTTGTTTTTTATTTTAAAATGGAAAAAGATACAAGTTTACATAACATTAATTAATTGAACCTTAAACACTAATTTAACTCTAAACAGTTTCTTGGTCCTGCACACTACCCAATCCACTATTAGGTAAGGCCTGGGAACACCTAGTTTTAATTTATTATGATGAATACAAGTACATTCAACTCAACACAGACACTATTTAGACAAAAATGTCACTTAAAAGTGGCCTACTATGTAAACTTAACTTTTCTTACATTTCTTGCATGTTTTAGTGTTGTTCCCTTATCAAAAACAGAGTTGTATTCAGATTTGATCATGTACTGTATGTTTGAGAAATACAATATTGAATTTCTGGGATTTGCAAGGGTTAGAAGTTCATCAAGCTGATGCTTCAATGCATATGTGGGCAGAAAGATGGTGCAGTGGTGGAGTTGGTCGTCCTGTAACCCGAGGGTTGGAGGTTCGATCTCCACCAGGTCCACTCTACCGTTGTGACCCTGGGCAAGCCACTTCACCCACATTGCCTTGTATGGTTGTGTGTGACTGGTGGGGGGTGTTTGGTGGTGGTCAGGAGGCCGTAGGTGCAGAATGGCAGCCACGTCCTGTCAGACTCTCCATTTAGGGAATTTCCTTGAACAGAATTTAGGGATATTTTGTGTCTCTTAGTGGGAAAAACTTCAATCATTTCCTCCTTTTTGCTGCTATGATTCAGACATTTATCAATGATGTGTCGGTATCATCACCATCCATAATTCAGAATTTTCTCAATACATGAAAAGATGTGCTCAACTGCACATAACACTTTTGAGAGTCCATTCAGCTGGAACTTTGCCATGCGCTCCAGTTGAATAGACTCCAGCTCTCACTCTCCTCCTGCCTCCTGAATTCATTGACACCAGCAGAACTCACCCGTCCTTCAGTTGGACCAAGCACACCAGCATTCAATCTCCAAAAACTTTCATTTTAGATCAAGTTAAATAAGTAAAAAAAAAAGGGTAATTCTTCAATCTGAGTGAAAAACCACTGGTGTCATTGTGACCGTAAACAAGGTTTAGTAACTTTGAGTTATGAGCTATAAGTAAAACTCAGTCTAAGAGCACAAAATTTCTCTTCAGCCTTGTAAAATTGCCCGCTTTTGACAGGGCATAAAATGTGTTCTTAGCTTTAAGCTCTTTCTCAGAATTAATAGCTTTCTCTGACACCTTTACAAGATAAACTTTCACTCAAGCTGGAAAACAGCTCAGTTTTCAGGAGCGGCGAACATCTTATTTGAAAGCTGCTATCATTTCTTGAAAGTTGTCTTGAAAGCTTGTAGCCACTTGTGTTCTCTCCATCTACTTAACAGATCAGACCATTTTCTGCCTGATATTCAGCCTCGGATGTGCTTTCAGACCACTCTGAGACAGAGTCGGGTCTGCTCTCCTGGTTCCCTTCAAACCTAATGAATTCTTTTAACTGGATTCACTTGCTCTGAGACAACCCAGAACCATGAGCTCTAAAACTGTAGCTCTGCGTAGCACCCAGAATCTGAAGCTTAGTTATTTTGGGGAGTCCGATGCAATTTTAAAAAGTGAAAGGGTTTAACAATGACATCCTTGCTGATCTGTCAATCACAACCATTAATAGGCTGCATCACTCATATAGCCCCTAATAAACTAGAATATTCTGTTCCCGAGATGTGTTTACTCATGATATCTTATGTTTTACTCACAGATTGGAAACTATTTTTTTTAACTGAGCTGATTTACACTTCGACACACAATACTCACTCCTGCGGTCATATTCTCAGTCTCATTATTCTAAGTTTGAACAGAAGCTAATTAAAGACATCAACCTAGCAGCATGAGCCAAATCTTCTGGTCTTAACACCAGTGAGCTGCATGACGCTATAAACTTGACAGAGCTCATAATGTCAGTTTGACTTAAAACTCATCCAGTAGCATCAGTTCCTATTCCCTGACAACACTTCCTGTTACATCACATCTGCTTCCCTCTATCATTGTTCCCTGTGCTCATGATCAACTCAATACCAAGAGCGTGAGAGGAGTGCATATCATCATATTCAAAGAGGGAATTCATATTTTCTTTCCAACAAATCAGGACCTTGTTAGTCATGTGAGGGAAACCCCCGGTAACCAGCAGTGGCGGAGGGTGGAGGTAGACGACAGAAGAAGCAGGTGTATCGATAATTTCTAGTGTTCATTCAGAATTTTTTTTTTCTCCAATTCTCTGCCTGAATAGTTGTGTGAAATGTTTGGTAACCTGATCTTGCTTTTTTCTGACTTTTTTTTTGCCTAGCCTTTGTTTGATTTGACGTTGTTGTAAATATATTTGTAAAGAATTTGTGGGTAAAGTAATGAGTTTGAAGTTGGAGCATTTGGTCTGTTTTTAATTGTTAAAGACATAATTGGTGTTGACTGTGAAGTGGTACCTCTAGATATTTTTCATAGGAGGGGCCAAATGGGGCAACTAAAAATCTTGAGAGGGATGGCACACAAACACTGAAGTGAAAGTGAAGACTTTTACTTAAACATTAAAATGTAAACATTTAAATATATCTAACCCAATAAACCAATATACATAAGCTAAAACATAGCTTATTTTTTTATATCCCCCACATGACTTCTGCTTGCAATTGAAGACCTAGAGCAGGGGTCGGCAACCCGTGGCTCTGGAGCCACATGTGGCTCTTTAGCGCTGCCCTAGTGGCTCCCTGGAGCTTTTTCAAAATGAAAAAAATAAAAGGAAAAATGTAAAAATGTTTTTTGTTTAATATGGTTTCTATAGGAGGACAAACATTCTTAACGTTTTCCAATGCTGTAAAAGAGTGTAGAATAAATATTTAATTTCAACATTTCTGTCAGCGACGATTTGCGTCATCACCCGCGACACACGTTTCTACCAGCAGGGGGGGGGGTGCCAGGTAGGTGGCTGCTGTAAACAAACCAGCGGCTGTGTGAAGGGCCATGGATCCCAAAGAGAAAAAGAGAAACATAACTGAGGAGAACTGAGGTTTCAACGGTTCTTGGACCGAATCCTTCACATTCAGTGCCGATGCTTGCTCTGTATTGGGAAGTTGTCTAATAACAAGAGTAACGTGGAAAGACATTTCCAGGGAAGGCATGCACGTATTTAGTAACAAAGTGGCTGTGATTTTATATACTTCTTTTCAAAAGGCTGCTGTTTTTTTTTATAAATGTATGCTGCGTTTTTTCGCGTTGTTTGTTGTCCAGTTAAGGGGCACGTTGTGCACGTTCCATTTTGATGTTGTTTTTGGGAATCCTCAAAATAAAAATGACATCAAAAATTCGATTTCTTTATTGCATTTCTCTAATTTCATCAAAGCAATGAAACATAATTCATTAATATTGTAATCGTACAACAGAGTAGTCACGTGGTGCTTCGTTCTCTACAGGATGCACTGCAGGGAAAATAAACATTTAATCATGAAGGCTCATTATGTATTCGTAGCAAACTTTTTTATAGTCATTTTTATAGTAGGCTAATATAGATACATAAAGCATGTGTTGCCTTCATTATAAGGCTTATACAAGGCTTTTAAGTTTTTGCGGATCCGGACCTATTTGTTTTTTTGGTCCAATATGGCTCTTTCAACATTTTGGGTTGCCGACCCCTGACCTAGAGTGTTCCAACCACCAATTTTACGCTTATCAGCTACGCTCATGCTCTGCAACCCAGAATTCTTTGAGAACAACCAATCAGACAATTGATGGGCGGATATTGCACAGATGTTGTTGGAGAAAACAGAGTGTTTTTGTCAGAAAAGGTTTTGTTGAGGGATTTTTTTTATTACAAACCCATTCAGAAATATAATTTTAGATTGTTATAGGCTTTACATATATATGCTAAAGAGACAAATTGCTTTGCGTTAAATTGGCATCTGAGGTCTCCTTTCAAATGCTACAATGGAAAATAGGCCTCAATATCACAGCAAAGATAAACGGTAGTAGAGAACTCACAACTCTTAATAGGTTTGGGGTAAAAGAGGGGCAGCGTTGCTCTCCGATGATGCACACAGAGAGTCTGAACTGCAGAGCAGTCAGAAGCACCTCATAGTGAGTTTTCCTTTAGTTTCGTGCTCCACCACTCTGCAACGTGATTAGAGACAGTTGATCGGCAATCAATGATGGAGACCGCACAGTGGAATACCACCGAGCACACACGCGAAGGATGTAATCTTCACAAATTGGGAAAAAAGAATATAGAATAAAGAAACAAAAAAGAAACAAGAATAAATAAGTTTAAAGATGTAACCACATTTACAGCAAGCTACAGCAGATGCAGGTCAGCCATCAGTTCATCATTCTTGCACTCGTTTACACATCATTACTGTCCTCAATCTGTCAGTTCATGTGTACTGTATGTAGCTTCACCCTATAAAGCCTGGAGCTACATGCTCCTCTGTACATGTTCTCACTGAGTTGTGTAAGGGTTGTTGTATAAGAATCGTTCTGTAATGTGCCTGACACCTGCTGTACAGGTAGAGACAGGAATGTAAAGAATTTGACACAGATTCAAATTGGTGCAAACACTTTAGACGGTCTGAATTAACAGTCCTAATATGCTAAAAGCTCCCTAATAAGAGCACAGCAGGTATGAGCAATATTTACACTAGGGCTAAAACGATTTCGCAAGTTATTTGAAATACTCGATTACAAAAAATGATCGGGGCAAAATTCCCTGCCTCGAAGCCTCTATTAATTCTTCTTTATGTCATGGTCTTTCTGAATACTGGATTCTGATTGGCTGGCAGGTGTTAGTCCTGGTCGGGTTGTTCACCGTATGGATTCTTGTGTGACTATAGTAACCATAGCAACAAACATTAACGTTTGCAGTTCACTCAGCGCTTGATTACAGTTCAGTAATCGTTCACGGATTTGCTCTTTTAGCAATCGTATTAATTAAGGTTTAAATTTGTTACACCAATCGTCGTTTGTGGAGCTCCGTTGGACTGGAACTAAGAGACATTCGGTCGTGAAGAGATGATGGTGGCTGCGTCTTTCAGGAAATGGAGAGCATGGAGTGATTGTTACAATCCTATTTTCTTCTATATTTTCTCATTAAAGGAAATCAGGAGCTTCAAATTGACTTCACTTGTTTTCATTCATGTTATTACATTAATGTTACGTTGAAGAGATTGTTGTGAAGTTTTACTTTATTAGCTTTCGTTTTGAAAATTAAACTAATTCATTAAATGTACTTCTTATTCTTTGTTTCCAATGTAAAGCACTTTGAATTACCTTGTGTACAAAATGTGCTACAAAAATAAACTTGCCTTGCCTAAGTGTTACGTTAACGTTACTATAATGTTAGCTGCAGAGCAGCATATTTCTCACTCCTCGCTCAACAAGAGCTCTTCCAGGTAACGCTAAATGGAGGGTTTAAAATTTTGAAGATAATCATTTTTAGCAACTAATGTTGCAGAAATCGAGAAATCTCTTATTACAGTAAGACCCTAACGCTACAATGGGAAGGGAATTGCCAGATCGAATTAATATTAAATTCTCTATCTGCAGAGCTAATGTTAATAATCCCTTGAATATGTTAATGTTGACCAAAGATCATGTTATAAGCAGCATAATCCACACCAAATACATAATCCACAGCAAATATTACGATATCACAACATTTGCTCTACTTTTTTTGCGTAAAGATGTAGATCACTTCTAAGATCATTTCATTAATTAATTTCATTAATTTATTGCAGTCTAGATATGAATAACTTAAATATGTGAGTGTTGCAAAAACTCATGCCATAAACAGGACAAAAAAAACTATGTTTTAGAAAGTGGACACTGCTGTTCAGAAAATAAAGTTAAAGGAAAGGCAGCTGTTGCCCTGTTCCAAATGGAACACTCTGGACTTGTGGACTTCCCTTGAGTCTGCATCGAAGACCACATAAAGGGCGATTAGAGGGCGCTACCGAGCAGACTTAAAAATAGAGTGTAAAAATGACAGGTGGGACGCCCTACCTACAGGCGATTCAAGTCCACAAGTACACCGTTTGGGACAGAGCTTATTCACATAGGGATTTTCTCCTCTTTCTTGCGCTTCAGAACAGCACATTCCACTTCATAAAAATTTTTTTGGACACCTTGACTCTTTTATTATGGCAAGTTTTTGGTAACTGACAGATAATGTTCCAGTTGTTTTAAAACGCTTTTGATGTAAAAATCAAGTTTTGATGTTTTTTTTTTCCATTGAATGCAAATGAATGCAAGTGAATCGGCAGGCCCGGTAGACGTCATATGTTTTATCCGATTGCTCGCTTTATCGATAACATTTTCAATAGAATTGAATTGATACAGCCCTAGTTCATATGTTTTTTACCATATATTTTTTTTATATGTGAAAAAAGTATAAAACTGGAGGGCTTTACTGGTTCTCTTAAAATCCAGGCATGGAAACGGTCTGGACGAGGTGTGGGAGGCGGAATCCAGCACTAGGTGCAGAAAACTATCCCATCTGTGCAGAGTTACCAACAATCCCTGTGTTTATTATCCTGTAACTGATGCCTGCTTGGAGTGTGGCTTTTCAGAATTAGGGTCTTCAGAATCTGTGTTATAATTGGCCCGCCCGCTTTCCTTTTCCACTGTTTAGATCTCCACGCTAGAAAAGATGAGCTCAGAATCTGTGGCGCAAGTGGGCCGTAGGGCTGTGAACGCCAGGCCCAGATCTGAGGTTTTGAAAAGGGGGCAAGAAACGAATCCGTCTTCATTTTACTGTTATTGGATGCCGCAAGTCTGAGAGTTTTGACTATAGATCAGCACTTGATGCTTCTGTTTATAAGTTATGGTGATCACGGATGAGTTATGTTTTCTCAGAAGCACTGCGGAGGTTTATTCTGGAAGTCGTAGAGGGAAAAACAAACACATGCAGATTTGGGGACGTAATCTGAGCTATTTAGGTTCTTAATGAAATATTAGAATAATATTCTCATTAGCTTCCTTTCTAAATCTTTTAAAATAAAATTCAGTGTGTGTATGAGAGAGAGAGAAAGAGAGGTGGGTACATATTTTTAACACTTTCATTTATTACATACTGTAGGTGTTTTGATGTGTTTATTTATTTACAGATTTTAGCAACTGTTGCATTAATCTTAGACGCTACTGTTTACCAATCTTGTTTTTTCAGAGTAATTTTCTCTCCTCCTTTACGTCATCATGTTGTTCATCTTTTTCATCATCATTCTTTTTTAAAGTTTCCCCTTTTTTCTTCAAAATAATCAGTGCCTTCCTCTTTGTGTTTACCTTCCACTTCATCTTTGTTTCTATTTCCTCTTAATCTTCAACGGTGATAAATGATGGCAAACTGTTTTATGTTAACGTTTTCCACTCTTTCTTCATAGAAAGCTAGCTATACAATGATTGAGTTTGTTTACGTTGATCATAATCTGTAATTTTAAAAGTAGTACAATGCACAATCCAAGCTGTTTTTGTACGTTGTGTTCAAATAATTTCAAGATTATTGGATTAACCCCACATGGTTAAGTCTTCTTCTTTTTGTTCCTCTTCTTTTCCTTCTTCGTTGTTTTCTTTTTGATTTTTCTTTCTCTTATTCACCTTTTCTTCATAGTTTTCTGCTTTTTTCCATTTCTTCTTTTTCTTATTCACTTCTTAATTATTCTCTTCTTGATCATCTTCTTCCAAGTTTTCTTTATCATTACGTACTCATTCACTGTTGTGTTTTTCACAATATTTTTCATCATTATTATTTTCTTGGTTTAGTAATCTATGCTTGTCTTTTTAAATATTTTTAATTTGCCTGTTTTGCTTTTATTCTCTTCTCATCTTCTTGGTCTAGAAAATCGTTGTTTCTCTTCTCTTCGTATTTATTGTGTTCTTCCTTTTGCTTCAATTAAAAACTTCTTTGTCTTATTTTTTCATCTTCTGTTTCATTGCCTTCCTCTTTTCTTTATCCTCTTTTTCTTCATATTTTTTTTTCATTGGCTTCCTCTTCTACCTCATATTCTTCAACTTTGTTTTCTTTATTAAGATAACAATTATTTAATACTTTACTCTTGAAGTAAATCTATCTTTCAAGGGTCAGATATTAATAGATGGCAAACGCATAAAAGCAATGTGTTAACTACAGTATTGTTTTGAAGCCTTCTGGCTGTAATCCCAGAGTTTAGCTCCTTTATTATCTTTCTGCTCTCGCGCTGGACTCTAACTGGTTCGTGCTCTGAGGCCAAGCAATAACCAGCTCTTTGAAGAATGCAGCCGCCAGAGCAATTTCACTCAGGCCAGGGGTGACAGATGTCATGAAAGAGCCATTGTCATCTACAAAGAGCACTCGATTGAAGTGAGCATGGCCTAGCCTAGCCTAGCCTCGAGTCTCCTCACCTGTGCTCACCGTCTGCATTCTTTCAGCTTGATGCACTTTCGCTCACTTTTATCCGAGCTGACAGGCGACGCACCTGATATAGCCAGTGGCCATGGAGTTTCTGAGATGAGCGAATGGACTGGAGGATCTGGAATGCTGTTTGGAGAGTTACCTCATATCACTTCTCGTGGAGAGTAAACCACCAGAATTTTTTTTTTTTACTAAACAGAATCACCTAGACAAAAAAAAAGTTTCTTTTAACTTTACATTTTCTACAGTTTTTATAGTCAGTTGTGTTATTTGGTCCTGAAATTACATTACCTATACTTTAACTATTTTTATCTACAAGCAACTGTTAAATCTGGGAAATTGTTTGTAAACTAACATTGCAAGGCTATAATAAACTATTTTATGTTTAACGTTATTGGCTCTTTCTTCATGCAAAGCTAGCTATACAATGATTGAGTTTGTTTACATTGATCATATCTGTAATTTTTAAAGTTGAATTTCTGGGGGTGGTGGTGGTGGGGGGGGGGGGGTTTCAACAATGCGCCATCCAAGCTGTTTTTGTACGTTGTATTCAAATACATTTCAAGGTTATTGGATTATTCCCACATGGTAAGGTACTGTAACAGTCTACACTTATGGGCCACTTTATTAGGTACACATGCTCCAAATGCTCGTTAACGCAAATTCTAATTAGCCAATTACATAGCAGCAACTCAATGCATTTAGGTATGTAGACATCGTCAAGACATTTTGCTCCAGAACAAACTCTAGACAGGCTGTTCCTAGTTTTTCATAAACTGCTGATGCACTAGGTTTTACAGAGAATGGTCAGGAAAAGACAATAATCTAGCCACAGGGGTTTCAAGCCAGTGACTTCTGTGCCGGTCCCAAGCCCGGATAAATAGAGAGGGTTGCGTCAGGAAGGGCATCCGGCGTAAAACATGCCAAAACCAAATATGCAAGTCATCAATTCGATTTCCATACCGGATCGGTCGAGGCCGCCACCGGTGCTGTTGACCTACAGGGTGCCGGTGGAAATTGGACTACTGTTGGTCAAAGAAGGAGAGGAGGGAGAAGGATTCGTAGGCAGAGAGAGAAGAGGAAAGGCAAGAGTATAGGTCTGAGAATAGGGACTCTCAACGTAGGTACAATGACCGGGAAAGGTAGAGAGCTGGCGGACATGATGGAGAGAAGGAAGGTAGATATTCTGTGTGTGCAGGAGACCAGGTGGAAGGGTAGCAAAGCGCGTAGTATTGGAGGGGGATACAAACTGTTTTACTATGGTGAGGATAGGAAGAGAAATGGGGTAGGAGTGATCCTGAAGGAGGAGTTTGTGAGGAATGTTTTAGAGGTGAAAAGAGTGTCTGACAGGGTGATCAGTTTGAAGTTAGAGATTGAATGGGTGATGTTGAATGTAGTGAGTGATTATGCTCCACAAGTAGGCTGTAAGCTGGAAGAAAAGGAGAGATTCTGGAGTGAGTTAGATGAGGTGATGGAGAGTATTCCCAGAGGGGAGAGAGTAGTGGTGGGAGCAGACTTCAACGGTCATGTGGGCGAGGGCAACAGAGGTGATGAGGAAGAGATGGGCAGGTTTGGTGTTAAGGAAAAGAACCCAGAAGGACAGATGGTGGTGGACTTTGCCAAGAGGATGGAAATGGCTGTAGTTAACACTTATTTCCAGAAGAGGGAGAAACATAGAGTTACCTACAAGAGTGGTGGTAGGAGTACGCAGGTGGACTACATCCTAAGTAGACGAGCCAATCTGAGAGAGATCATTGACTGCAAAGTAGTGGTAGGAGAGAGTGTAGCCAGACAGCATCGGATGGTGATGTGTAGGATGTTTCTGGTGGTCAGGAAGAAGAGGGGAGGAAAGATGGAAAAGAAGACAAAGTGGTGGAAGTTGAAAAAGGAAGACAGTTGTGAGGAATTCAGACAGAAGCTGAGACAGGCTTTGGGTGGTCAGGAAGAGCTTCCAGAGGACTGGGAAACTACAGCAGAAGTGATCAGGGAGACAGGTAGGAAGGTGCTAGGTGTGTCAGCAGGAAGAAGGAAAGAAGATAAGGAAACATGGTGGGGGAATGAGGAAGTACAGGACATCATCCAGAGGAAGAGGCTAGCTAAAAAGAAGTGGGGCATCAAAAGGACTGAAGATAGTAGACAGGACTACAAGGAATCACAGCGCAGGGTGAAGAGGGAGGTGGCAAAGGCCAAACAGAAGGCATATGATGAGTTGTATGCCAGGTTAGACACGAGGGAAGGTGAGAAGGAATTGTACAGATTAACAAGACAGAGATGGGAAGGATGTGCAACAAATAAGGGTGATTAAAGATAGAGATGGAAGGGTTCTAACAAGTGAGGAGAGTGTGCAGAGAAGATGGAAGGAGTACTTTGAGGAAGTGTCCTAGTGCCAATCTTTAAGAACAAGGGTGATGTGCAGAGTTGTAACAACTACAGAGGTATAAAGTTGATGAGCCACACAATGAAACTCTGGGAAAGAGTAGTGGAAGCTAGGCTAAGAAGGGAAGTAAATATTTGCGAGCAGCAGTATAGCTTCATGCCCAGGAAGAGCACTACTGATGCAATTTTTGCTCTAAAAATGCTAATGGAGAAGTACAGAGATGGTCAGAAGGAGCTGCACTGCATCTTTGTGAATTTAGAGAAAGCGTATGACAGGGTGCCGAGAGAGGAGCTATGGTCCTGTATGAGGATGTCAGGAGTGGCAAGGAAGTACGTCAGAGTAGTTCAGGATATGTATGAGAGGAGTATGACATCAGTGAGATGTGTTGTAGATCAGACAGAGGAGTTCAAGGTGGAGGTGGGGCTACATCAAGGATCGGCTTTGAGTCCCTTCTTGTTTGCTATGGTGATGGACAGGTTGACAGATGAGGTCAGACAGGAATCTCCATGGACAATGATGTTTGCAGATGACATTGTAATCTGTAGTGAGAGTAGAGAGCAGGTGGAGGGACACCTGGAAAGTTGGAGGTCTGCTCTAGAAAGAAGAGGAATGAAAGTCAGTCGTAGTAAGACAGAATACATGTGTTTGAACGAGAGGGAGGGAAGTAGAACAGTGAGGTTACAGGGGGCTGAGGTCAAGAAGGTGGAGGAGTTTAGGTATTTGGGGTCAACAGTCCTGTGCGACGGGGAGTGTGGAAAAGAGGTGAAGAGGCGAGTGCAGGCAGGTTGGAGTGGGTGGAGAAAAGTGTCAGGGGTGTTGTGTGACAGAAGAGTGTCAGCAAGAATCAAAGGAAAGGTGTACAGAACAGTAGTGAGACCAGCTATGATGTATGGGTTAGAGACTGTGGCAGTGAGGAAGAGACACGTAGCAAAGATGAGGATGTTGAGGTTCAGTTTAGGAGTGACAAGGATGGACAAGATTAGGAACGAGCACCTCAGAGGAACAGCTCAGGTTGGTTGTTTTGGAGACAAAGTCAGAGAAGCCAGATTGAGATGGTTTGGACATGTGCAGAGAAGGGATAGTAGTTATATTGGTAGAAGGATGTTGGAGATGGAGCTGCCAGGCAAGAGGGCAAGAGGAAGGCCAAAGACAAGTTATATGGGTGTGCTGAAGGAGGACATGAAGGTAATTGGTGCAAGAGTAGAGGATACTGAGGCCAGAGTTAGGTAGAAACAGATGATTTGCTGTGGCGACCCCTAAACTGGGAACAGCCGAAAGAAGAAGAAGAAGACGTTAGGAAAAGACAATATCCAGTGAGCGGCAGGTCTGTAGGCTCTAATGCTTTGTTGATGTCAGAGGTCAGAGGAGAATGGCCAGACTGGTCGAGCTGATAGAAAGGCAACAGTTGCTGAAATAACTACTCGACACAACCGAGGTACGCAGTAGAGCATCTCTGAACACATTCAACCTTGAGACGGAAGGGGTACAGCAGCAGAAGATTACAACGGTTGCCACTCCTATCAGCTGAGAACAAGAATTCAAGGCTAAAAATTCTCACCTGCTCATCAAAATAATATCCATTAGAGGTTCAGGCTGATGGTGGTGGTGTAACGGTGTGGGGGTATTTTCTTGCCATGCTTTGGGTTCATTAGCAGCAATTGAGCTTTGTGTCAATGCCACAGAGCACCATGTTATATAGCGTGAATCATCTCTGTAAAAAAACTATTTGAGATATCTCTGTGAGTGGTCTATAATGATAAAAATGCAGTGAAGTGAAGGAGCTTTAGTGGTGAGATCAATTTTTCTTTGTTTATCAGAGTTATCAGTTTTTGTAACTTGTTTTACAAAAATAAAAGATACAGTACATATATTGTTTGTTAAATAAATAAGTAAACGTTTTTGTTTTAGATTTATTGTATTATTACAACATGGGAATCGCAATTAATGTAAGAAGATAATAATCTGTGCTTCTACTGTTGCTTGTTACTTTTGGACAACTTTGGCATAAATCAAGATAAACAAATAAACAAAACAGGACAACTTTCCTGTAATTTTATGTGCCATAAAGTTACAAAAAAGTTTTTAATGGCTTCTTTGTTGCACAGATAATGCATGAGGGTATTTTAAAGCTTTCAGCTGAATTTTATTAAATTATTTCCTTATTTAGAAGGAAATCAATTCTCTGTTTCTAGGTCAATAATTGTGTATCTGGTAAGCTTTGAAATTTAAGTAGGTAAAAGACAACAACTACAATTTACCTGTTTCTTTTATAATGCGCACCCTAGACTGTTACAGTAAATGAAAATGTGTGTTAACTGTAGGTTCCAACAAGAACAGTTCTGAACGCCTTCATTTGAAACTCATTCCAGTGGCCCTTCACTTCAGAGTGCAGTTAGTCACGCCGAACCAGTTTTCCAACAAGAGGGTCAAAACAGCTCAACGACCTCAGAGTACAGTACAAAATAATAAAACGTCAGTTAATGACCCTTTAAGAAAGCATATAGTTCAAAACTACTTGTTGGTTTTGAAAACATGACATTGAACAGCTACAGTCCTAAACCAGGCATAATTTTTGAGTTTTCATTAGAATGAAAAGAACAAGTGTAATGGGTACATGTGGAAAGTAAGTGACATCAGATGATTTAACCGGGGTCCTGAGCTGAACTTAAAGTAGAATCGAACAAGTTTTGACATGCAGATCCTCTCAGCGTCTATCCTAAAGACATTGGTGTCAGCTATGAGAGATGAGCTCTCCCTTTATTTCATACGAGCACTCAAGAACACCAACAATCCTTCCTCCAACTGTTTATTCAATCTGTTATCAATGTCCTTTTAATAGGTTGTATATCTATTTAATGAACGTGCCACATGCTGGCTGAATTTGTTTTCGCACCTTTCAAGAGCACTTAGATCATGCCGCCTTCAGATGGAGGCAGCCTGCCATCGTATTTGCTTTTGGATCTTTGATATCACAAACAAAACACATGGCTTCAAAACTCCCAGAGTTGGCTTGTAACTGCTTGTTTTCGAGAGTTTTGTGCTACTTTAAATTCTTCTTATTCCTCCATGAGATTAATTTTACTTGATGAATGTTAATGACGGAAGACCTTTGGCCAAAATATTTTCCCTAATAGTTTTTTTTTTGAAGAAGAATAAGTGTTTGAAGCGATGCTTCAGGTCGTTTGGACCTTGCCCTCTGTGATAATAAATTTGAACATTAGCAACAACATTGAATTAAGATTTCGTGACAGAAAGTACTTCAGGCGCTTGGATACAAAGTGGATTTAATAACATATAGCAAAGCATTTTAGATACAGCTAGTTAAAACATGTTAACTTCACGTATTACAGTTTAATTTCAGAGTAGGAAGCAGTCATTATCACATATAATGGTTATTTGCATTTTGGCTAGAGTGCATTCCTGAGTACACTAAAATAAACACTTGAGAATCAAAATGCATTGACGGTTAGAATGGCCTTCGGACTGAAGTTGTGAAACAAAAACGACTGCTTCAAACAGGGGTGAGCAAAGTCATTCCTGGAGGGCACAAGAGTAGCTTCAAACAAGCTGAGAGCAATTGTTTAGAGTTAATTAGTGGAATCAGGAGTGTTGTATGAAGGTAGAAGGGAAATTTTGCAGGACTGCAGCCTTGATTTTTCACCCCTGGTCTCACAAGTGATTTTTGTTCGGCTGAAACGTTTAATTTGCATGGATAGTTATGGATTAAGTTTAGCTGATTTTGTCCTCTTACAAGCAAAAAGAGTTCCAAATGAGTCAAATCTGCTCTTTTTGTAATTTATTGGAATTAACAAGCATTCATAAAGTTCTACAATTTAAACATTCTTTATGTCTAGTGAGTGGTATGGGAACACACTGTAAGACGCCATTCCTTTGCCCAAAGACGGAATCAAAGGTGGTGGGAAGGTGGTTTTGTGTGCTGCTACTCTCTGCTGGATGAACAGGACAAGAACAAAGAAATACACAAAAAACGCGCTAACTGCGTAAATATGTTTAAAATTTGGATATAACCAATAAAACCTTTAAATCTGACTCCATTAAAATGATTAAATTATGGTCATGTTATTTTCTCCTTCTCTCGTTATATTAGTTTCTTCTGTAAATTATATTACTTTAGGAGGACATAATGATTCTTAAAGTTTGCCTCTTATCGTTATTTGTTCATATTTTAAGGTTCTGAATTCTGTCGCTTTCCAAAGGTCTCAATTTTTCATAAGCCTTCGACGATCAAGAGCCGTCTCAGAAGTGTATTATAATCGTTCAAGGGATTCACAAATATGCAGTCGCTTAGCTGCATCCGGATACAAACAATGAACAATACAACTATCTGTGCGATGTCACTCCAGGTAACAGAAACGATACATCAGAAGTAATGATAAATAATGATTTCTGACAAACTTCAAAACAAACGATTGTCAATTTATTAACCAGGCAAATCATAAACAAATCCAACTTCAGTTAAAATGCAATCATCAAATACATTCAGTTCAGTACAGTTTAAAGTTCCAACCAAATGCATTCTGACAGACAAAATAACAAGGAGAAAACTTCATCATTATTTACCTGATCATCGAGAGAGAGGCTGCGCACCACATGACCTGGTGCGGGAGCTATGATTGCAGAAACTCTTCGAGCTTCGGGACAAGTCCCTTTAAATACCCGAGATATCGATATCAAATTACATAATTTACACTGATTGGTTCTTTGACTTTGGAAGGCTGTCCTTCTGTGAAAACCCTTTAATTTAAAAGTTGCTTGTGTGTGTGATTGGTTCACTGAGAGAATGGTGAGAGACTAAATGGTGCAAAGCAATTAAATCAATTCATATGTAGATTCAATACACAGTGAGGCGTTGATCACTCGGCACCCCGACCCAGTCTCTTGGCTAGATGTATTGTCATTAATGTTCGAGTCAGGCTCTGTGATCACTCTCGGTTCTGTTACTAAAGAACAGCTCGTCTTCTTAGTTTACATAATCATGTGAGCGGCATCTCAGCCCAATCTGTGCCCTCTGCATAATATGCATCTGAAAAGGGTGGCCATCTCTGTTGGTTCCTGGTGCTCAAAGCAAATGGCCAGGCCGTCTCAAGCAGGATCACTCAATGGTATCATTCAGTTCCTTACAACACTTTGCAAAAAAAAGTGGAATAAAACATTATAGGCCTCCTATGATGTAAAACCTTAAATAGTGGACTGGCAACCATTTGCAGTAATGGTAGTTAAAGGACCACAAATGAATGTGTTACTTAATTACGTAATGCATTAATGAGTTATTAATAAAGACATTTATTATCTATTTACAACCACAATAGTAAATAGTTTAATAGTTGGCTCTTCATGAGTTTGATCGAAAGCTTAATTCAATCAAAAATATTTCAGATTGTTAAACAAAAATGATGTCTGTTTAAAGGAAGCAAGGCAGTCATGATGCCTGTTGGTTAAAGAGGAATATGAATGTTGTGTGTTTATGGGAACTTCGGACCTTTTCCAATTCTCTTAATCAAATGAGCCCAATTAGTCCATCTGGCCTAGCATTCAACAAGAAGCTACCTGTTGGGACTTTTATTTTGATGTCATATCTAGTAGTTCTATCGGAGAAGCACATTTATGAAGGTAAACTGATTGGGAAAAAACTTAGGCCACCTTAGAATGGAAGTGTATTCTTACTGTACCTGAATACACTGGGACAATGGGAAAATGGTCCTGTTACAATTCTCTTATTCAATGCAGACTAGTGGATGTGGAATCAAAGACATCGAAGGTCAAATTTGGTCTATTTCAACTTTCTGTTGAAGTGGCATCTGGCAACTGATCACTCTAATTTAGTTTACTGCCTAGTAACGTACCATGTGTTTATTATTGAGAAAGTTTATGTTCTTGGGATGTGATACGTGAGCATAAAAATAATTTACATTATATATTTCTTGAGTTGTTTTGTTATTTAAAAATACAGTAGGGCTAGCAATCAATTAAAATTTTCTGGCAGCCACACATGGATTTGTGAAGACAAACAAAACAACTTTTTTGTAGTTTACTGCAGCTGTGTAGAGTGGATGGATAAACTAGAAATAACAAAACCAAGAGACCAAATACAATGCAGACTAAGCTGTACTGTCTGCGAACACATGACTCTTTAGGACCATACACCGTCTCAAACGTGTTTTCCAGACCCGACCTCTGGCGCGGCATTCCTGGATCTAACTGACAGAGTAGAGTCGGGAAGATTCTTCTAGCTCTAGAAGAGAAGGGGCTGGATGGACCAAGTGACAAGGTAGGCCACTAGGGGTCGCAAAAAGGGTATTCCACCCTCTTTCAAACTAATGCAATTTAATTTTGTAAGTCCAGTTTGGTACATATGGAAACTCTCTACTTATGACATGGGACGTAAGAGATCTAATTGTAAAAAAGATAAATATCTTACACAACCCCTTCGCTCCCGAGAAGTCTTTTTACACCCTTTCTTCCAATAACAGTGTCAACCAAGACTGTGAGGGCAGGTTTTTCGGGAGCATTTGATGAAGCCCGGACAGAATCCATGGCTCTAAGATGTTTTGTCTGCACACCCATGACTGCTCTTCAGGACCATATACCCTCTCAGACTGCTAGCATTAGGAATCCAGGATCTCAGCATTGGGAATCCAGGTGATGGTGGGAGATTCTTCTAGCTCAGGAGGAGGAGAGGCCTGGAGAATGGGAACGACAGGGTTGGGTCTTTCAAAGTTGAATGCCCTCACAAATATGGCAGAAAAAATATTTCTGATTTGGTAAATATGGAGAAATGGATGGGAGGGGAATTTCTGACACAACAGGGTCAACCTAGACTGTGAGGGGTAGGTTTATCAGGGAGCTTTTGGTGGAACATGGACAGAAGTTTAAATCCTTCATAATTTAATTTTGGTTGTGTTTTGTTTTGTTTTTCAGCACGGACATGTATACATTGACGTAAATAGTCATTGACGGTACTTCTTGCAATTCAAATTGGATAGTTTTATTGTTCTTGACCAAACTATCTATATAAAGAAAGATTTTTGAATGAGAGCAGGAAAAAGAAATGCAGAAACCGAAAGAATTATTGACTGTGAGCACAAGGGGTTAATCTAATAATCTGGTGGAGTAACGACCACAATGCTAATGTGCTGCTTTAATTATCACGCTAATGAGACAATTGAAGGTTTGCAAAGCAGTTATTTTTATATTAATCATTTTACAGAATGTTTTTTCATTGGTTCAAGTTGAACTTTCGGATATAATTCATCCAGGTGCTGACTCTTTAGTCCTCACCTGATACGAGAGAGCTGCTTGTCAAGGGGAGACTTATCTGAAATCCTTGTGCTGGAATATATGTGGGAAAGCCGTCATAAAAGTGTACAGGAGGGTTTCCTCTTAATGCTCACGTAACTTTTGCTTTTTAAAAGCTCCTTTACAGAGATTTATGAGTAGAGAACTGATATACAGCTGATGTTAGGGTTGTTTTTCAGATTCTGACCATGAGAAGCAGCTTTTCTGGCATAGCCTTCAAAAACCTGATTCATGTTCTTCATGTGCAGTATAGCATTGGTTAAACTAATCATTGCCTACTCATGCAAAAACTTAAAAATCAAACAAAAAAGATTACAAAAAACA
Source organism: Danionella dracula (assembly GCA_900490495.1). Classification (NCBI taxonomy): domain Eukaryota; kingdom Metazoa; phylum Chordata; class Actinopteri; order Cypriniformes; family Danionidae; genus Danionella; species Danionella dracula. The sequence goes on from UELW01000461.1 coordinate 816,503, forward strand.
AAAAAGATTACTCTTTATTTTTATTTAAATACAGTTCTAAATCTATCAGAATTCTAAATCTAGTTTCAGAGTCAGTATCAGAATCAGAATATGCTCCAGACTGGCTTTCAGTGGTGAGTGACACAGCACAGACGCTACTCCTTGTAAACCTAAAATGAAATTATAGTTTCTAGAGGTACAAAATGAGCCAAACAGTCTATAGCCAAACGTCGCCCACAAATCATTTGGCTTTGGTAGAAAAGTCAGTTATGTGTGGTAACTTCCCGAAAGTGTGGCAAGCTTTCACCACATCAGTGAGATACGACTGGTTCTCATTAATCACATGTTTATTTGAGACGCATTTGCTATATTTTTGGTCCAAAAACATGGCAGAAGCACAGAGCACTAAAATAACACCCTTTGTTCTTTTCGTTTCCAGCTCTTCTAACTGAGCCAGAGCTTGTGTCACTCTCCCGTGGGAAGGAATCATAATCTCCAGCTCTTCATCAGAATTAAGCTCTTCCAGTCTCGTATTGTTTCGCTTCCCCCACGTGATAAGATTTTGTGGGTCTGACTAGTTCTAATTTGGTACAATGGTTGAAACTGGAACGAGGACACTGGCTGTAAAATGACAGCAGTTGGACAGTGGTCAAGGGCACAGCTGGTAAATTTTTAAAAGTTGGGTTTTAACAATACAGCTGGGAAAGTCATGAAAAAGTAATTTTCTAGCTATTTTTTTAGGGTGATGAACGTGTTTTGTTCATGAGCCAGTGTGTGCTGGAGCGTAAGCTATTGAACAGTCTTTATGACGGATTGTGGTTGACTTTGACCCATGCAGCATGAGAATTTCTAGAATAAAAAAGTAGTTAAGGTTTCTTTTTAAATTATAGAAATATTGGATTAACATTTAACCTAGACCAAATCAGCAATTGGGTGACATTCTTGCATTCTTATGAGCAAATCCTTGAAAATAAATTAAGTAAGCTAATAGGGTATATGTCCAACATGGTATCCAAAATGGTAAACCGTCTTGGCTACTTCTGGTTGGTTTGTAGCATGGTTATGTAGCAGAGTGAATTTATGTTAGCCAGATTATTCTTTAATAGTTCAATCGATGTGTTCTATCTATGTGTTGAGTAAGATTTTGGTGAAAATATAAAAACGTGATTGATTGATATATATATATATATATGTATATGTATATACATTTTTTTTTCATTCCAATGGTGATTTGTGACATTTACTGGAATTTTTCCCAATGAAATTTTCATTCCACTGTCATTTGTGTATTTAACAGCAAGGTGAATATATTTTGGAGTCCCAAAAGACTGTATGCTTAGAATTTTCACCCCCCTCCAGCCAAACCCTAAATCATTCCAAGCCTTGTAGTGGCTTATTTGGAAGTCAGCTAGAATATTAACGGTAAAGAACAGGCTCCACTCCAACCTTAACTCCACATACACTGAGACTTCACTATCCAGGGTCCTGATGATGTTTTTTTCCTCTCTTTCTTCTCCGGGGCGACTCTGGCTGTGGAGCACTGGATGAAAGGAGTATGCTTTTTGTTAACTTTGGCTGATGTAAAGAAAAGAGCCAGAATCCTGTCTTAGTCTCAATCCCCCGCCTTCCTTTCCTGTATCTTCAGGTCTCCAGTAGTTCAGGGTAAAAATAAAGCAGCCCTAAGCCTGGCACGCTGCTCAAGCAGTAGTTAAAGCTGATGGATGGCGGCTGGCTGTGTGCCTGGTGCACAGTGTTATGAGGCGGAGGGGATACTGGGAAGCCCGGGATGTAGAACTTGGCTCTGCTGGGGAGAGGAGGGAGGACGGAAAAATTTGGAAGAAGTGAAGGTGTGCACTTGGATCTATACATTTGTGATTATTATGTGTCTGTTAAAAGTTTAGATGATTAGAATTTACAGGTTGATTTCGAGTTAATTACGGAATCAAACTTGTACCTTTGTAGTGATGAATGTATGTTTAATAAAAGCAAAAATCTGTGACTTCATTTTTGTTTTTCAATACAAGTTTTTGGTGACTGTTTTAAGCTTTAGTAAGATGTTTTGTGTACATGAAAAAAAAAAACCCAAAACAATATGTATTATATTGCACCTATATTTGGAATTCTAACATTTGGAAGGTGTTTGAGCATCAATCTGTGCATGAAATGGGTTAAATTTCAGAAAAAGTACAATAATATAAAATTTTGAGCTGTTTTTAAATTGCCCAATGTTTTAAACAGTTTATGACATAAAAGTCCCCGGCCATCAATTTTGATTGGCGTATGTGCATACCAGTTCCTGTCCTTTTGGTTTATGAGTAGAAAATCTCCCAGAAAGAGTTTCAGGATGTATTCGCCAACACAAGCTCCTTCATGGTTAACAGTAAAAGAGCAACTGAGGAAAAGTCCTTTAGTTTTGTATTTGGAGGCCAATATTGTTTGTCTGTGCTAACCATTCAGGACTAATGTCTTTTTGAAAGAGTGGCAGTCCAATGTAGGAAGTTGAAGGCTGGGGTTGCTCAGTACTTTAAGTAGGTGTAGTTTGATAGAAAAAAAAATATTGAAATAGAAAAACAAAGTGGAGCTAAATTGAATAAATGAAATGCACCGATGATCTTCTCTGTCATATGAGCAGTCCTCTGAAGTCTATGGATGTCTGCTTTAGAGGCGGAGCAAAACCAGACAATGATGGAGGAGTAGAGAACAGGCTTGATGACCGTGGAGTAAAACTGGGTTAGCAACATCTGTGAAAGGTACAACCTCTGCTGGGCCTTCTTCACAATGGAGTCGATGTGTGTGTGCTCCACTTCAGGTCCAGAGAGATGATGGTGCCCAGAAACCTGAAGGACTCCACTGGTGTCACCGTGCTGTTCGTGATGGTAAGGGGAGGGTGTGCGTGGAGGCTTCTCCTGAAGTCCACTACCATCTCCACTGTTTTAAGGTTGTTGAGCTCAAGGTTGTGACTGCACCAGAGAGCCAGCTGCTCCACTTCCTGTCTATACGCAGACTCCTCACCCTCCTGGATGAGACCAATGATGGTGGTGTCATCTGCAAACTTGAGGACCTTTACAGAGGAGTTGTGCGAGGTGCAGTCGTTGGTGTAGAGAGAGCAGAGAAGAGGAGAGAGAACACAACCTTGGGGGGTGCCAGTGCTTTTGGTTCGGGTGCATGATTTGAATTCCCTCATCCTCACAAGCTGCTGTCTGTCTGTCAGGAAGCTTGTGATCCACTCACAGGTGGACTCAGGGATGGAGAGCTGGTTTTTTTTCGAAGCAGTGATGGGATGATGATATTAAATGCAGAGCTGAAGTCCACAAACAGGATCCTTACATAGGTCCCTGGCTTATCCAGATGTTGCAGGATGTAGTGCAGCCCCATGTTAACTGCATCCTCCACAGACCTGTTAGATTGGTAGGCAAACTGCAGGAGGTCCAGTAGGGGTTCAGCGATGTTCTTCATCACCAGTCTTTCAAAGGACTTCATGACCACAGATGTCAGGGCCACTGGTAGTCATTGATACCTGATATTTTAGGCTTCTTGGGGATGGGGATGATGAAGTGTTTGAAGCATGCAGGAACTTCACACAGCTCCAGTGATCCGTTCAAGATCAGAGAGAAGATGGGAGCCAGGTAGTCAGCACAGGTTCTGAGGCATGCTGGAGAGACACCATCAGGACCTGCAGATTTTCTCCTTTTCTGCTTCCTGAAGAGCTGACAAACATCACCCTCGCTGATCTGTAGAGGAGGAGTAGGAGGATGGTATATGTTGAAGGTGTTTGTGAGGGTGTGTGCTGGAGGTGTTAATGGCTGCTCAGTGAGACAATCGGAGGTTGTCTCAAATCTGCAATAAAACTCGTTCAGATCATTAATCAAGTTTTGATTGTCCATTGATGAAGATGCTGGAGCTTTGTAGTTTGTGATGGTCTTTAGGCCTGACCACACTGAAGCAGGGTCGTTGGTTGCAAACTGTTTTTGCAGATTTTCAGAGTACGCTGTTTTGGCAGCTCTGATCTCCTTATTCAATGTATTTCTGGCCTGTTGCTACGAAGCGTGGTCTCTCTTTATATTTATATTCATCTAAAATGCATTGAACAGTTGACTGGCTTATATGTAACTTGTTGACATAAACATGGAACATTGTTCATGACATAGTTTCAGATGTTCTTCATACTAGAAAATATATAGTGTTTTTACAATGTAACAAGACCATGCTAAATGTAAAAGAGCAAATACAATCCAACATTGTTAAGATTGTTTTATCTTTAAAAGATTTCAACAGGTTTTGGGGTCCACTTTTCTTGACTGCGCCTCAGACTTTGACCATGTTAATTTTTCACCTTGCAGTCACGAGAGCATATTTAGGTTTTAATTTAGGCCTATCTTTTTCATAGTTGTGTTGCAAACATCAATCTCTCAGAGCTTGTTTTGACTCCTGAAGCTGGCAGTGACTTGAGGCACAACTGCATAGGGTGAGCAAGCAGGTGCGAAATATTCCAGGTACATAAAAGTGGCTCTCGTGTTCTGAAATGTGAACATAACCAAATATGCTCACTCCTAATGATCCCTGTATTATAATTGGCTATATTCCTCCGATTGGCTCCCCATGTCTCCTGTTCTCAAAGCTGGTGTGTGCTCAGTGTTCTGGAGCAGAGTGGCAGCCGTCATGTCATCCAGATGCTGATGGATTTAAAATTGTAAATGACTTTAAGTGTCTAAATAAATGAAAATGCTATATAAATGAAAGCAATTATTATTACTATCATTTTTATACTTGTGTGTATCCAATAGTGGATTGCTATAGAAGGCATTTAAAACATATTTGTCAAAGATCATGTGGTTTTAAGAACTAGAACACAATTTCATTGTAAATTTAAGTTTGAACTTTAAACTAAAATGGCAATGGTTTCCTGACTGTAAATAGCTTTTAATATTACTATTTCATCAAAAAAAAGTTATAAGGTGTACTATAGACACTGTAGCTGCCCTCAGGGGCCACTGTTATATATTTTGTTGATAATGGTTATTTACAGTTAATAAATAGTTACAATTTCCAAGTTTAGAGTAAATAAGTAATTTTATTTTGTTAATACATTTCAAAACATTTCAATAACCACCATAAATAGAAGTTGGAACCTAATTTTCTCATTTTTTGTTTAGTTTCTGAAGAAAGTGCAAGATTCTAGCCCTTAATGTTTATCCCTCTGGAGTTAGAGTAATGTGTTTATTTGCTAATTATTTTTGCTAAATGTGAATGTGTGTAAAATATGTAATTGTGCGTTGATGTGTAATTAACTGAGCAAGTATTTTTTTTGCTCTTTACATATTGAACTTGTACTTGTTTCATTCACTGTATATATTTTGGCCATTATATGTAAATATTTCTTTAAAAGGTTAATTTAGTTTCATGTACTTCTTGTCTTAGTTATGATTCCATTATTGGGGTAAATAATGCAAGGAATGTGCAGAATCTAAATAAATGTCTGGTAAATGAAGAATGAGCTGAGCTTTTAAATCATTTCAAGGAGTAACAGACACCATATTTAAAAGGTTCTATAAATGCTTTCTATAAAATACATTTTAAGGTTTATAATCTGAGACCCCAAACTATAATTGACCGGATGTTAATAAGCTGATAAAATATCAGTCAATATTAGTTAAATATTCAAGTCAAGTTAGTCTTTCATTCTATAGAACTCTTCAGAGAGATCTTTATTTCTTGAGTATTTCATGTAAAAAAAAATGATAATGTGTTTATGGAAACATTTTTAAAGTCTGACCTTTTAATAAGTGTATAATCTGCTTTATCCACAGTGAAACACTTTCCACTGGATATCAAAGGCCCAGTATTTGTGTGCCATTAAATTCAAGTATACCCCATAGGATATAAAACCAGACCTCAATTTACACAAATTTGAGTAGTCAAGGAAGTAGACAAAACTATTAATTTTTCATTAGTAATTGAAAGGGCAAAACAAATTTGAGGAGATTTTGTAAGGTGGAAATTGGAAGTTTACACAGATATTTAATGTGCTTATTAAATGTATGGTGAGGATCCAGATCACATCAAGATTTGAAACTCAAGATGAGAAGGGAACATCATGTCCTGTCCTGAGAAAGGGCTGAGCTTCATGACAGATGATTGGAACTGAAATGTGGACTGCTTGCCAGGTTGGATTAGAATTTGCAGCTGTAAAATGAAATGTCACTTTTTGTCAATGGCAAGAAACAGCGAATCAATGCCCGGGTACATAGTTTAATGTTTAATCAAACAAGTCTGGATGTGTGGATAATATGAACCTAATAATGTAGGGGTGGTTTGAGTCACGTCTACATTGTGCCAGTCACCGATTATTTAAAGCCACAACATTACCTTAATGTGACTCATTAATACAAAAAAATCTCTGTAACATGACTCATGGTTTTTGACCCATAACTACTCATCTAAAGCAGTATATCAAAGTAAAATAGTGGTATGATTAGTTGTAATAAGAAGTCATTTATTAGAGGAGGATGATGGACAGGGCTTGGAGAGCAGCAGAGCACAAAGCATTACCGCTGAGCTGTTGTTCTGCAGGGATTATGGGACAGGTTACAGGGCCAGCGAGGGAAGGTCAGTGGAGACCGGTGGTGGGTTGGGGGTTAGGAATCCAGGCTAAATCAGGTCTGTCGCTTGGCCCCTTCACCCATGGACAGGTGAGCTCTGAGGAACAATGACGACTTTGTTCTTTAGCGAGACAGGTGCTGTGTTCACCCTCATCGAGCCTCCGAAGACCCTTCTGTCTCTGTGTCTCTCGTCTGCAGGAGGGCGCTGTCTCATTTAAGAGAACTTTAAAGAGGCTCTTGGTTCATGTTAAAAAAATACATTTTGGAATATCATTTAGCTTGTGCTGTTTACAACAAGAGTAGCTATAAAGGAATAGTTCAAGACAACATTAAAGTGACCCTATTGGGATTTGAAAAGATTGATCATTTGGTTTTTAGAGTCTCTAGCAGCAGGTTAACACATATGTCAGGTCAACAAATGTGTTAATTCTCTTATAATATCAATTTTTCCAACATCTCCCAAGTTATCTGTGTAGCAAGTCTGTATTTTCTCACACCGATTAGCCACTTATCTGTTGTGATTGGATGCTACGCACAGTGTGGACTAGAAGAAGCCAATCAAATGTGACTCACAGAGAACAACATAGCAGCATTTGTTGTCTCGACTTACAGCTTTGCTGCAGTTTCCAGTCACGTTCATACCAAGACTGCAATTTGCATGGCAAGCGAGTGCTTTACATGTTAAGTCAATGTTAGGCATAATTAGGAATTGGGGTACTGTGGTACAAATAGTGTGGCAGAGCCATCTGGAAAGTGTGGAAATCTTTCATTCACATTTTTAAGTATACACTGTCATTATCCTGCACTGTCTCCATTCCCCTAGAGGTCCCCGTAGTTCTCCTTTTGCCTTTGTTCTTCCTCATGTGCTCTTGTTTACCTTATTTCTATCACCTGTGACTCGTTCCAGCCCGTTTATTTAAGTTGTCACTTTTTCTCTAGACTTCACTCGGTTTTTGAGCTTCAGTGAATTTGCCGTGCATTCCCTTGAGTTCCTGAGCTACGTCCAGTAGACTGTTTTATTTTCTCTTGTTGCCTTATAGTCTAATTGTTTTCTCCCCCCGAGGAGGTTTTCTTTATATGTTTGTTATACTGAATATTTTTATTCCTCATCCCGAGAAGAATCTGAGTTGTGTGATTTGCTATATTACCTTTTTTTGAGAAGAATCCTGAAGAAGTTAAATTTTTTTAAATAAATCCTTGTATCCTGGATTGCCTCTTGGAGTGTATTTCGTTTGAGTGCAAAACAACTGCCCCTGTGGCTCACTGGTTCACACTCCAGTCTACACACCAGAGACCCAGGTTCAAGACCCGGCCGTGACATACACTAGCCATGTTACGCTTCAACTCAAGACTGGTTCCTCACTGAAGGAAAGCAGGTCTGAGCCTGGATAGTATCTGGATGGGAGACATCAAGGGAAGACCAGGTTGCTGTGGGAAGTTTTGCAAGTGCGGGCAGTAGAGGGTGCTAACCCTATTTTCCTCTTTATTTCCTCTTTCTCCTAATACTATTTAGTACTAATAATGTTGTCTCTGATTAGATTGGTTTGCTAACAATTCAACAAGAGTACATAGAGAAGAAACTAAACAGGAGAACCAAGGAGTGCTAAAGAAAAGATAAAGGGCAGAAAGAATGACCAATAAAGGAGTGCAGACTAATAAGGTTAACTGCAAACTAATCAATATAACTTATTAAAGCATTAGAACCTTAGTCTCGCATGGTACCTTTTGACTGAGTCTTCATACAGGAAAAGTCCTGGACCTTTTTTTAAAGAGTGTATGCTTTGAACATTTCATACTTTTTTTAATCCAGTGTTTAGTTGTTGTTTATATTCGCTCGTTGTCAGTATAAGATGGATCATTTTTTTGCCTATCTGATCTCATTTTCCAAGTGGAACAAAAACAACCGTGAGACGTGAGACTTGCTTCCCCCAGAAAATCTAATGAATTAAACTAATCAGATCATAAGTTCCACATTCTTAAAGTGTTTCCATTATAGTGTACCAAATGCATCAGAAATAAGGCTGAGACTAGCAGAACCTTAATCAGAAAACAAACTGAAAGATAGAGCCAGCATAAAAATCAAGTAAATAATCTTACCCAATAGAAGACATGACAAATGAACAAAATTTTATAGTAAAATTAAGTTGAATAGAATTCAACAGGGGCTACAAGAATAAATCATTGTATCGTTGGCTGTCAGTTTAACCTAAACAGTACAGATAACCTAAAATTTAAAGAATACAAAGATAGATAAAACAGCAATTCTAAAACTGTCGTACTGGGATTAAAAATAAAAAGCCAACTCAAACAGGTGAGTTTTGAGTACGGAGTCTGGATTTTTAATGTTTGTTATGTGATAAATGATTGTTTATCTCACTTCAGCTGTATCAGAATTTGTAATATTAGAAAAAAATGAAGTACATAATTCTTGTAAATAAAGCATGAAACAAATATATAGTGTGACAAGTCATGTTAGTTATGAGCAAATCCTAAAAATTGTTATATACCATTGTTGCCCCAAAAATAAATTAAGCATATGAGCCTATTTCATAACAGATATCCCAAGTCAACTACTTTTAACTTTTACTTTTTTATATATATATTTATTTACTGATATAACTGTATCGGCATGACAGACAATTGAGCTTTTTTGTTATTGCAGAAAACAGAAAAAGGTCTACTAAATGTTCCATATATATATGGTATATTTTATATTATAAAATATTTATAATAAATATTTGAACACCCCCAGACTATCACTGCACTCTTAATAATCTGCAGAAGACAGTATTTATCATAATTAATGTCTTTGAATAATCTCAAATGGTTATGCTCCACAAATGGAGGCGTGTATCTCATGTTCCTGCCATTGTTTGCGCTGTTGCTTGTTGACAAAAAAAATAAGTCCACCCATTTCCAATGAATACATTCATCTTTTGGTAAGCAAAACAACATTGAAAAAACCCCAGAACATCCAAAAACACTTTCTTGTCATCTAAATTGGTTCTGCTATGATTACACTTCCGGTTCAATCTGTACAAACGTTCTTCATTAAGATTTGTTACTTTGGCGCTTCATCTGATTGGTTAGAGGGTGGTGCTATGGTCAATGGGTGTGGCTACAGCCATCGAGCCGTTTGGAGCTCCCAGAAAAAGAAAATAGAATTTAAAAAATAAAATAGAACAAACATGCATGAACCAATCTCAATATGACTTTTTATGATGGGACAATACTAAAACAGGCATAAAAATGTCTTTAAAAGTTGACTTTACACGATACGGCACCTTTAAGGCTCAGGCAGAAAACATGCGATGCACTAATGCTCTTAAAATTAAAAGAAAATGAGAACCAAATATGTGTTAAACCATTACTAACACTCAACTTTGACAGCCTGGTTTCTATTGAAGTTTTTTTCCTAACTATAAAAGACTAAGATTTGAATTCCATCATTTGTCTTCAGGATAAAATGAAAAATGAAGCATGTTTGAAATCACTTTAGGGAGATTAATTAGAGAGTCTTTTAATGTGTTGCTGAAAACCTTGAAGTGCACGTCCTTCATAATTTGTCGCATAATTTGAGCGTGAGCTTTTACTGGAGTGAAAAAGAGCTGGAATCTCTTTAGAATCCTGCCGTGATTGCTTTCACAGACTGTGAACTATGAACTGTTGACATAAATTGTTTCACAAAGTAGCAAAAGACGTGAATGGAACAATAGTGAAAGCATTGTGAAATTCCATCTCTTTTTCTTTCCGTGGAAATCTTTACATGCTGGAGTTCTTTCCAAACCACAACAATTTGTGATTTCTAGTCCCTGAATCCCTGTAAAGGAGTTTTCTCTTTCCAGAGAGCAGAAGACAATGAAGGCCACTACCGTTTGGGCAAAACTCCAGATAATCGTATTTCCCTTGCTGATTCCACACATCTGCTCTTCTCTTCGCTTTGTCACACACAACATATGATCATTTTATTACGTCTTTTGTCATCTAAATTGTTTGTCCTGTCATCTCTTCTTTGGCTTTCGGGAAGCATGAGTTTTCTATCCTTTTTAGCTTGGAGAACTACTGTAGTCCTTTAGTTATACAGGTGCTGGTCACATAATTCGAATATTATGAAAAAGGTGAAATTTCTGTTATTCTGCTGGAAAAAAATGATTTATTCATTACACACAGACTTACATATTTCAAGAGTTATTTCCTTTCATTTTAATGAGTATAACTGAACTAATGAATGAGTTACTAATGAAGATGACTTTTGCCCAATACAAAGTTGACCAACTGAAAAGAATGACCATATGGAGCTACTTTTGCAGGATTAAAAATATTGCAGCAATGCGATGTGATGTGGAGTGGATCAGTCTGTGGCGCTCTGAGAATGGCCTTCAGCTCTTCTGCATTGTTCAATCTGTTTCTTTCATTGTTGGTTTCCTCTTCACAATACCTCAGAGATTTTCTCTGGGGTTAAGGTCATTCGAGTTTTCTGGCCAATTAAAAACAGGGATACCATGGTAGCTTTGGCACAGTGTGCAAGGTCCAAGTCCTGTTAAGAAATGAAAGCTGCTATCTCAATAAAGTTGGTCAGCTGCATGTAGCACGAAGTGCTCTAAAACCTCCTGGGGACGGCTGCGTTGGGTTTGGAGCTCAGTAAGCACTAGCAGATGGCATGACACCTCAAACCATCACTGACTGTGGAAACTTTATGCTAGACATCAAACAAGGTGGATTCTGTGCTTCTCCCATCTTTCTTTTGACTCTGGAACCTTGATTTCCAAAGGAAATGCTAATTTAAAAAAAATCTACATCTTTCCCTTCCCTTCCTCTGAACAGCCAGCCACTTTTGCGATCTACTTTTGTGTTTTTCCCTCCTTGTGCAAGGTGTCAATAGTCGTAGGTTGCGCAACTGTCAAGCCAGCAGTCTTCCCCGTGGTTGTTTAACCTACAGTTGATTAGCTGATTAGAGCGTGCCACAAGGTGTTTCCAAGATTCAAACTTTTCACACTAATTTAATTTTCTGAGACACTGAATTTTGAGTTTTTCATTAGTTGTAAGTTACAATCATGAAGTTTAAATTATATTAACACATCATTTTTTCTGTGTGTAATGAATGTAAGACTATAATATTCACGTTACACAAGAAACAGGTAAACGTTTTCATGATATTCTAGTTACATTAGCAGTTTCAGGTCCCAGAGGTGGGCACCTGATGAGCAGCGTGTAGTAACACCTGAACCAAATCTCAGCGCTTTGACCTGAGCACCTTCCGCATGTAAGTCGCTACCACTCACAGATTGGGGTGCTTCGCCGTTAATGTCACATCATCACCGACAGCATTTCTCCCTGGAACAAGGAACCGGAGTGCTACCTTGTTCCCTGGTTGTCTCCTGTTTCCCTCTTGCGCATCATGTATACTGCAGTGATCGATTTGGCCCTCTTTGCCCGCCTGATCCATGACCCTGATAGCTCCTGTCATCTCCGGTGGTCTCCTGTTCACTCCAGCTCTTCATCTCTCCATGCCAGCACCATTCATCACCACTTCACACCAGACTCTCTCCACAATCCCGAGAACATCCGAAAACACTCCGTATTTACTCCAACGACCCCACAAACATCGCTGACCAGAGGAAACTGCCACAACGCAGAACGAGCTGTTGCACTTTCAATAAAGACAATTACGGATTCTATCCGTCTCATTCTGTGATCCCTGCCAACCAGCACCTGTATAATGCAACAGTTATTCAAGCTCTTTTCTAATATGTTTTAGAAACTGGCCTCATGAAATGTATTATTTCAACCTATAAAGACATTTATAGTCTTGATTAAGGAGATCTTATTATGTTTAACCATTGCGTTAACTACATTGTTTTGAGTTTGACTTCATTTAATTCAAATTGAGGAAGACGATTTTGGTTTGTCTCAACGTTAAAGAAGTATGTCATCTTTAAGTTTACCTTAACCAACACCAGACTACACGTGGAAATGAAGGAGACAACATTTGGAAAATGAAGTATTGAGACAGTTTCTTACCACAAATAAATAATATTGCATGTTTGTGGATAATCCTTAATAGTCTACAACAGATTCAAGAAGCCCAGAACAATTTTTCAGAGGCCTCTGCTTTTTCTCAATGTCAGAAATTATTGGAAGTTCCTCTTAATTTTTTTCTAAAATCATATGCATCTCAATGAGTGTAGATGTGTTCCATGATTAAATCATACTCTTTTTCTAAGAGGATTTTTCCAAAGATTTAGGATTTCACCACCTTGCTGATCCACAAGTTGGCTTTTGCACAACCACTAAACCCTAGTGACCTTCTCCTTAATGCAAAACACACCCTGGCATTTAAAGCCTCCACGTTTCAACAAGAAATCCAGCTTGTCCACATGGCCTTGACAGTTTTCTGGAAGAAAATGAGCAGAATTGGGGTTCCCATAATCAACGTATGACTCACATCTACTGAGCTCCAATGATTGGCCCATCGCTCTCTTTTTGCCGGGAAGAGAGTGTTACGTTAACCCCAAACAAAGTGACCTCCAAACCTTCCATCACATCACTTTTTTGCGGTAAGGTATGCCTGGAAGAGTCCATGTGGAGGACCTTACATCACAGTGACTGCAGCTTCCCCATCCACACTAGAGCACAAAGGAAGAAAGGCAAACCAGAGCGTGCATGATTCGATCCCAACACAAACCCAGAAAAACCCAGTATACACCAATAACGTGAAAGCGCACTCTGACAGTGTCTTCATAGCTATGTGGTCAGAGCAAAACATCCACAGCGTTTTCCTCTTGGGCTAGTAAAGATAGAACTAACTACACACTCATGTTTATTGGTGTTATGCTCTTTTTTTGTGATGAATCTTTTCCAGTTCTGTTCCCCTAGTAGATTGGTGGTGAACGACCCAAAAGAAAGATTGAAAATGTAGAGTTAGTTCATGAAAGTTTTCATCACCAGGGTAGAGATCTGTTTCTTAAAGATCCCTTATCATCATAAGCTACAATTTTCCATTTATTATCTAACAACAAGTCAGCACTTTTTCTGCGGTGGCTGCAAGTAGCTGCGTTGGGTTACTGCACATTTTATTGGTCATTTGTAATGGTGTTTCGATTTACTTTGGTGTAAATCTTTCACAGGTTCTCAAATGAGCGTTCCATCTGGAGAAAGCATCGGCTCTTTCCGCGTGCAGTCAAGTTTCAGTGTGGGGTGCAGCGCGTTCCCTCCTTTCTACCTTGAATCACGTACTGGGGCAATGGAAATCTTTATAACCCATGACACAAGCTGCAAAGACACTCTCTTCTCTGTGGAAAAATAGGTCCATAGTTACATTTGAGGTAGATTCTCTGGAATCTCATCCAGAGGCAATCAGCAGACCTTGACAAATCACAAAAGACTAGGGAAGTCATTGCAGTTTATGTTGCAGAACTACTGCTGCTGGAAAGAAAACATGTAAAGCTCCATTTATTTGTGCCTCTGTTTTTCAGAATTAGCCATTTCCTGGTAGCTTCCCTCACTAGACTTTAAAAAAGTACACATCCACCAAAACAATAGCAAAAACCCTCTCTTTTTGTAATAAAATTGTAAAAATATAACAAAGGTCCCATATCATGCCCTTGTTATAGCACTTAAAATTAATAAACTGGCACTACACAGTTAATAACTTTCAAAATGCAATATTTAAAAAAAAATGTCTTTGAATCACCTCGTATTATTGGCGACAAAATGTGCTGTTTATACTCCCACAGATGTGCTTTCAACACGCCCCTACGGACCAGTGCTCTTCGGATTGAGCAAAACAAACATAACAAGCGGTGCTTTAAACGCGTGTTATTGTTTTAAAACATTATAATCGACAGACAACAATTATGAACCAGAAAACTGCAGAAAAAAGGCTCATTAGGACATGTTCAAAAGGTAAATAAGACCTGCATGAATTTTTTTTTGTAGTTGTACTGTTTTATTAATATTTATTTTGTTGTAGGTGTACTTGTAGCAAATGCAGTAAAATGTCAAAAGAAGATCTGGTCGGGATCATTATTTTTTGACTCACGAGTATAAGACACAACAACGTGCAGTAACATCCTGTTGTATGCGTTCCACATGATTCTTGAATCTTGTAGTGTGTGCATGTTTAGGATTTGAGGGAAGATAATATGCAAAGAGATGATATGCAAATTTATGTGTGTGCTCAACCTGGATAACCTTACAGAATTATAAAATTCATGCAGTGTGTGCTTGGCTTGATGTATGAAGAGTTCAAATTGAGTTTTCATTCATGTATTTACTGCGTAACAAAGGACAGCACCCGGTGTAAGAGCCAGCCGCATCACAAGTGCTTTATCGAAAATTTCTTTGTTGACAAACAAGTTGGATGTGAAGTGCTGCTCACAAACAAAAGTGATCTTTCCAAATGTTCTCTGATGGACAGACACAAAATCGAGCCATTTCGGATGAATAAGCTCATTCATTGGTAATCCAAACAAAACTTTATGATCCGAAAATGCACTTCTTCAATATTGTTTACCAGCGAGTCTACTGCTCTCACACTTCTGGGTCAAACTGTGTTTTCTGCTCGTCGTAGAGAAGGACTTTACTAGCAATTCATCTGATTGGTCAGTGGGTGGGGTTAAGAATTTTGGGCAGGGATAAGAGAAACAAGCTGTTTTCAGCTCACAAAAAAATGAGTAAAGGATTGCTCAAACATGCGTGAACTAATCTGAATACAACTTGAGGCATATTTTTGATGAGGGATGCCAGGAACGTCAGACAAATCACGTCATATGGCACCTTTTAGGATATTTAGTATATTAAAAGGGATGGTTTTGCAACATATTGCCATTATCATAGTAATATTTGTTGAATGAAACTGATATGGGTGTAGTTATTTAATTATTTTTGTAACTAACTACAAAAGTATCTGTCAATCTGCTCCTCCTAAGAAGGCAAACCACTCTTTAAAATCTCAGAGAAAGAATTATGTGTAGTGGCAGATTTTGGGACCAAAGGTAATCAAATGTGAAGGGGCCCTTATATATATATATACAGCATTTTCTTCGTAAACCTTTTCTGTGAATAACTTTCTTTTTTAATAACCACACACTGTAAACCCTCCTACAAATTTATATTACATACAAGGTGTTCAGGTCGACTGGACCCCTGGGCTTATAAATGTGTACAAATTTAGGTTCTGTACCTATTTATCTGTCCATCAGACGTGAAAACACTATAATATACAAGTATTAGGTAACATTAATATGAGCACCACAGAAATGTTCGATTCTAATTGTGATGAAATAAGGTTAAAGAGCAAATGTAAACTCTACTTCCAGTTCAATTATTAGTATTTTTAGGGTAAAATATCTGTTTTGCATATCAGAAAGTGGTTTTCAATAAAGAATTACAGATTTTACATCCAAGATACTGTTAGGGTTTCATGGGAGACACCTGAGCTGTGTACTGTTCAAGCAAGCCGAGGCATGCCAGGACGTTTGATGTTGCAGCAGTCACTTGAACTGAGCCTCATTGGAGCTTCATCATTACATTTACATTTATGCATTTGGCAGACGCTTTTGTCCAAAGCGACTTACATTAGGGGAGAGACAATATGCAATTTGTTACACCGTCAAAGTCTATCTCAGCTTCTCATAATAGAAATTGTATCAACTGATCAATAAACCAAAGCAGTGAGGAAGTAGAGGAAGAAGATAAAGACAGAGGGGGAAAAAAAGAAGGTTTTTTTTTAATAGTAGGTGTTCTCTGAAGAGAAGATGGTTTATTGGGGTCCTTCAAAAGTGGATGGAATGCAATGCAGATCAATCCTTTTGATTTAAGAAAGAAACGTCAAAGTCCAATGGTGATTTTAAATTACATGATTATATTTGATTATATTATGGCAGATGTTATAATAGTTTATTTAGACGAAATTGACATATACTTCAATTCTGTTTGAAGAACCTCCTGCTATTGTCCTGTATCTTCACAGCCACCTCAATTACTGCCTAGATATGGAGTGACCCATACCCGGAGTTTATGCTCTGCATTCAACACATCTCAGTGTACACTTAAAGCAGTGAACAAACACACTTATCCAGAGCAGGGGGCAGCCATGACTGTGGCAGTCAGGAAACTGGTGCATTGCTCAAGGGCACCACACATGCGATGGGAGTGGAATATGTTTCATTACTCACAACCAGCAACCACCCAGAACTACCACCAGACCAGACATGTGTCTACATTTCCACATTGGTTCCCAGAACGGCTTATATCAACCATCATTTGGCTCATCTTTGCAAAGGGCTCCTCCAATGACAGCACTGACAGTGTTCAGATCTCTGTCAATTCCTCTCTTATGACCTGTGTCTCCACCCTGTCAACCTTGATCTCTCCACCTTTTTCTCCCTCTGGATACATAGAGAGGAGCAGTGGAATAATGTCAGAAAGGAGAGGGGAGGACTGTCAGGTTCACCCCAGTTTACAATCTGATCAATTTAAATAATTGCCACAGCCCTTCTGCACATTATAGCAGACTTTTTCATCTGATTATTCCTTGTCTTTGTATTTTTAGTTACTCATAAACAAAAAAATCTGTTTCTGTGTGCTTGTATCTGCATCTATGGTTCTCCAGTGTTTCTGTGTGTATTCCCATATGTTTTAAATACCTGCTTTTTGCCTTTTCGTGGACAATGCGGACAGCTACTTGCTATTTGCATCCTTCTCTCCCCCTGTCTTGTGTTTTCCTGTTTTTGGTGAGGGATGAAACAGTTTTTAAGAATAACATAAATTATATGTCCTGTCACATTAAAATTATTACGTTATCAGTGATGTGCTGACAAAAGATGTGTTCTGATTTGAGAATTTTTTTTTTTTTTTGAGAATTGAGTAATTCAGGTAATTCAGTTTTAAGGTATCAGTTGTCCTTTTGAACTGATTACATTTGGATGATTTGGTTGTAAAGTATGTTGTGTCACACTTTTCATAGTTTTCATGGAGTTCATAGTTTTAACTATTCTGTGTTTTTCTTGATTATTGCCTGTCAGTCTTCTGGCTCTGTTAGTATCCAAAGTCCCTTTTCCTGTTTTCCAGGCTGTTGTCAACATCCCAGCCAACACCTTTAACTTCTCTAGTTTTGCTTCTTTGCTTCAGCTCTGCTGCTTGAAGTACGTCCCTGTGATCCTATATGCTCTGCAGCTGTCCTTTGTCTCCGAAGCTACGCCGTTGCCTTCCAGATCTCCATAAGTGACTACATTTTCTACTATGCTCCCAGGATCATTGATATCACTGCAGCCATCATTTGGCTCATCTCTGTTAGAGATCCTCTAACGATGGCTTTGACGCAAGTGTCCAGATATGGGTAAATTCCACTCCTATGACCTACCTCCACCCTGCCAGCCTGCATTTCTCCACCTACTTCCCCCTCTGGATGAAGGGAAAGGTAAAGTCAAGAATGGGAAAAGGGGGCAATATCAAGTTCATAATCTGATCTAACATACTAATTAAGTACTTGTACTTGGACCATAGCCACTCTGCGTACTATGGAAGGCTAATCTGATCACTACGTGTTTGTTGTTAACACTATATTTTGTGTTGCTCAAGGACTGCTGTGATTCTCCAGCGTGTGTGTGTGTGTGTGCGTGCGCACGCGTGTGTGTGTGTGTGTGCATGTGTGTGTTTATTATTGATATATCTATTGATATATCTCAGAAGAACTGATATTTTTAACAAACACTGTGTAAAAAAGGAATTGTGTTCATGTTCGTGTCCCACCTTGGAACGATGTCTTTGACAAACGCTATTCAAGGTGATGATGAACATTTCTTACTTCAAATTTAAATGTACGACCCTTAATTTGGGATAAAGGACCAATGTGTTAGAGTTTTTAAACACAGCTATGTTGTTGTTTTGTGGAAGTCCCCTGTTGGTTAGCTAGCTGTCACTTAGAAGATTAATCCCTCAGCATCATCATCCCATCCAATGAGGAGAAACTAATAAAATGAGGAGAAAATAATACTATATATTTGCCTTGATAAGCAAATAAGAATTTTCTTGAATTTCTATGAATTAGAGATTAATTCAATTCAGTTTCAGGGTAGCTGTCATCTGTTTGAACTGATTGCATTTGGATAATTCTGTTGTTATGGTTATAGTGCCACCTTTCCACTTGCCCCAACACTGAAAGCAGTTCCAGTTTTAACTATTCGTATTTTTCCAACAACGTTAAGGATGGAAAAAGTTGCTTCACTCTGCTAATTTGAACTAAATGTGTTGCATCAGGAAGCTTCAATGAGACTTGTCAGGGAGGCGGTGTAACGTCCTTGCCATGAGCAGGTCAGGGGTAAAGGGGAGTTGGCAAAGTGGTTATTAATCTGGGCTTGTATCTCAATGTTTGTTTTTTAAATGTCAAAATGATTGCTGATAATACAAATCCAATTAGGAGTGTGCTCTAAATGTTTAAACCAAGTGAACAAAAAAAAAAAGAAATCCCAAAAGACAGACAGCCAATTTTCAATGTTATTAATAGCTCTATTAAGTAGGTGTTGAGACCTGTAATATAGAACAGTACGTCATTGGCTCCTTTGAATGCTTTCATGTGTTAGGTCATAGGTCTACTGCCTGTTTTCTAATTTCCAGGTTCTAAAGTGTGCTTTGTGTTGTTGACCAGAAGTCCTCCTTTGGTAAGCACCACCAAAAACAAAGCAAATCTGCTGTTGCTTTAAATACTTGTTTACATTTTTTTATCTAAATGGTGTTTAAATCAGAGACCTTCCAATTAACCGAAAAGGCTTGATGGTGGTTTTATTAACTGAAACAGTCTCCATGGTCACTGTTTCACAGAAACACAGAAAAAGCAAAGTACGTCTGACTAGTCAAAACAAGAGAGCACTGTAAAGAGAAAGACCAACACCTTCAATTTACCTCTCAGAAACACTTTACATTTTATGAGGTTATTTATAAAATTATTTGGAATGCACCCTAGATCTGTGATTTCACTGTATGCACCATTGTGTGGATAATTTAGGAAAATCTTGACCAGTGACTAAGCCTTATGTCGTTTGCACAAAGCACACTCTTTTCTTAGGTATAGTGAAAGAGCTGCACTTAATGTAATCAACATGTCTATCATTAGTGAAGTTTCTTGTAAGTTTTTCCCCACATTATATGCAGAAGCTATAAAGTCTTGATTTGGAGTTTTGAGAACAAAGGCAAAATTTGTTCTTTATTTAAATAAGAACATTGTAACACATTATTGATCCGGGGAAGCTATTCATTTTATATTTTAGTCTTTAGTTTACTCCTATAATAAACTGAATTAATTATTATGTGATTTATTTTTACATTTAAAACAAAAGTTTTTTACTTGATATTTGGTACGGTATGTTATTTGTAGTCAAGTCACCTTTATCACTTTTAAACTGGCAATTTTGGATAAGCGGCTAAACATGAAATATATTCTTATTTAACATTTTATGAGATTTAGAAAAAACTTAATTTGTGGAGTAATTTTTCAGGACACAAAGTGGTTACACATGCTTCAGAGTATTTACACAATCTCAAACTGAAGAAGCCAAAGACTGCATGCAAAAAGAAACAGACGAAAATGTTACATGAGAAACAGTCGAAGAAGAATGTTGAAACCAACCAAAACTGCAAAAGGATGGATTTTCTGATTACAAGTAAGAAGTGTTACCTATTTTGAAATAGGCTCCAAGTCTTGTTATCCTCAGCGGGTGCATGGGCTGTTCTTAAAGGGTTGCTCAGTCTATTTAGCTCTCCTAGTCTTTTTATAAAAGGTATCCATGACTGGCATCGGATGCAGCCATGGCTCTCTTCTTACAAACCAATCACTAGAGGGTTATCCGGATGGGGCCCATCCAATCAACATGGTTCTCATACACGGTGCTGATACACCAACGTTAAGGCAAAGGATCTAGAATGACTGCTGGATACTTATTTTTCTTCCTAAATTTTGACTTGTCCTGTGGTGACTTGAGGCGATTACAAAGGGAGACAGCTGAATGTCAACCCTTAACAAGGCAAACCTTTCTAAAAAAGCCTCTAGCATCCTAAATTTCCAAAAGTGCCCCATCTACACTGAAAAACAAAAACAAACTTAAAGATCTGCCAAAATTCTTCTCTGTCATCTCTGGGTAATTTTTTTTCTTTCTTGAAATTGGTGGCAGAGCCCTTTTACATCCTCACCAGTAAACAAATGTGTCATTCGAATATCTACAAGCGTATTCCATCTTTCCTATTTTCTTTTACCTTGGCAATGTCTTTGTGTGAGCCTCTTGATGTTGTTTCAGTTGAGTTGACATGCTTTATTCTTTCGCCAGTCATGTACAATTTTTTGCTCACATGGCTGGTGTGTGTTTCTGTTTGTGGATAACATTAACATAACAATAACATTCCCCAGGCACGTTATTGATGGAAGCACATGGCTTCTTTTTGTTTGTTATCCTGCTTAGATAAAGTATCCTCTGCACCTGTGTTTTTGCTTTATTTAATTTGATTGTTTTGCCTTTACAAGTTCCATGGTTTTCTTTGTGCTCTGACGTATAGTTTCTTATCCAGATTAAACTTGTTAAGTTGCTAGTAAGCATTGAGAGACTTTTTGTAAGGCTTCCTAATGCTCAATTCTGATTTCTTGAAATGAAATCTGATCGCTTTCTGTGCTCATTAACATTACATGTACGTTTCCCTCAAAGTATATTTACATGTATGCATTTGGCAGACGCTTTTGTCCACAGCGACTTACATTAGGGGAGAGACAATATGCAATCTGTTACACCGTCAAAGTCTATCTCAGCTTTTCATAATAGAAATTGTATCAACTGAACATTGGAAACACGGATGCTTTGTTAAATGATTAAAGTTGTTCCAAAGGCAGAGGAAGTTATGTTGTTTATAATGAAAACAAACTGAAAAATTCACACAACTGACAAATTGTCCACTTTAACACCGGTTTTATTTGTTGGGGGAGTACAAAGGATCCATTTGGATTCAATGTTGACTCATTTTTGGATGTCATGAGGTGTATTTGGCTTGGACATCACCTTCATTGGAGATTCCCTCTCCGGATCTCTGAGTTACAACTGCTGCCGTTTCCCATACACAAATACCCGATCCAGTCAACGTATCTGCAGCTTTTGACGCCTCGTATCTCATGTACACCCCTTACTGATCCCCTAAAAATATATATCTTCTCAAAACACGTGCTGAAAATACTTCATCTACATCTCTTTGATTGTTTATACTAGAAAGAATCTCCAAGATCATATAAAAGAGTTGAGCAATTGGAAAAGCAGTTTCGTTCTCATATGTTTCAGAGTTTTTACATTAAAAGTCCTCCATACGTCATGGGAAAACAGACCTAGGGTAATGGTCGGGAACTAAGAGTGTTG
The DNA here is from genome assembly GCA_900490495.1 of Danionella dracula. Lineage (NCBI taxonomy): Eukaryota > Metazoa > Chordata > Actinopteri > Cypriniformes > Danionidae > Danionella > Danionella dracula. The sequence continues at coordinate 838,470 of UELW01000461.1, forward strand.
CCTTAGCAACAGGGGAGCTGAAAGGTCATCAGAGGTCAGACAGTGAGTGGAACACTTGAGGGACAATAAAATAAATCAGATTGCCTCCAGAGAAGTGTCTGATTTAAAACACTTAAACCGCGCATTGCGAACGTCTGGAAAATAATAAAAAGAAACTGGTGCGAGGAGGGCAGCTGCTCTGTGTTAGTCTGTAATGAGATCGTCTCTGTGGCCCTTCTACCCTGCGCTCCGCTGCAGAATGGGAAAAAGCCCTTTTAATCTTCCAGAAGAGGTCCCAGCCCTCGGCTGCTTTTTCATGTGGCTGTACGCGTGCGGCCCTTTTATATTTTCACAGTTTCAGTTTTGCTTTTTCAACCCTTCACTATTATCATTCAATATGTTGGATTTTGACTTTTCACAATTAATTGGTATGTTTGTTTTAATTTATAAATGGATAACTTTTTCCCCTTTTCCAAGCAAATCGAATTCTGGTTGCTTGAGTTGTCTTTTCAGTTTGTTTTGTTATTTCAACCTGCCACCACTAGCACAACTTTTTGTCATTCTCAAATCAGAAGATTTCTAGTTTTTCTGTTAACACAAACCAAACTTCTGCAGGTGTTACACAGACAATATTTTGTTGTTAATTTAAGTGATTCTTATTGTGAACTTTCAGTTTTGTCTTCTGGAAGTAGAGCTCAATACAATAGACAATATGTTAAGAAACTTAGTAAATAATAAAATGTTGAGACAGCTAGATGGAAAGACACTTTTTTGTAGTGATTTTGAGTTTTAAGCACCTTGTAGCTGAATACATTTTCGTGAAAGTTACATTAAAGTTAGAAATGTTTTTATGTTTGATTTACTCAATGCATGCCGGCAACATGAATTAAGACAGTGAATAGCGAATACCCTAGCCCCAACAGATATTTGTATATGTAAGGACGTGGAGGCTGAAGCTGTGTTGAAATCCATTTGCAGAAGTTTAATGAGAAAACAGATCAGTAAACTTAACAAACAATCCAACCAGCAATAACACACAGGGGTAATGCAAAAAAGTTATACACGTGGTAATCCAAACGAGTCAACATGGAACGCTCGGTAAGGCAGCAGAACTGGCGATACTTCGCAAAGAATGTTTGGCCCTGGCCATGCTTTAATGGCCGCCAAACAGGAAGTTATAGCAGAGGAAGTGAAGCCAGTCAATATTCAGGTGAGGGTTTCCTCTGCTGGTGTGGTGTAACAGTATAGCCCTCCCCTATTGGCTGTGTGGTCATAGAACAGCTACACACACTTCATGGAGATTTGAGGATGCATCCCCTCAAACCAGACTGCTCAAACTGTTTCCAAACAACCCCAGTATGAAATGCTACCACTAACGCATCCAAGCCTCACCACCAAAACAAACAAACCAAAAAAAAAAACATTAGCAGCAGCGCCAATCATATCACCAATGAGTGTGATGTGAGGGCGAATACCTTGGTTCCTCTTTTCTTGTAAGAAATTGTAGTTGACTAACAAAAGTACAAGAAGTACAACTTAGTATCGACCCCTAATTCCACGGCAACGTCACGCCATACTTCTTCCCTTTTGTTTGTGTTTTTATAATCCTTGTGCACTTTATCAAACATCTTCTGATGGTCAACACCAGCATGATGAGCTTTTCAATGTCTGTTTTCTTCATAAACTTCTTATTCTGCTCTATTTCCTGTTGGGATTAAGACATGAGAGTGTGCATGGAGATAATGGAGTTTTGCAAGTGCTATATAAGTAAATTTAAATATCTTATAACTAATCAACATCTCTTGTTAAGCGCATTCGCTAAGGATAAAAGCATCTAGACTAACTTTTCTCGTTGACTATAAAAAAAACCTCCTTCACCAATGTGATCTTCATTCCATCCAGCAGGGTGGGGGCGTTCCCAAGCCACTCTCCTGGCTCCAGGGACCTTCCTTGGACAGCTCACCCAGTAAGCTTATTTTAATCCGCCTACTACAGTTCTACAGATCATAAATAAAAGTAGTGACTTCAGTGTGAAGAAAATAGAGCAGCAAAATTACAGATGAAGCAGTAAAAACAGTGCTCAAAAAAAGCAGTACTCAATTAAAAGTAAAAGTATGTACTAAAGTATAATTTCTGAAAAAAACCTACTCAATTACAGATAATTTATAGTTTGTTACTTTACACTACTGGGGTAAAGTAAGTCAATGGCTAGGAATCTGTGTGTAGAAGGTGGAGTGTGTTGGACGACTACTAGTGCACCAAGTAGTGCACGGAAGCTGACGAAATGTGTGGTCGTTATCATATACATACATAGAGGAAGCCCAAATTTTTTTACTTCATCACCCACCCATTGGTTGGCTGCACCAACCAATCAGGGCCTTCCTAGAGTAGCCTTGAGAGGGAAACCCAGAAACCAGCAATAGTACCGGGTGGAGTTCTGGGTGGAGTGCCAGGAAAAGCAAACGAGTGAATAATTTCTTGCATTTAATCAGTGACGCTCCTCGCGTTATCGAAGTCTCAGTCTGTATACAGATCTTTGATAAACAAATCCATCCATAATTACTCATAAGCGTGTGAATATGGAGTGAGTGAATAATGCTCTGAAATTTGTAGAGCATCTGAAAAAGTGCTATTTAAATTGAAGGAATTATTAAGTCTTTCTATGCAGTACACACATGTTTGGTAATCGCAACTTTATAACCATTCACTCAGGTAAATATTTGGGGAAAAATGTGTCCTTTTACTTCCTTACATCTTAGTTACATTTCAGCTGCATTCTACTGTTACAAATATTAGGGACATAAGCTATTTTTGACGTCAAGCATCGTGAGATGTTGAAGAGGCTGACGACAAGAGTTTGCAGCTCCTCGAGTCGACAATGGCAGATGGAGAGTGTCCTCGCTGCAGACTGTAGCGCGCTGATGTCATACACGCACACACATCATGCTGCAGACAGAGGGCGCTGTGCGGATAAATGTGGATTTCACAGCACACATACTCTGTAAAATGTGACAGTAGAGATGCAAAACATCTTTTTATTGCGCGTATCACCTTTGTAATGAAGGTTTGATTATAGTTTGTAATCGACTAAACATTATTTTCCACTTAGGACAACACAAAAGTAATCTCTAGGAAATACTATGTAATAGCTGTGTTTTTGCTTCGTAATGTTCAGATCAGAAGTAACTAGTAACTAAGTACTTGAGTAAATGTTGCTTCTATACCTTGTTTTACTCCTACTCACGTAAATCCTTTGGGAGTTACTTTTACTCTTACTTGAGTAAATATTTGTACAAGTACTTTTATTTTTACTTGAGTAGATATTTTGGATACAAACCTCTACTTCGGCCTTAACTGAAAATGCATCAGATGTTCTTCTGCAGCCGCTTATAAACAAAGATCCTGGCACATGTAAGGCCTGGCTTATTTATCAACACAAAAGCTGGAAACCCTGAATGTAACATGTTCCCAGTGGAGTTAAAATCCTCAAAACCAGAAAAAACATTGAAATAGGTGACAAGAGTGCTGCAATACCTGCTCATACGTGGTTACAGATTTACTGTAACTTAGCTGCTTTGTAGCTGTCTATGTGGCGTCTACATGTGTTTCTTTTCTTTCCAAGTCACCCGTGTCATGAGGACTTGTCCTGACAGCGCCACACGCTTAGACACAAACAAATCATTAGGTTTAATAACTCTGTTTTTAGTTTTGCATGGGTTAAAAGTTCTACACAAAATAGTGGAAATTGCTTTCCTTTCATAATCATCTTTCATTTACGCAGAATGTTTCCAAGCCATAGTGAAAACGTTACTGAGGGGAGAAGAGGGAACGCTTCAAATTATTACCTGGTGATGAAAACACAGGGAGGCACCGCGCCGAGAAAGTAGACAAAACAGGAAAATCTCGAACTGTATTTTATTAGTAGGAATTATAAACTTTACAGCACGGTTGCTTTAAGGTCACATGACACAAGTCAAAATGTGAGGTTCTTAAGTTCCCCTCGCTCTCCGCAGGGATCTCATATGATTCTGTGGCAGAGATTCAATTTGAAAGTTGAGCTCTTCACATATGCTACTGTGCATGTCCGATGGTATTAACCTCATGATAAAATTAACAAGACTGGTTGAAAATTAAGTTTAAAAGATATTAGCTTTCATGTAGTAGATCGGTAACCAGCTCTGAAACCACATGCAGTCTTTTCTATAAACACAGTTTATAACAGCGCAGCAGTTTTTCTTCAAGAGAATCAATTTTGGTTCAGTTTACCACTTGAAAACTGTTGTGGTTGATGAAAACTGAATTAAATTTTTACAGAATTAAATAAACTTTTTTTTTCATGTTTTCTTTTGAGGAAACTGCCAAAAATGGATCAGGGTGCAAACTACATATAAGGCATGATTTCTTGAATGATGTCTTGTACATTTTGATGGTATCTTTGAGATCCGCAAGCATCATCTAACAAGATTGCTAATGCGCACTCGACTAAGATGAATTATCAAAGACCCGCATCACTTGATTTATAGCTTTCTTAGTGTTGATTATTCAATAGTGGCCATCTTGGATTGCTTTATAAATACCTCACTTCAAAGCACTCACCTTCCACCGATAGTTGTTTCCCTGGAAATATTTTCTCTAAAATCGCTCTTGAAGTTTAGACTCTTTTATATGTAATTATATCTGTTTGTTTATACTGGTGCAGTGGATAACACGTCGTCTCACAGCAAGAAGGTCCCTGGTTCAAGCCTCAGCTGGGTCAGTTGGCGTTTCTGTTCTCCTTGTGATTTTGTGAGTTTACTCCGGGTGCCCCGGTTTCCCCCAACAAGTCCAAAGACATGCGGTGCAAGGGAATTGGGTAAACACAATTGTCTATGTTTGAGTGTGTGTGGATGTTTCCCAGCAATGGGTTGCGGCTGGAAGGGCATCTGCTGCATAAAACATATGCCAGAGGAGTTGGCGGTTCATTCCGCTGTGGCGACCCCGAAAGGGACAAAACCAACAAGAAGATGGATGGAAGGATGTTTCTCGATGTTGTCTGGTCTACCAGTTCAATAACCTCTTCTTTACGGTAATCATAGGGAAAGTTTGCTTGTCTTCTTCCATAAATATTTGGATACTTTCCCATTCGGCTTTTGTCCCTGATAATATCAGAGCACAAACTTTAATGTACAGTTCTGTACAGAATGTGATTTTTATGTACAGTTTACAGAGATAGTCACTGGAACAGAAGCCCAGAAACATGAACCCCATCCAACCTCGGAAAGAACTATTAAATCGGTAAAGTGAATATGTGTGGGATTCGTTTTTAACATTAAGGGTACATTGAAAGCATGTTGAGACAATAGCATGAATTGGGAAAATGTTGGAGTTTTCTGTGAAAACATGTGGGAGATGGTAAGAATATTTCAAAAGCTCTCGGCGGGGGTTGATATCTGGACCAGAGTGCTTGGAGGGATTTACAGCAAGCGATACCACTCCACGTGTCATTGCTGCTGTTGAAGTGATCCCTGATTTTGATCAGTTGAGAAGGATGCGGTGTTTTCGATAATGGTGTAAAGGTTAGTCTTGGCCACACTAATGGATGAAGCTGGGCCCCACACTGACATATAGAGAAGGTCATGCCTGTCGAGTCTTTCACCCACTCTGTGTGCACGGCATATTTGCATAGAAATTGAATGACGTGGATGCACAGAAAAAAGGCCATGAAGTAAAGTGAGGATTTAAGCTGAACTTTTCTATTTGACTTCATATGGAATCTCAATTTTAAAGCTAAAGGTCCCCAACTGTCAAATGTTAATGTAATTGCATTATTCATTGTTAACTGACATGCAATTGTTAATCAGCAGACCAGTTCTATACTGAAAAACCCCAGATAAAAAATTTATTCTATAACTTTGTTTTTAGATTGATAGGGTTTTAAATGAGTTTCTAAACTCACTTTGCATTCCAAGATCTGCTGATTGAAAAGATGCCAGGTGTGAATCTGAACAGGTGTGACTCTGATGTGTTGTGGGGTGGATGGATGGCGCAGTGGTGGAGTTGGTTGTCCTGTAACCTGGAGGTTCGATCTCCGCTAGGTCCATTCTGCCGTTGTGATCCTGGGAAAGCTACTTCACCCACATTGCCCTGTATGGATGAGTGTGACTGGTGGAGTGTGTTTGGTGGATGTTAGTGACTGGTGGGGGGTGTTTGGTGGATGTGAGTGACTGGTGGGGGGTGTTTGGTGGATGTGAGTGACTGGTGGGGGGTGTTTGGTGGATGTGAGTGACTGGTGGGGGGTGTTTGGTGGAGTGTGTTTGGTGGATGTGAGTGACTGGTGGGGGGTGTTTGGTGGTGGGCTGGAGGCTGTAGGCTCGGAATGGCAGCCACGTCCTGTCAGACTACCCCAGGGCAGCTGAGGGCTACCAAGGTAGCTTATCACCACCAGAGAGTGAATGTGGAGTGGATGAATAATGCTCTAAACATTGTAAAGCATCTTTGAGCTCTGAAAAAGCGCATTATTATTATAAACAATATTATTATTTGCCATACTCATACTGTTTGGTTTTTTTCCTTCTTTCAGTTGATCAGTGGAGAAGGTAAAGCGTGTTCTTGTTTACTTATAAAACATGGTTCAATTACATATTTCTGTCTAAATAATCTCTGTGTTAAGTTAGTAAACTTACTCAAGTGATTCTGATGAGTTGTATACTATGTATTTATGTGTTACAGGAATGTCAAACCATGTGTTTTCAATATTTCCCATGTAGTGCACTGGTCTCCGGGCTCAGGTGCTCATCTGACGTGGATTGTAACCCCACTCATGGTGAAATGTACAAGCACTCATTCAAAATTGTATTCCTAATGTTATAAAATACAAAAATCTCCACTAACTAATAGATGCTGTGTAGGATCAACGAACTATACAAATGTTAAGTTATGGAATTGCTTCTTTTAACCTAGCGAATAAAAAAAAAAATTCTATAGATGATTTTTTGCTAGTACTTTCTCAGTTTTACACATTCATTTCATTTATTTTTTTTACAGCGTATAGAAGATCACTTAAAAATATTTTGGTTTGTAATCATCAAATGATTCTTGTGAGGAAGGACCACTAAACTAAACTGGTCCACACTGTTTCTGTAAAAAAAAATATCTGAATGAATCTGATGACACACTTTCACGGCTGGCTATGCCTCTTTTTAGCTATATCAGAATTCTACATTACAGCACACTACGTCCATATTCTACACAGTCGGACACCATAGCTGGCAAACAGCTTGAAAAAAAGTTGTTTTATCTCCAGTTAATTGACCATGGTTTTTGAAAAGTTGCCTTTAATGCAGAGATTTTAACATTTATTAATCGTTTTTTTAAGATTTAAAGGCCTGTGAAGATCTCTGCTTTCAGATGTCTTTATTATTCAAAAGCATTTCGTTTGCAAATTCTTATTTTGTTTGTCAATGTTCTAGTCATGATGAGGCTTTGAGGTTTAGTCCCTCTTAAACATAACTCTAAACAGTTCACAGCGCATGAGTTCAACAATTGAATAATTGAGTTTTCAGTGACCATATCATAGAGATATTTGCCAACTTAACTGTTGGCGTTCACTAAACCACATTTTCTTCTGCCAACAGTGTAACAAGATCTTCTCTGAATCTAAAAAGCAACTTCGGACTAGTCTCCAGTTGTCTGACCGCAGCCAAAAGCAATGAAGATAAACTACTGATAATGCCTAGCATTAATAGCTCCTCTGCTGCCTCCAGTCCCTTAGCATGTTGCTATCCTTAGCATTCTTTTCTGACGTCCCGTAGCGATGGAGAATCGGTGCAAATCTACAGTAGTCTTGAGCAGAAACCGAAAACACTGTTGTAATGGCTCCTGAGAGGCCCTGCACCTGCACTGTCCACACTCTTGCATCAATCTTTCCTCTGTAAATTTCCCATAGAACACACTGCCCACGTAGAACAGCTGCTTAATAATTAATATAGCCAACAAATAATCCAGATGGACCTTATTTGGCACATCAGGTCCTCTGACGGAGGACAGAGTTCAAGTTGAGCCCGTTCTGGCATGGCACCATGAGTTTCAGTCTTTTTGCATTCATTGCTGAGACTCAGTTCAGTTATAAAATCTTTGACCTCTTCAAGTTGGATCGAGTCGGCGCTATCGATGTCATTATCCTGATTTAATCTAATTTGAAGCCTTTTGTTTGAGTTAGCTCTGGGTATGTGGAAGGAAAATATTGAAAGTAAAAACAAGAAACCTGTGCCGTCTGCTTAGCTTTCAGGATCTCTTTGCAAGACGTCCAGCCTGTTTATATGAAAACAGTGTGCTAAAAATGACATAGGTTTCCTTGTTGATCTCCAAAATGTTATTTTCAGAGATGGAACTAAACGGACAACACAACATCCAATTTTGAATCTCAAACTTTCAGATGAGTTAGGATTTTGTGACTAGGTTCCAGATAAAACTTTGATCAAATAAGTGTTTAGACAGCTTTGTTAACCCCCGGCCTCTTATAACTTTGTTGTTTGCACATGTTTCAGCATTTTATCCAAAGCTCATATTGCGTCTAGAACATCAGTTGTGTGTTTAGAAAAAAAAAATGTTTTCAACCATTTCTTTTTTTGTTCCCAGCACAAATGTTTACACCTTCATAGAAACCTCAAACAACCGCTGTTGACTTAAATTTTTTTACACAATTTCACGTCAGATGGTAAATTTCTATTTGTTGTGTGTAATATAGGTGCAAGCAGCACTTTGGGGCCGGGCAGATGAAGCAGAGGCGTTATTCAGCAGCATTTTGACATTTAAGTCAGTTTAGAAACCATAGAATATTCATCATCAATTCTTAACAGATCCAAACCATCGTAATTATAAACTCAAAAGGTGAGATATTCAATGTTTTATTTCTTCACTTAATCCGAATTTTTTTTTTGGATTAAAAATACAAAAAGGGTTATTGTTTATAAAAGATTTTCAGAATAATAAAAAAATGTGTTTTCTTGTTCTACAAAAGTAAAAACAAATAAATAATAAAATAGATTTGCAATTAATAAAATAAACCATAGCGTCACGGTGGCACAGTGGGTAGCACGGTTGTCTCACAGCAAAAAGGTCGCTGATTCGAGCCTCGGCTGGGTCGGTTGGCATTTCTGTGTGGAGTTTGCATGTTCTCCTCGTGATCGCGTGGGTTTTCTCCGGGTGCTCCGGTTTCCCCACAAGTCCAAAGACATGCGGAATAAGTGAATTGAGTAAGAACAATTGTCCATAGTGTTAAAGAGTGAATGAGTGTGTGAATGTTTCCCAGCGATGGGTTGTGGCTGGAAGGGCATCCGCTGCGTAAAACATGTGCCAGAGGAGTTGGCGGTTCATTCTGCTGTGGAGACCCCGAAAGGGAAGAAAGCCGACATGAAGATGGATGAAAATAAACCATTATATTCATACTTACATTTTTAAAAATTAAATTCAGCTAAATCAATTTTAATGTTTATATCCTGCTCCTGAACACTGTTTACTTGAACATTTTTAAGCATTTAACCTGAAAATTCACAACTTGTTTTACCTGTTTACATTTTAAACATAAAACTCTCAGTGAAATAAGTGTCAATGTCAGTAATGTTTAAGACCCAGACTTTTTACCTTTAAATGCTCCAAAATTAAGAATAACTTTAAAGAGCTTGGTTTTTCATATAAATATTTTTTCATATCTCAATTTGCACCAAACTAAAGAAGTAAACTTAAAATTTCTCGGGCTGTCCTGCTCTCTTATAGATCAAATGTGTGAAAACGTGTATCTAATATATATATATATATATATATATATAACAGGGAGCTGCGGGGAGCTTTTGACACTTTGAAGAGTGGTTGATGCTTTAATAGAGCTTGGCATGTAACTATTATCATCTGACTTCATCTTCTGCCCCATTTCTGAACACCATCAATTCCTACCTGCATGTCAAGTTTCAGAGATTTGAGACTGTTAAGGCCACCAAAACAGCCAATTTAGTCATGAGAGACGAAATATATAGTAATAATCCTAACGGAAACAAAAGGTTCCTTTATTAAAAGACTGCACCTGGCTTGAGCCTCAACAATAGCGTAAAGAACGCACAGAGTCAAACCATAACCGCACAACCCATCGATATCCTTTAGTTCGTTTTAACAGTTATCATGTCCAGCTATTCATTAAAAGCAATTAAATAAATATAGATATCTTTCTGTAAATGCTGTGTGACCTTAACTGTTTGTAATATAATCAGAGTGTCTGTTCATAGATAAAACGATGAGACTGAGCTTCAGCCGCGCTCTGTTTAGTTTGAGAGGTGTGAATTTCCCTGTCAGCTCGTTGATTTCAGGGCAATCAGAAGTCACTGAGATATCGATCTAAAAACAACTGATTCATTTCATCAGTTCAAACTCAAATGTTCTTTCTTTTAAAGCCCTCCTGTTGTCGTGAAAGTTTAGACTGTAGACTTCCACGAAAAACATTTCTTTTACCTTAAATGTCCTTTATAAATGAGCAGATTTAGCCTAAACTTTGCTTTATCTCGGTGGCCTTTAATAGCTAGGAATGGCATGCTCCAACTCGCTGTGCTTTTTCGTTAAAGGTGTTATATTGTGCCCTTTTGAATGCATTTATAATACATTTTTGACCCCTCTGTACAATCACTGCACCTTTAATAACCTTCAAAAGGCAGTATTTATCTTAAACAAAGTCTTTGCATCCCTTCAGATTGTTGTTGGGCTCCACAAAGTGCTACATTTACCCCTGCACACCTCCCACTGCCACATTGATCATCAGAAAGTCGGAAAAATGTCTTTTCAGAGCCAGCCTTTTTAGAAGTCCTCTATCGAATTATGCTTTGTTTAAAAAAACAGGCCGAAGAGAAGGGCTGCTCAGGTGTGCTTTTTGGAACACACAAAATCTATCATTTTTTGGAAAACTTGTATTTTTTTTGGTTTGTTTTTGTAACACGTCCGGGTCAGACGGCACTCTGCTCTGCTTTTAATGAGAAAAAAATTAAATAAATACATAAATAAAAATGAGCTGCATCTGATTGGTCAGTGGTGAGGTGCTGTGATGATTGTTACGGCCGTCAAGCCATTTGGAGCTCCCAGAAAAAGAAAATAGGGTTAAACAAACACGAAGTAAACAATCTGAATATGACTTAAGCCAATGTTTTTGATGATGGAACAACAATAAAACATGACATAATTTTCAGAAAAGTTGAATTTACACAAAATGTCACCTTTAAGGAAAAAACTAAAGAACCAGCCTTCTTGCATTGCCACTGTCTTTATGGTCCTAAAACTAAATCTAAATCAATTTTGATATTCTATATTCATTCAAAAGTGCATAAAAAGTTAATACTTGACAAGGGTATGCCCTAGGCAGCTCTCTAGTCAGTTGCAGGTCTGCATTCATAAATGACTCTCTTATTCAATCCTATGGACAAAATTTGTTATATTCATAATTTTGAAAAGAGGAATTAGAGAAAGAAACATGCAAACTCTGTGTTGAGTAAAATTCATAAGCACTTGCTCCTTTAAGAGAACTTTCATTGATTGATGACATCATCAAAGAAAAACATACATTCAAAATAAATAAAGTAAAACCAAAGAAAATGTAGTTTGGGAAAAAGTAAAACAATACTTTTTTTTTTTTTTTTTAAACCAAAAGTAAATATAGAACAACAGAATGAGTGTGGGAGCCATAAAAGATGAGGCTGTACATAAACATAGTTCGCTAAACACGTATCTAAAGATACTAGAAAAACTCGGATGGAGGAAACGGTAGAGCACATAATAGAAACTTGCAAGGTTTATTGTACAAAGAGTCATGAAAAATAAACTGTGGAAAAATGTATGTTGTCAGAGACATTAGGGAAAGAAAACACAAATCTTAAGAATAATGAAGATGTTTCTTAAAGAAGCAGGAATTTATTTTAGAATTATTTAACAGTTAGAGCAAGGTAAAGTCAACTCTGATGCACACTCCAGAGCATAAGGAGGCAGTAATACACCAACAAGCTGAATACCAACAAATACATACTGTAAAACAACAAAAAGAGAAAGAGGGAGATGCTGACGTCATAAGTGCAGGACCAGCTTCAGTCTAATGTCGGATTTATACTGCCTCGGTGATCGTGACATCAGCATCTGCATCACGAGTAGCACATCTACGGAGCACGCAGCTCTTCTGCTTTCACACAGAACACGTTTTCAGCCAGTGCGTTGACAGATTCTTAATGCTTTCTTGATTAAACACGTGTATGTCTTTGTTGAACATACTTAATGGTTTTTATGATTAATTTAAACTCTTATTTTCCATTCATTACTTATTTTAGCCTATCATGAGCATTGCTGATGTAAAAGCCTGATGGGACACATAAAATAAAATATGTTTGCCCATAAAAAATGAAAATACAATTGCTCACGTTACGTTGTAAAACAAAATCAGCACATAAAAACTTAGATCCCTTTGCACGTTCCCAATAGAGTATAGATATAATTAAAACACTTAACCTTTGTGGGGTATTGCCAATTTAAAAACAAAATTTTACTCCATAACACATCAACATATATCACTTATCTCAAATTCAAACAATATATCTTGAATTATTGCCACCAGTCCCTACTAGAAAAGAATATACACTTGTAACATTTTTATTCTTGTAAATTTCTATTTGACCCGAATGCCACACAAGGGTTAAATAAATGTTAAATTAATCAATACCCAAATGTTACAAGAGCAACATATGTTCTAACTTTATGTAAATTCACTTGAAGTCTTTATAAAAAGCGTTTTGGGAATCAGAATTACTTTTTGTTTCTGAATTTTGAGGATGAGGCGAGTCTCGTCCATCGCAGCTGTTAGCAACATCTGTTTGGGGTCCTGTGTGTGAAGTCACTTCCTGAACCAACACCATATATATATATATATATATATATATATATATATATATATATATAATTCACATTTCTGTCTTTTAACTAAAAGCACTTGTTTTCATTGTGAGGACACTTTAGATACACCTAAAACTTAAAAATTGTGTATTCATTCGTTTAAAATAGCAACTTTTTTTATTTGCCCAAATTAAGCAAAAATCTGACTTTGACAATGTATGTGCATTTTTGCAGTGCGTGCAGTGCATCAAAAAATAGATCTGGTGCCTAAACAATCAACGCACTCACGGAGATGCAATGCATCTGGGACCCACTGCTGCAGCGCATGCGCACTATGTGTGCTGGAAAACAACGCTATAAAGCAGTTAGTTAATGTGACTGATTGCCATGTGTTAAAGTTATTGTTTCTCTGGAATATTATTGGTATGTAGGTTTATGTTAAAACTTTACTTAAATGTATCTGTGTTATTCCAAGTTATGAAGTTAACTATGCTTCATTATGCTTTTAGTTATTTTTGTCTACTGTAATATATAAACTTGGCGCGGTGGCGCAGTGGGTAGCACGGTCGTCTCACAGCAAGAAGGTTGCTGGTTCGAGCCTCGGCTGGGTCGGTTGGCATTTCTGTGTGGAGTTCTCATGTTCTCCCTGTGATCGCGTGGGTTTGCTCCGGTTTCCCCACAAGTCCAAAGACATGCGGTATAAGTGAATTGAGAAAAAACAATTGTCCATAGAGTATGAGTGTGTGTGAATGTTTCCCAGCGATGGGTTACGGCTGGAAGGGCATCCGCTGCGTAAAACATATGCCAGAGAGTTGGCGGTTCATTCCACTGTGGCGACCCCTGAAAGGGAAGAAAGCCGACATGAAGATGGATGGGTTTATATTCTAGTTATTCACAAATAATCACTTGTTTAGAAGAGGATTGTTAATTTTTTTAATTAATTAAATTTTGCTTTGAGATTGTATTCTTAATTACACGGACTGTCTCTAACTGGACAGCGACTGAAGCGTTTAGAAATTACTATAGTTGTTTTAACCAAATCCAAATATCTTCCAATCCATGTATTGGTTTTTCTTCATCTCCAGCTAATGAAAGTAACACTCAACATTGACAAGAAATAACTCTAGACCTATTTTGTTATGTTTATGTTTGTTTCTTGGAAGTTGTGCTGTTTTCAAGCTAAATTCTTCTTAAAATATCCTCTATTTTTTATGAATATTGTGTAAAAAGGTTGTTTCTTGTCACTCTACATTACCGTTTCTCTATATCACCCTATTCTCGCCTGTTTAATGCTCCCTTTTATAGTTTTGTAACTGGTAAATATGGCTGTGGTTGTAGAAAATACACTGAAAACAAACACAGCTCTGTGTTTAAAGTAGCAAACTGTTTTAGTGGAGCTTGAATGGCTTTAACTGCTTTAAATTATGAGCAGCGTAAAAGTTTTCAAGTAAATTCCTGAGCACTGATACACAATCGCTCTTTAAGGGCGCCATCACAATAACTCAATAACCTCCAGAACTCGAACGTAAACATGCTCAAATCAACTTAGTTCCTCCATCTGCCCTCTTTCACTCGCCTTATCAATCTGTCACAAACACATGTGCTTTCTTTCCATCCCAACAAGCGCGATCCCCTGCAGGAATAAAACCTCTCTGAACACTCTCGCTTTCTCTTAAAGGTCTTGAAACAGGTCCGCATGGAAGGTGCTTGAACAGTGAGTGTTAACACTCGTTTAAGGTCGTTGCTATCTGCTACTATCAGACGATAGAAAACTGGGAAGACGTTCTGCAGCGTCTTGGGAGCCTGGTGGTGTTTGAGGTTGAGATGTAAGCCGAGACTCTGATGAGGTAAGAGCTTCAGAGGTGTTGATAGGCAAATAAAATAGCAGCAGAGAGTTTTTAGAAGAGACAGGAGTGTTGCTGAACTGAGCTGGATGAGCAGGAGGTCATAAAGAGGGCACCTCACACTCTGAGGCCTGTTTTCCTTGTGCGCACAGCAGTGGAGTCTAAAAGATGGGAATCTTAAAATAGAAGTAGTGTTATAAGATAAGATGAGATAAGATAAGGACAACACCAGCAGGATCCAAGGGATCGATAAGTGAAACATATAAGACATTTATGTAAGTATTGTTTTAAGGTAAAAAAAATAAATAATAATAAACATAGAAATGGGCGTCACGGTGGCGCAGTGGGTAGCACGGTCGTCTCACAGCAAGAAGGTCGCTGGTTCTAGGCTCGGCTGGGGCAGGTGGCATTTCTGTGTGGAGTTTGCATGTTCTCCCCGTGATCGCGTGGGTTTTCTCCGGGTGCTCCGGTTTCCCCACAAGTCCAAAGACATGCGGAATAAGTGAATTGAATAAGAACAATTGCCCATAGTGTTAAAGTGTGAATGTGTGTGTGAATGTTTCCCAGCGATGGGTTGCGGCAGGGAAGGGCATCCGCTGTGTAAAACATATGCCAGAGAGTTGGCGGTTCATTCCGGTGTGGCGACCCCGAAAGGGAATAAAGCCGACATGAAGATGAATGAATAAACATAGAAATTTAGTGGGTAAAAAAACAAAACCGTAATATTGCACGTTTTGAAAAATATTGCACATAGTATACAAGTTCGCATTATTGAGAATTGCAAAATCCTTTAAAGAAAACATTTATGTCACATGACCTGAGAATATACACTTATATTCTGTATTTATACATAAATACGTACACGTACAAATAAATACTATTTTGTGTTTTTACTTTAAAATGCCATGTTTAATTGAGTACATTTCTGACAGTTTCTTTGTCATTTATTGTTATTAAAACATATTTCTAAATTTAGATACAATGTTCATCCATCCATTATTTTGTCGGCTTTTTTCCGGAATGAACCACCAACTATTTCGGCATATGTTTTACGCGGCGGATGCCCTTCCAGACACAACCCATCGCTGGGAAATAGATACACTGTCCTAAATAATATTTACTCAGTGTTCACCATCTATTCAAATCACAGCGAAAAATTAACAATTCAAGTAAAATTTACTCAGTTCAGTGATATAATTTATGCGCAATCATCTTTGGCTCCGAGACAGCAGCGCACAAAGAGTGACGTCATAGAAGAATGATTTGAGCACCTTTAAAGCAAAATAACTCTGTTGTTAAATTGTTTTGTGCATGACCTCTGTGGGGAAAGAAGCTGGGGTAATTTGGGGGGACACTTTTTGGGACACCCTTTATTAGAGTTATGTTGTGTTTGGTGTGGGTGGGGCATCACTTAAACATGTATATATTCGAGCTGGGTCACAAGTTCATAGAAAAAATGTAACAATTCCTGGCTTGGAACATTGTTCCACGAGACAGTTCTTGTAAGAAAAGCAACTGCTCAATTACCTTCAGCTCCAAGGTATGCCATGAGCTGTATACAGCATGAAAAATTGTAATTGTAAAGGAATTTAAATAAAATGTTAATTTAAGATTACTTAGGTTAAATATTTATACAAAGAGTCAATACAATTTATTGGAAGAATCCAAGTAAACTTTACTTGAGATTGTGTGATTAAAACGACAGGTTGTCGTGGTTAGTTTTTACTTGGGAATTTTTAAAAAATTTCTCACACTTTTTTGGAGTAAATGGTACTCCACATTTTTTAAAGAGAAGTAGTTCTGAAGTAAACCATAGTGAATAAAAGAAGGGGTGATATAAGGAACATAAAGTACCTGATATTTTGATGAAGGAATAATTAAACGGCACTGAAAATTTTAGAGACCAAAATGAGAGGATTATTAAATAAAGTTAAATTTATGCTTTATGAGTTATGCTTTGTTCCAACTGAAAAGCAGAGCATCCGCGCATCCTGCTCTAAGATGACCGCAAAAACCTCAAGTTTTTCTCTACTACTAAAAATGTTCTCAGATCGCGCACCAGCAGCTGGAGAATGGAGGAGCGGCATCAATCTTCTTTCTCCTCTCCTTCAAACAAGTCTCTCTCCATATCTTCCTCTTCTTTCAGCACACTTCAGGTACATATATAGTAGTTCTTCAACAGTACAACGCTAGTTTAATGGCTAAAGCTAACGAAGTGTCATTCAATTCCCAATGTGTGCAGAAAACTCAGCAGACTCTCTTCACTGACTCATGATCTATTTCATTGTTAAGTTTGTAAAAGGCTCGTTTGCTGAGAGAAAACAGCAGGTGGTCATACACTGTGACTCAGGCCCTGTCCACACGTACACGGTTATTTTGTAAAAAAAAAATATTTTAAAGAGCCGGGTGTGCACAGGGCCTAAGTTTCTCGCAGGGGGGCGTGGTGGAAGCGTGGCAATGGGAGGAACAGGAGGTACGCAGATCGTTTTGCAGAGCACAATAATTTGAGGGGAATCTGTTTTTTTTTACAATAACTGCTTTTGAAGATTATTAAGGGTGCAGTAATACTTTAGAGGGGTCAAATATTTGTTATAAATAATTTTTAAGGGATAATATGGCATCTTTAAATAAGAAATCTACACAAGTCTTAGTTTATGAGACCCTATTGGTTGCATTATTTTCATGCAACTATGCCTTTCCTTCACTATTTGAACAAAATTGAAAATTACCGTGTTTATGGTGTATTCTGCATGTTATACACTTCACTTTAATGATCGAATGAAACAAAGTGTATTGTTAATTTGATCTAGAACCATTTGATTTTGTGAAAGTGACTATTGTTTTGCCACTCCCAGCACCCTGGTTAGTTGTGCAGGCTCAGCTCAAGCTCCAAACGTTGTAAATAGATATGCTAAGAGACATAGGCCCTGTCCACACGTACGCGGTTATTTTGTAACCACGCTTTTTTTAATGCGGTTATAGGGTGCGTCAACACGTAACAAGAGCAGCGTTTTTACTGTACAGTTAATTTGAAAACCAAAGTGATTTTTTTCTGAACCTTCGGATATGAGTGACCCCCTGCAAAGACTAACTCAATTTGCATATTTTGCAATGCAATTCTGAGATATTGACTCCACCCAGAAAACTGCCTCGTAAAGCCTGGCATTGACCCAGTTCTGGCACCATCGTAGACCCCAGAGGCAGCTCTGGCACCAGCTTAGACCCAATGAGTGGCAGCTCTGGCCTGGAAAAGACAAAAGGTATCTCCAAAACACAATGTAACACATTGCTTAGTTAGATTGTGATACCCCCAAAATCTCTTGGTCTTCAATTGTGAGTTTGCTACAATCTTAAAGATCTATTTTAGTGCCTCCCCAAAAAATCTATAAGCATTATCAGATCTATATTATAACTATAAATATAATTCTATAAATAAATTCTAATCGCTAAAACATCTCATTTAATAGGATGGATTGATTTGTCTTTTCCTCAAGCTTGAGGTCAGTTATGTATCCTGAGAACAGAAACAGCCTCATCTCAACCAAGGCTTCATTCTTTCAACCAAACATAACTGTTTCCAGTTTATCTGCCAAAAACGCTCAATATATTAAAGCATAAATAATAATCAGTCTTTGTGAGAAGAGCAAGTAGATTCACGCCAGGAAAAGCACATGTCAGGGATCCATGATGAGCAAGCCTCCGGAGAATTTACTGATAAACTCAAATGGAACAGGAGAGCTGCGCTTTGTGTGGACAATCTTTTCATCCTTAAATTGATTATACGTTTTAAAACTGGAAAATGTTTTATACAGCCTCAGATTATTATAGGGGTATGAAAGCCATCGATTAGGCTGCTGTATGTCTTGCATTATGTCATGATAACGTGTTTTTATCATGAATGGGGAGAGTCAGCCAGCACAGTGGAGGTCCAGTCTGTTTGGTGACTGTCTTCACCCAGTGGAGTTGCTTCATTCAACAAAAGATGCTCCTCGTCTGACCAAGTTCCTGGCAATGGTTGTTCATTTTGCCCTTGTGCACATTTTTGGACTGACTGTCTGCTTGGCTCAAGATTAAGAAACAGAGTTTGTGAGAGACTCCGGATCTGAGCTGTCGCCACTGCAACTCACTTTCTCACAGTCTTTACATGAGAAACTAGTATTTTGACAAAAACAAGAAAACCGAGACAGACTCGAGGCATTGAACCTTTAGTTTGTTCGACATACTTCCAATAAATTAAAGCTGCTTGATACAATTCTACTTTTTCAATTATTTGAAACGTAAATTGTACTGGAACAAGAAACATTTAATATTGCAAAAAAAAGACAACCTTAAAAGTCCTTGAGTAGAAAAAAAGATAAAGAAAAAAGATAAAGAGAACTGAACAAAAGGGGTTGGCAAACACTATCGGTTGAAGCTTTCATTTCTTCCTCATATAGATTATTTGATCAAACCTCATACAAATTAAACCTGTCTTTTCCTTTTGGTATGGTTGTTTTTGGTTCTACACCAAGGTCAAAGCTGCCTCTCAGGTCTACTCTGGGGCAACGTCACCTTTTCGATCTACGCTGGTGGCAGAGCGGCTTCTCTGAACTACAGCAGGACCAGAGACACACCCCTGGTGTACCTCAGAGACACTGCCTCTTAGGTTTACACTAGGGGGCAGAGCCGCCTCTCTGATCTACACTGGGGGCAGAACCACCTCGCTACTCTACCCAGAGCCAGAGCCGGCTCTCAGGCGTAGGCTGGTGCCAAATCTGCCATTTTTGGGCAAAACACATCTCTGGTTCTATATCACAGTCAGATTTGCCTTCTAGGTCTACCAAAGAGTCCGAGTTGCTCCCAAATTCACTCCAGAGGCGAAATCACTGCCATGGTCCACACCAGCAGAATAACTAAAGATTTTAATAAATCAATTCACTCTTATTTATCCTTCTCATTTCATCGTCTCCTCCACTCCTCTCTTTGGATTCACTACCAGGTTGATTGTCATTCACTCCATGTCACTAGAATACTTTGATGAGTATTTAACACCATTTGTGAAAGGAAAGTCTTTTATTTTGTGATATAATTTGCAAATGGATTCCTGCACTTAAGCCATTCAGTGCTTTAAAACTGTGTTCAAACATTTGTGTTGGTCAGGTTAAATCCGATTTTTTTTTCTTAATAAAACTTGCAGAATGATGTAAATCCTTTTTTGTTCTGGTCATTTATTTCATACGTCCAAAAATACTAAGGTCTTAATTAGTTTTGCAAAAGAAAAATTCTCGGCACAACTCCATACTTTTAAAAGTTGTTGTACTGGCTTTCCAATTTTGTTTGTATTTAATTTTATTTAGTCAGTTACTTATTCACAGATGTGTCCAATAAACCAAATATTTGTACAACAAAATCAGTACTTTTTCTTGTTCCAGAACAGAATTATACTTCCAGTACTCTTCCAGAATGTATTTATTCATTATTTTATTACTGCATTTAATGTGTATTTATTATTTATTCAGTTGTGACTGGAGTGTTTTGCTGTGCTTATTTATTAACTGACTTTTGTATACTGCTTTTATTGTGCATGCTATGACTTCAGAATATCCTCCAAACTTGTTCATCTACAAATATTGGGCATTGAATTAAATAAATATTTAGTACTTGGGAGAAAACCTGTGAAAGACATTTTATAGTTTGATCATGCAGGCTTTCTGGGTAACTGACCTGTAATCAGTTAACTAAGCTAACAAAGAAGATGGCAACACACCTCAGAAGGTATTTGGACGCTGTGGAGTTCTCTCTTTATAAAATAAGTGGAAAGAGTTTGTACGAGACATTTCTTAGCCTGCAGCTTGGCACATCTTCAAGCTGCTAAGATAAATGGAGCAAAGCTGTGATCTGGAAAAAGAGGAGTGTGTGATGTTTTAGATTTAGCATTTGATTTAAAACTCTCTTGCCATTGTTTCAAAAGGAAACATGTTCAAAATATTCCTAATGTTTTCACTGGGATCCCTCTCTTACGAAAACAATATTAAACTATAGATTCACTCAAAGATTCAGTGCACACAAACACATCTTGACCTTATTTGTCTTCTAATGCTCCTTTATGAACCAAAACCTATATATGAAACTTAGCGTAGTTTATCAGCTCATCTGTCACTTTCCGTATGCAAATATTAAAGACAAGGTCCAAGTTCAGCAATACCAAGTTGTTCTATTGACATTTGCATTTCCAGACAGATATTTATGAGAACAACTCATCAAGTATATCCATTTTGAAAGCTGGCTAACTTCAGTTTTTGTTCCAGTCATGTCTTACTGGATGTTCTGGTTGTTTTATCCTTCAGACTTTATCCATTCACCCCTGACATACTGACACGCAAAGTACCAAAAGAGTGGAAAAACGACTCAGTGGTGGTGGAAGTCACCGGGATAACTGAGTGTTCTCAGACAGTGAGTCAGCAGAAGTGAACGAAGCCTCACTCAGACCTGGAAATGTTTGGAACGTGTCTCATTTGTGCCGTTGCCTCATTTGATTTGATCAGAGCATTAAATGCACAGTGAGTAATGTCTAGCTGCAGATTAGGATGGACTCCATTGAGTTGGAATTGGGTGAAAAGGACTGTCTAGGTTCACTCAAGTTTGTTTAACTCTAATAGGTTTGGAAAAAACAGATCATAGGGCATTATTTTAAACTCTGTTCAATTGCGTATGAATAATCTCATCTTTTTGTAGTTTCTGTAATATTTTGGTCTGAAATCCAGACCCTCAATTTAAAGGGTTTATTTTTTGACACATGTGAGCAAAAAATGAAAATAAATCAACCCAGAAAGTCTTCATGGTACAGGCTAGCCTAGTCTAGGGCCGAGCATAACAAGAACTAACAGTGAAGGAGAAAGTGTGAAGGAAACTATAAAGAATTTGAATTTATTTACAAAGAAGTGACAACATAGCGTACAAGTAACTTAGGACTTTAGAATTAGTTTGCACCAATCATGGGTTTTGTGTAATATGAAAGTATCTAGGATTTAATCAATCTTTGTCACCCTGACTACACATGCCACATGGCTAACCTGCTCTAGAGTGGCAGGATTATTGAATGGCAGGGTTGTTTTAGTGGTGATAATTGTTTCTGAGGTGGGTGGGACATCCAACGAGCCAGAGGCAACCAATCAAGAGTTGCCAGGTCTTGGGAACAGGAAGTGATGATGTGACAGAAAGGAGGAAGCCAGAGTCACAGGAAACAGGAAGTGATCTGCTTTTCCTGAAACAACAGCTGTAAAATCTAGGGTGACCCCTTGTGGTTGTAACGTATGGGGAGAATTGGCACATTAATATAGTCCTGTCTGCGCAGTAGTTTGGAGGTCAGTATGGGTCGCAGCTGTATGTTTCTGCCATCAACAACTGACACATCAAAACTGGATTTGCGGCAATATTTTTCTGGAGAGTTCAGAGAATTAATACAGTTGCATTTCTCAGGCAATGTGGTTCCAATACGAGAGGACTTCTAACCCAATGCATTGCAGGTATGTGTTTTATCTGCTATTAACTATTGTAATATTACTTAAATGCAAATAAAATTTGCATTTTACAAGCAAAATGCTAATAATCCTTACACAATACGCTATTCTGTGTTTTGTAATATGTGGCCTCTCAAATGTAATCGTCCTCAATCTTTAGATATTTTTTTTTAGTTATGCATATATTTGTGTCTGACGTTTGTATTCAGAACTGAATTTTCTTGTTTTCTTAGCCTGAAGTTAGTTTGCATTCTGTTGTGGCCGTTCTGTTGCATTCATATGCTGCATGTCAAAATTACGGGTGTGGCACGTTGCCCTTTAAGTTAAAATGTTCACAGCTAAGATTCATTATACTTCCAACAACTTGACTTTCACAAGTTCGCTTTTATAGAATTAGTCCAGTATCGCAAGAATTATTGGTGAGCTGTTCGTGGAGGAGCCCCTTGGTCCAGGAAGGTCAGAAATTAAGTGGTGGAAGTGGGTTTTGCTTTCAATCGTCAAATGGGCAGAAGATCTTTGGTTGCTTATATCTCAGGGAGGGGGCAAATTAATCAGAAACAGTTGGGGCCAGATGGCCAATATGATGTGACACTCAAAAATGTCCTAAAAATTATGTGACACTTGCTTTTCCTAAAACTGCATTTTGAGAACTGTACTGTCATGGCTTGGTCTTTGGGACCATTTTCTTTTAGTCTGTCATTTGCTGCGTATATTGCATTTATTTTTGTACCTGTAGCGGATAAATGGATTAAAT
This sequence comes from Danionella dracula, assembly GCA_900490495.1. NCBI lineage: Eukaryota > Metazoa > Chordata > Actinopteri > Cypriniformes > Danionidae > Danionella > Danionella dracula. The sequence goes on from UELW01000461.1 coordinate 861,434, forward strand.
ATGCTGGAGAACCAGTTCGGTTGAAGAGTTGAAGAGCTCGGTGTTCACTATTTTCTTGACTTTAGTAGAATATGTTGATGTTTTTGCTTCTGGGGATCACTGGCCAAATATTAAAAATATATATATATATTTGTAAATATTTTGATTAAGTCCACCTTTGTTGGACCTTGCCATATAACATGTGCACACGGAAGGATGGTTGTTTGATGCAGAGTCACAATGTGTGTAAATGTACCTTATCAAATGGGGTGAGCCTAACTTTCCTTTTATGTAATCTCATAGATGAAGGTTTGTTTTAAAGTACTGGTTAACAGATGACCAGATTTGAAGTCTAGTATGTTTTTCGTCAAAACAACCAATAAATTCCCTTTATTTAAAACACTTTCCTAGTAAAAGGTTAATCCGTATGTTTCTAGACTGGTTTAAATTCTCCTGACCTTGATTCAAAAGATGCTGGAAAGATTTCTTCTGATGGTTCACGTTGACCCCTGACAGATCCTTGTTTTGAATATATATATCTCAATATATCTCAAAGGTGACATTTAGTTTTATTTCAGAGAAAACCTCCAAAAATCTCCAGACTCTTCTGTTAAATTTTAAACCAGCAGCTTTGTTCTTTTTGTTGGCAGAATTTTTTTCTAGACGCCATCCCATAAATGTCATGTCCGTTCAGTTTTGTCTGACTGTAGACGCGTGTAAATCTACCACAGATGCGCCCAGAGCGGACTCCAGAGATGATGCTTGGCTTGATCTTTAGATCTTTTAGCATTCTTTTGGTGCTTCTTGGTGAACTGTTTGATGTTTGTCCATTTTTCGGTTGAGTTGTAGCCATTCTTTAGTTGGTAACTTAAAACCTCTACACAGCTTGCTGATTTCCTTTATTGCTTGACATTTTTTCATTCATTGGCTCTGCTGTGACTTGGATGATTTCCACTCCACAGTAGTCCCTAAAAACATTCATAAAGAGATCTAATTAGATGTTTTTGCTACTTGGGTTTTACCTTGAGATGTTACCTTTTATTTTTGATTTAATGTTGCTCATTTGCCCTTCAACCTTTGGTGTTGTTTACTTACAAATCAGCAAACAGGACTGATCAGCATACTGGATCAGGAGAAATCTTTGAACAGAAGCTCAGAGAGCACAGGTACACTAAGGCCGGGCAGACGCTGCGATTATTTTAGTCCTTTATGCAACAGTTTTTCAGTCATGCAACCTTTTTCGGAGCGTAGTTTCTGCTGAATCTTGTGTCGTGGCTCATGCAGTGTACCTGGAATTACGTTTGTTTTTGGTGAGTATTCTTGAATGAGCAAATATAATAGCAAGTTTAATCAATCACATGTTTAACAAAGTATAATTTTTTTTTTGTTTCAATTATAGAATCGCCCCTGCTACCAATAAAATGACTTCCAAAACAAATCAGATGAACATATCTTTAACTTAAGCAGTTTTGATTTTTTTTTACTTACTTTTGCGTGTACAGTATTTTTTTTTTGGTGTAACGTTTTAGTTACACACACACAGTTATCTTAAAACAAACAAGTAAACTTGATCAACATATCTTTGATTTTACCAGCTTGGCTGAGGATCACTTCCTTTTGTGCCTTTAGTAATTTAATCTTTTCACTGTGATTTGGCAACCAACAAATTACTTTCAAACTAATAGGATTGATTAACATATAATTTACCAGTTCAAAATAGGGCTCACTTACTTTTGCATCAGTGCTGTTTTGCATATTAAGTAATTCTATATTTTCCCGCTACATTTAAGCTACCCACAAAATCAAACAAACAAATAGCCTTGATCCACATAAACTCGACTTTACCAGTTCACTTACTTTTGTGCCTGTGAGAGAATTCAATCTCTTAGTTTTATTTTGGGTACAGATACATTTACTACAAACCATGAAATGACAAAGACAAACATGTATTTTACATAAATGAAAAATAATAATAATGCCTTCCATGTATATAGTGCTTTTCCAGAGATCCACATTCACTCTCTGGTGGTGATAAGCTATCTTGGTAGCCCTCCGCTGTCCGGGGCAGTCTGACAGAACATGGCTGCCATTTCACACCTACGACCTCCTCCCCACCACCAAACACACATCCATACAGAGCAAAGTGGGTGAAGTGGCTTGCAGGGCCACAGCGGCAAAATTACCCTGGAGGGAATCAATCCACCACTGCTCTGCTTTACCTCCAAGGGAGTTAAAATGTAGATTAAATCATAATCTACATCATAAATCATGGTAAAAACATAGATAACTCTTCAGGTCAAGTAAAGTGTTTCTGATTGTGGAACGCAGTAGTTGGTTGACGTAGTATTCAAGCTGACCAATAGTAATGACGAACAGGTTAGGGGTGTGCACGGCTTGGGCAGGCATGGATTGCTGCCCCTATTACTGCATCCGATCCGTCATCAATCAGATCCCTCTCGTTCAAGGGATTCCACAAACATCTCTGTAAAGAGCAATTGAGCTGCTGCAGTTTAACCCTTTCAGGCCATGCCTCCTTTAACACATTAGAAATAGTTTGGCTTCTAACAATTTACCTTATGAGTCCTTAGCAGAATCCTGACATGCATAGAAAATCTCATGATGAGAGAATATTTCAGTTTTTTTTTTTTTTCAACACAATTAAACATTTCTCTTTATTGTGTCTTTTGCTGTGCACTGACAGGAAAACTTTTTAAAAATGTATACTCAGGTATTCACAGTAATGAACAAAAGAAAAACAGGACCAACAAATGAGTCTTTCAGAAGTTCTTGTACTGGTGCCAAGAAAACAGTTCAGGTCTGAACCGTTTGGCTACTTGGTCTACTTCAAATCTGGCCAAGGCCCCAAAAAGCAAACCTAAACATTTGGATTACGAAACAATCATGGGAATTGCTTCCACACACAGCAACGTGCATCTCCATTCGTGGGAATTACTTTGGAATTGACTCATCAGTGAGGCAAGGCAGCGGGGTGGGGGGGGGGGGGTAGTGGGGGGGGGGGACAACATGACACACATGCTCTCTTCGTCATTTGGGGTGCCACCTGGTTGTATACCAGGGCCAATTCAGTTCAGCTGTTTTCTTTAACTCAGAGTTCATCTAATTTCATCAGTGTGTCTCGCAATGCCTGAAGAAAGTACTGAAAGATGTGAAGCGTTCATGTTTGGCAGGAAAGCACTGAATGAATGATTCAAACCATTCATGTCTGGAAACCTGTAGCTGTTTGGACGTTTGTGTTTGAAGTGGTTCTTTTAGGCCAAATAATTGTCTGGTCATCATAAGATGTTAATTTGATTCAGATCTCTCCCTTTAAAGCCCCTCTCAAACATGTGGTACATAAGTATTTCATATAAAATCAAAACATACTGTTTGTTTTCTCTCTGTGTTCATCTATTTGTTCTCTATTTATCTTTTTGTCTATCTACATGTTAATCAATCTTTACATCTCTTCGGCATTAACATATTTATGTTGTGTGTGTATATATAATTAAACCGTGTCTGCCATCTGCTTCTGGTCAGCTTTTTTCTATTTAGAAACAGCTGTCAGTTCCACTGATGGATGTTTCTGTCTTTCAAAGAGTAAGTTTATCTTCATGTCTCGCTTTTCTTTCGCTCTGCCTATACAGTTATCTCTCTTTCTTTCAGTGTTTGAATCTATTCGTCTGTTTCTGTTGTTTTGTGTTCTACGCCTTTACATTCATTCTACACATCTCTCTGTTTGTCTCCTCATCGTGCAAACTTCAGAGCTTTTTATGTTTGTACCACATGTGTATTGCGTCATGAACCTGCATGGGATTAAGCATGTCTTGCTGCGTCCTAGATGCATTACAGCACAAGTATTGCATTTCATTTTTGATTGCCAAACTCTTTGATTTAAAGTGGATTAAAGGACTCGTGGAACAGACGTTCACAATTTAGTTTTGCCCTCGTGGGTTGCCAGGTCAAGGTAAATGAATCTCTAGGGCAACCGTCGGCCTGCTCTCAGGTCTCCAGGAATGACCGTGATGCACATGAACTTTTGGTCTCGTTAATTCCTTCCTGACGATGTAAGAGAACCTTTAGGGAACTTTTGGGAGTCTTGATGCGAACACAAAACAAAAGGTTAACATTAACAGAAGACTAAAGTCCTAAAATTAAATTTTAATCTCGTGAAATGTGCTCTCTTATGGGTTGCATTTGAATATGAAAATGGCTTACAAAATGTATTAAAAATATATTTTCAAAATGCAATTTCTTATCAGTGTACAGATTTCTATAAAGTTACCTCTCCTCTTGTCTAAGTCTCAGATGTCACGCTCACGCAGCATTGTCTATACGTCTGATTGGTTTGATAAAATGGCAGCACTTCCGGAAATTGCGAACTTATTGGTTGGATTTATCCATATTTCGGCGAGAAGCGAGTGTCTCATTTATTTTAATTTTCTCTTGGAAAGTAAGTTCAACCATATCATTGAGACAAAGAGCTGCAGTGTGTGCTGAGAATGAGTAGTTATAAAGAACAGCTAAACATTGGATAACTTGTTGCATTTCAGGCCAATTTCATAGCATCATTTCACGCCTGTATACATGACACGAAGGTAAAGGTGATTGGTTGCTTTTCATGACGAACAAAGGACTTCCTGGGTGGGTCGTAGCCAAAGAATGCTGCCAGAAACACCAGACCTTCACTCAAGATCTGGCTATCTATTTAATTCTGTTTGGGATGATGCTTAACTGTTTGTGATTCACATTAACCTCCTATATTGCTTATTAGTGATTGAAAATGTGAAAGAGAGCAGTTGGCTAGATATGGAGTGACCCATACCTGGAATGTGTGCTCTGCATGTAACCCATCCCAGTGTACACACACACACACAGCAGTGAACAAACACACTGCGAACACACACCCGGAGCAGTGGGAGCCATGGCTGCGGGGCCCGGGGAGCAGTCGAGAAACTGGTGCTCGCTCGAGCAAAGATGGAGAGCGAGTGTTTCATCACTCACTCCACCTTCAACTCTGTGGATCTGGGGATCGAACCGGCGATCTTCAGATCACAAGTCCATCTCCTTATCCACCAGACCACAAATGCCCTTTTGATAATGGTAATGTCACTTAACAACAGCTGACACGTTTTTTTTTTTGTTATTGTTGTTATTCATCAACTATCCAAAAACACGAGGTAAGTGAGGCAAATATTCACAAAACGGTAACATTTTCACTGAATAATTTGATCCATTGATAAGTTATGTAACCGAACGCCATTGGCCACAAATCAAACTCAGGCACTTGTATCCCTGTAAAAAACACTGACCACTCTGTCCAAATCAGCACATGACACGACCGACATCGTCTGAGAAGAACTGTAACGCGAACGTTTGGAAAACTAGCCCCATCCAAATAGGGCTTTTATGGAAGAAATCAGCCACTCAAGACTCCTCTAGGGTTTGTAGTTGAGCCTGTTTTCACACGGAAACCTGCTGGAATTTGCCTAAAAGCTCCTAAAGATCTCTGACTGAGAGAAACAAGATCCTGTGACCCTAGAGATTAACCTCCGTTACAAGCATCATTTCTGGAGGAAACTAGGCACTGCTTATGACCTGCAGAATGTCATCCTGAAGATGCAGCAAGATGGGGGAGGAACCAGCCAGGCGGGGGTTTTGTGGGGGAATTGTTAGCTTAGAAGAATTACTGTCAATAAAAAGAGTTCAGGGATTGAAGCGACTTGTAAATCGACATATTATGGATGCTAAGATTCGTTCAAGAGTGAAATGTTTTATTATTTGGTTGTGATTAATATTTTAGTAGTGTAGTAGTTATGAATGTAGGTTTAGTCATGGTTTGTAAATTTATAGATCATGTTTAACTGGTTGCCTGAAAAGTGAAGGGCTCCTTTTATGGCATTTAACATGATATCAAATCAATCCTGTGATTTTCCTGACTGTCGAGAAGCATTTCAGGTTAAAATACACATCAGAGCTTTTACAGGGTTCTCAGGTTTTGGTGACAGCTCAGAGTGAAATACCTATAACAGGGATTGTTATCTTCAATTGCTAGAAATCAAAGGTTAGAAAAAAAACATTGTACTTTTTTATACACACATTTTTAGAAGTAGTATCAACATTTGATGTAATGTACTGAAAAGGTACATATCTTATCTACAGCCAAATTTAATGCTAATACATTTTTTTGGAGATTATATAAGTTATTAAGTTGACAGATGACATCATTATTTTCCTCCAGCCTCAAATCAGAGATCAGTGGAACATTCTCAGAGATTCAGATATAGCTGTGCAGCTATGCTTAAAATTGCCTTATCATGTAATCTTACTTTTTCAGCTGTTTTTTGTATTTGTTCCCTAATCCAAGAATCCAAAAGCAAAGCACCGCACATTAACCAATCAGATGAATTGTTATTGCAGCTCATCTCAATGAAGAACCAGTAACTTCTGAAAAACAGATGTCCCAGCCATTAGTATTTTTGGCTTACCAAAGGATTCATTTATTCCTTAGAAAAGACTGGAGTTCTGTGCGTCAACATAAAAACAGAGCAGGGGGCATGGTGGAATCAGTGGGAGGAACAGGAAGTTAGCAGATTGTTTTCCGGAGTAAAAACACTTTAGGTGATTCAAAGACATCAAAAGAGTGTACAATAAATACTGGCCTTTGATTGGTTGGTTGGTTAGGGTGCAGAGATGATTTACAGGGGTCAAAAAAGTATTATCAATGACTTAAAAGGGGCATGATATGGTAACTATAAGTAATTTGTTAAACACCTTTAAAATTCAGTGTACATTTTTTATCTATATCTATGTATTTGTGTATAACTTTTCTTTTTGTATTTTATTTTATACTTTTTAAATATAATTTACTACTAATATATATATATATATATATATATATATATATATATATATATATATATATATATATGCTGGTAAGGCCTTTATGATCTGTTCTTGTCTTAAAAACTATCAAAACTGTGTTGTTTCAAGCAGTTTTTTGATATATAATAAAAAAGCCTCTTCACTTGCACATACTGTAAAGATATATAACATTTTAAGTCCAAGAAATAATAATTGATTTCCCTGACTTCCTAAGGGCCTGAGCTGACCGCTCTCTGCCTGATTTAAATCTCTGAATTAAAAATGTTTGTATAACTATGAATTTTATGAGAAAGTGGTTTTCTGATTATGCTAAAGCAGTTGTTATTTTGTTATTCACAAGCTTGCCCATTGTTCGACCGACTAATGCACCTGTCAATCTTTAGTCGGCCTTTTATTTTCACTCATGACTCCATGAATTGTGTTCACATTGTTCATGCACACATTGATGGTCAAACTTTTCTTTTAAATCAATTTGCAGACATAAAATGTATCTGCATTTCTTTTAAATGAATTTAAAAAAATCTGTAGTAAATCACACACCTCTACTCTCTATCAGCTAAAACTTTCACATCTATAGATGACTCATTTAGAGCTCAGTTAGACGCTCTAACCATTTCTAAATACACGTTTTCAATCAAGTTCTTGAAGGATGTCCCAGGTTTGTTTAAAACAGCACTTCTTGTTCTCGGAGACAGACGGATGACAGAGGAATTGGCTGACCCAAAGGCTGTCCGACCCAAAGTGTTATAATTTTAGACTTGAGCCTCTCACATGGTCTGGAACAAGGAAGCTGTTTGGAAATAAACTTGGAATTTAGCTTAATTGTAGTTTACAGATTTAGGAGGGGCCAAGTGTTTGACTTCATTCTTCCTAGCATAAACAGAATGTGTGAGTACAGTCCAGAGACACGAGGGTTTGGAAGCCACAGAAGGACTTTGAAAAACGTCAGAGCCAAGTGGACATTCAGACTTCTCCTGTTCCAAAACATGTCGGAGCAAGGGAAAACATTGGCTTTGTAACGCATAACATGGAGGTTAAAACAGCATTTGATTAGTGCAGACACTAATATCTTTGTTAGAGAGAACGCTGATCCTAACAAAAGTCTAAGTGTCTAAGTGCTCAAGTTTGTTATCAATTGGACCAAAAATTATATAAAAAAATTTTTATTTACTCAAGAATTGTGCTCAGAAAGAAACCGGATCAAACTGTTTTTAACAACTTTTGGGAGTTCAGTTAATAAAGTATTATATATATATATATATATATATATATATATATATATATATATATATATATATATATATATATATATACATACATACACACACAGAGTGAGAGTTTGTTTAATTTAATTGGAATTTTGGTTGAATGCAATTTCATAACAATTGTTTCTGTATGAATGTCGTTAAACTGGCGTTCTTATAATTGGTAAATTATTTAAGCTTTTTCCCATTTGATGATTAAAGCTAAAACCCTTTCACCTCTCCTTTCTCTTGGGTCGGGGTTCTCCGGCCTGGGTCACTCCTAGGCTCCGGGGCCCTTCCTCATGCACCTCGCTCAGTACCCTTCTCATAGCTCACATAAAGCGCTTGAGATTGGGCCATTTTATGTAAGCAGACTCATGAAATATAATCATGTTCAGGGGCATGAAGCTTCTTGAGAGAAATTTCAGAGTTTTCACAATAAATGTTAATTTTTGGTTCATTTAGGTTAAATTAATATATTTATAGAATTTAGCATTTTTTAATATATAGCTGAATTTAAGAAACATAGTTGACAACAAGGTATGCATTTAACTTATTAATGTATTAATACATTACACATCTACATCATTATGTATTTATTTAGTTTTAAATAATAGGAATACATGAAATATAAAAACTAGGCATGCACCGATCCCACTTTTTTGGCAAACGAGTACGAGTACTTGTATTTCAGTACTCGCCGATACTTAATAAAAACATGATTTAAATTTACAGGTAACCGCTTTAGTCATATAATTAAAAAACTAAGAAACAAGGGACTAGTTTGGAATTTATTTACAATGAAAAGCATGTTGTATGGAACATATTACAGAATGAATCATTATTAAAAAAAGTTCTTAATTCTTATAAATGAAGCCTGGCTGGTGTATTACGGCTCATTGTGGCGTAAATTAATTAGCGACACGGGGCTAACACTGCTTGTCTAAATATTCGTGATGAAACTAAACCCAAAGAAGTTTGCAGCAAGTTGTGGGTAATTATGTTTTTTCGTTTTCACGAAGTCGTGTACTTTAGGCAGCTCCGTGTCAGTCATGTAGCGGCGGAGCATCATATCTGGGCTCCAGAGCATTTTAGGTTCTTGATTAAATGACTCGTGTTAAATGCGCTACCTTTTGAGCCTCCTCTGTTCAATTTCTCTGAGCTGTCCGCCTTTGTTTTGTCAATTCACTTTAACAAAATTGTTTTTTCATTCATTTGAAATAGTTCCACACACTGACATGTCTCTCCTCGTCTTCTCCCCGCTCGGAGCTGCAGCTGGAGTGTGTATGTGGGGGGGCCCTCAGCGCCTGTGATTAACCCCTTACACGCCGCTCAAACATAGACATTTCTCAGAGCGTGGTATCGGTCCCTGGTATCGGGGTCTTTTTAACGAGTACCGATACCGGTATCGGTGAATCCCTAGTAAAAACTAAACTATAATGTTGAGTAGACAAAGTTATAATCTAGTGATTGTGAAGTCAACTTCTCTGTAAGTAGTCTACAGAAAAACAAATAATCTGTAAGATTCTATATAAAATATATAGATATAAAATATCGTGTAAGATTCAGAATAATTATCATCATCTTAAAAAAGATTGATATACACGCTTTAATTTCTGATCATGTAATGCTTAAAGTGCTTTGGCTTTATTAATGATTTAGTAACTTTTTACATGTTTTATATTGAAATTAAGAATTATATGGTTTCTATGCTAGTTTAAATGTCAAAATAATGCTTCTGGTTGATCAAAAACAAGCAGATATTGATAAAATGTAGTTTGTTAAGGCCACCCCACGTCTAGACAAACTTTAATTTTGAAATTGTCCTAATTCTGACCTAGTTGGAACACCAAGTCGCAGCAGACAAAACAAACACACGTGGAGAAAAGAAAAGAGAAGGACTATGTTCAAAACAACACAATAAGGGACTCTGGACCTTAACAATTAACACAAGTATAATCAATATGCGTAAAAAACTAAAAAAACAATTCACTCTCTAAAAATAGTTGTTACTCATGAGTCATTTTGGTTTGTAACTTTAGAACGAATCATTCTTGAATGACAGATCTTTAACCGGTGTATAAAAAGCTCTCTAGAGAGAAGCTTTCTGAGTTTCAATTTGTCTAGGTGTTTCGAGACCTTTACTTACTTAAGCAAATAATGTTTGGAGATGCGGGGATGGGCTCTGTGTTCGGCTCTTTTATTGGGCGACTCAGCTGCCAGTCACGAGCAGCCTCATAAAGCTGCATCTGACAGAATGACCTTAACTGTTTCAGTTCCTCTTCAAAGTGTCTCTCAAGACAAAATGTATAGTGAGATAGTTTAGTTTCACGGATGCTAAGATTACGTTTTAGGGTTCTATAATGTTGCACCTGTAATTTCCTCTGAGCCTTAATCATTTTGCCTTTTTCCCCCCATTCTTCTTTTTGAGCTCTTCAGGACTTAAAAATAAAAAGTTCTCACAGAACATGAAAGATTACGACTTCAAACATGCATTAAAATATGAAAGTTGGAGTAAAATTGATGGAGGTACATTTTGATTTTGTTTTCCTAGAAACCCATCCTGCTTCTCGTTGGGATCTGGCTTCTAGATCACACTGTCCCGGACATCTGGAGAGCCGGCTGGATTCCCAGGTGGGCCCATACATCTGTCGTGCCTCTGATAAATAAAGATGATGTGTTCTACATTTATTTACATATTTGGTTCCGGCCTTGGCAAGTTCAAAGGATTGTATTTATGGCTGAAACTCCTGTAGAAGTTAACTTCACTACTGCAGCGGCAGGAATGTCTGGTATAGAGATTAACTGTAGATTAATTCATTTAGTCTTTGAAATTTTAGGTACTTTGTGAGAGTTTAACAGCTTTATATTTATTCCGAAAGAGTTTTGGGGATTATGAATATGGGAAAATGCCCTCGTGAGGTCATCCAAAAGAAAGGTCAGAGGTCAAGCTGAAATCTGACTGACCCAAAGCCTACCTCATTACATGCAGGACTATCAGCGATCAAGCATGAAAGATATCTTAGTTTTGAGCATTAAGGTCATTTAATCACAAAGAAAATGTAGTTATTTCTTTGATATTTAAGTAATGATAAAACCAGCAGTATTTCTTCTTTTGAAATTTCTGAGAATTAAATTGTATTGATTAATATATTTTTTGTTTACATGAAAATGATCAGTTAATTTATGTGTTTTTAAATTTCGTATGCATGTATGTATCATATTCAAAGTATTTAATTTCATATATTGTGTTTTGATTGCCCATTTATTTATCGATCTTTTTTCATGAAAACTATTGTTTATTTATTTGTCACTATAATCAAGTAAGTATTTATCAAATACATGACAATTATTGTTTATTTATTTATTTGTGTTAGCTTGTTTACAGATTCCATGAAAAGTATTATTTGTTGTATTTTAGACATTACATTAAAAATATTGCTATTTTATTCCATGCACAGTATATTTGTTATTTTGTTTTGTGTTTGGATTGCTCCAATTGTTTTGATATTATTTTTTGCTTAACTTATATGTACTTGTCAATGTATTTATTAAATAGTTTGTATGTTGGTATTGATTGACTGTTGTTTTGTTCATTTATTTATTTAGTTATGTGTGTTTTTAGTACATGCTATGGATGATTGGATTTGGATGTCCTTTTAATTTTTGAATGTTCATCGTTTCATTAATTAACTTTGTATTTGACTAGAAAGACCATCCTGTAATAATACTATTACATATTTTTTAATGTTTTAAGTGTATGAAAGGAAACAGAGTGTATGAAAATAAGAACTACCTAAAGATTTTCGTGCATTGTTTTCACATCAACAACAGATTATTTCTTCTGATGACATTTACAGGTTTTTTAAATTGTGTATATTTCAAAATGTGTTCAGATAAGGAACGAATCAATAACGAGTTTAGAACGCCAATTAATGACAAAATTAAACCCCTTTAAGTAAGTTATTCTGCTGTTTAATTTCAACTCGTCATTCTTCATTAGTCGAGGGATAGTTCTAGAAGGAGTGACAGAAAAGTCATTTCGGGTAAAATATTGATTCTCTCAGATCCGTCAACTCTTTAAAGTTGGACTTCATGTTGAAGGAATGCTTCGTCTGAAGTGAAAAATGTCTAATAATAAGCAGTGCCCTGTTGGGAGCCCTATTTGAACACAGAATATGTCATTTCGACTTAGTGTGTCGCTGACTAGTCTGTGAGAAAGACTTCTTCAAAGCGGCACATCAGCATCAAACCTAAGAAAACAGGCTTTCTGCTGGGTGCATCATTCACTCATGCTCGTGGCTTGGGAAGAAAATCAAATGTGCGCTGCTTTGGTACGGCTCTGCGGATGGTGAGCGTGTGTGTTCATGCTGAAAGTCTAGAAGAAGACTTGAAGTGAGGGTCAGAGGGTAAATGATCAAGGCTAGAGATTTATGCTCATGTGAGACTTGAGAGAAGTTTTCACATGGATTCATTAAAGCGCCACAAAAACCATCGAGTTTTTTTGAGAGATTAACATTTATAGTAATTTGGAACCTTGGAAGAAAATAGTTTTGGACCCCATGATTCCCCAAACCGCACTGACACATACTGTGTCTTCAATTAATAGATTCGTAGGGTATTTAATAAAGTTAGAAAAACATTTGTTGTTGTTTTTATCAGCAATGGTTCCCAGATGAAACCTGAACGACACAAACCTCCCGTTTTTCCTGGACTTTTACATAGAACACTTAAGATTGATCTTAATGATGAAATACAATAAAAAGCTGCACACCAAACTATTCCTTTACACAACTACTTTATCAACAGTACCTTTTTCAATTGCAAATTATTCAAGTTTCTTTTTTTCTTTTTCAAAAAACACAAATAAAACATGATATATTCTCATAGAACCAGATTTTGGTTTGCAAATCAACCAATTTAGGAGATTTTATCCTGTGATGATTAAGTCTGTACATTATTGATAGATTATAGTTGTTTGTGTCGATTAGAATAATAGAAAACACTATTTATGCAAGATGAAATTTCCTACTACAGTGTTTTTTCAACTTTATATGCCACATAACAAAAAAAAAAACAGGTTTAATATTTTGACATGTTTTAATATATATATGTTTAAGTAGACAGAATGCCTCCTAATATTGGAGAATGGTCAAATTTTTAGGAAAAGCCTAATGTCTTCGGTAACTGAAACACAAGTATATCAATTTAAACAATGAAGGCAGTCCTTTTCCATGAGTCCAGGGTGTGTGGGATCTGTAATGATATTTAATTATTGATCTGGTAAAATAAACATGGAATTTAAACACGAATGCACTTATCAAGAAAACCTGCAGAAAGTGGTCTGCTGGCCAGGAATACACAATAAAAAACAAGAGTTGATGAAAATTCTTTTTGGTGTGAATCACAGCAAAGCTTTTCTTCAAAATAATTATGTGCCATACGCTGCGGCCCAGTGTCCCTCCGCTGGGGGGTCCCGTTCCAAATGGGGGTGCTACGGCCGCTTTGAGGGGTTTGTGGTGCGTTTTTGATTCAAAACTTATTTTAAAGATGTGTGTAGAATCTGTAGACACCGTCCGGGCCAGATCAAGAGCTTGAGAAAAACATGCTGTCCCAGCAGAGAAATATGTTCTGTACTAGTTTCGCAGTATGCATCAGGGTCTTTTTATTTTTTTAAGACTAGCAGAAATTAGCATCACTGTAGAGCTGGTGTTTTAGGGGGAATGGGTTTGTTCTTGCAAAGTCATTAAAATTCTAGGAAATGCATGGTTGTTTTTAGGGCCACAACAGTTAATCGAATTAGTCAATAAAAAAAATGACCAATTAAAATAATTCTAAAAGAAGTGTCAATTTGCACAACTACCGGTTTGGAGAATCTACCTGATATCACATGTCACGCATTTAAAGAGACGCACAATAGTTTGATCGCTCACAAAAGCTTCAGAGCGAGGGGTAAAGGCAAGATTGAGAGACAATGGAAGCAGTTACTTTAAGTGTGAAATAATTCAAGCATATAGAATAGAACATGGAAACATGGAAAGTTTTACCTATGGTGTCCAAAATAAAAACTCTGGTGTCATTGTGAAGATGCCTGAAGCACAATAAAACAATCCTCTTGTTCAGTAAAACTAGTGTAAAAACGTTCAAACAACTTTCTGCAGTCATGTACACTTGTGCCTTTTTAAATCATTAACGCAATGTAGTGTTGTCTAGTATAGAACCTAAAGTATATAAATTTATTGTGTACAAAACAGAACTTATGTTATTTACAAACTTTATTCAAATACCCCTCTATTTCCCAACCTTCACATGTTGATTGCTTTATTTATGTCATAACAAATACGTTAAAGTTCTCCAGAAAACTGTCTCTATTTTAAATATGTGCTGTTAGTATAACAGAGCTTTTTATATCATTAAGCGATGTAATTTCTGTGAGCTCAGGGATTTCGTTGCCATTCTTTAAAGTAAGAATAAAGTGTAGCAGATGCAAATTGATCTGATAAAAAATAATAACAGAACTAAATGTTTTGCACTGAACAAGTGTATGTGTTCTTAAAATATGCCTCTTTTAAATATTTTCTTGAATTAAGGTCAGATGATCAAAAAAGAAAAAAGTATATATATATATGTGACCTGGTGCACTGGATGGTGGGTAAAAGAGCACCAACAACAGAATATATTTTTGTGGCTTTATTCTGACTGCTGTACTAAACAGTGACAGCGGTCGAAAGGAGTTGAGGTCTTTAAACAAAGGTTTCTCTTTGGTGTTTACAACACATCAGTAAGTAAAAAGTTACAAGATAAAAAAAAAGAAACACAACTTAAACTCACTACTTTCTCAGGTAATAGTGTCAATTGGTAACTGGTCAAAAGGAATATAATCTAATTTTAGAACCTAAGAAATACGGCAGTGGCACAGACGGTCTCCATTACACATGCGATACTCTGGTTCTCGCGGTAACATTCATCAGTCACCATCAGCGATTATCAAGAAATAACAGGAATGTTTTAAATATTTGTCCCTCTGTTAACAATCGCCATGCAGACTCTCCAAACTAGCGCGCACGTTCGAGTCTCGCGAGAATTCTAGCATGTTCTCTTAAAGGAGCCACGCATGTTCTTCCAACTCGCTCGCCTTAAAAGGGGAACCACTGTTCATTATGACCTGGTCACATCCTCCCCTGCTAAGGAATCATTGCCCTCAATGATCCTGCTCAAATTTCTAAAGAATACAGCACAAAGGCTGGTCAAAACCTGAGAAAACTCTTCAGAACTAAGCGACACATTATTACAAGCTGACCTCGGTTCATTGAATGGATTTGAATGCGAACCAGCATTTGTTCTCTTTGTTCTTCTCGGCGCTGGGACAGGTCTTTCTCTCAAAGTTCTTACTATTTCAGGGTCTGTGCGATATTGCATTGAGGTATTTGGTAGCGACACTTCTTGCTCCTCACAAACTCGAGCAGTTTCTTGCCCTAGATCTGACGGAACTCCAACCAACCCAAGTACATCTTCACTCATCGATTCAGCTGGGGAAGGTAAAGTAACTTCTTCGAGGATCATGCACTCCAAATTGTCATCTTTCAATTTTTCTTCCACAGGGGGAAGCTTATTGGTCAATGGCTCAATGACTTCATCTGTAGTTTCCAGTACGGGAACACGCTTCATGCACGGACGTAAGTCTACCCTGTGAACCCTTCGGAACGGACCTCCTTCTAAAGGTTCGACTGTGTAAGTGGTGCCCGCAACATCAACTACTCTGTATACAATGGGAGCCCATGCATCTTGTATTTTATTGCGACCTACAGGACGGTGTCGTAAATAAACTGTTTCCCCTACATCAATTTCAGGACAGTACACCTTCTCATTCAAGGGAGCAAGCCTTTCAGAGGCTTTTTGTTCTGCAAGGTCCCTAGCTCTGCTGTGAGCTTCCCTTAGCCTACTTTGGTGAATGACTAACCAGTCCTGTCGCTTATCGACAGCAGCCTCCTGACCTAAAAGAGCATCCACAGGAAGACGTGGCTCAACCCCGAAAAGCAGGAAATATGGTGAGTACCCAGTTGTCGCATGAGGAGTCACATTGTACGCATGGACTAATTCGGGAAGATGTTCGGGCCAACGCCTTTTCTTTTCAGGGGGAAGTGTTCTCAACAACTCATGAAGTGTCCTGTTGAATCTTTCACATTGTGCGTTGCCCTGGGGACGGTAAGGTGTTGTTCTTGTTTTCTTTACCCCATACAGACGACACAACTCTGCGATCACTTCACTTTCAAAATTCCTACCCTGGTCAGAATGCAGCCTCTCAGGTACCCCATACTTCATGAACCACTCTTTCAACAAAAGCTTAGCTGTCGTATCTGCTTTCTGATCTTTGGTATAGAACGCTTGTGTAAATTTTGTGAAAACGTCTGTAACTACCAACACATTCTCACGACCATCTGAGGAAGGTTCAAGTATGGTGTAGTCCACTGCTACAACTTCCAAAGGCTTGGATGCAAGGAATGGTTTCATAGGAGGGCGGATCTTTGGCTGTGGCATTTTAGTGAGAATACATCTCTGACACCTTTTGACCCATTCCTCAACATCCTCAAACATACCAACCCAGAAACATCTTTGCCGCAACAGATTTAGTGTTCTCTCGATGCCCTGGTGTCCCATCCGATCATGAACACTCTCTAGGATTTGATCCTTCATACAGGCAGGTAGAAGAAACTGTTGACACTTACCCAGGCGAACATCCTCCACAACACGATACAGTAACCCATCAGCTTCAATGATGTACTTCCAATGCTTGAGCAATGACAACACCGACTTGGGTAAGCTGCGTCTTTCCTGGGATGTAGGTCTCCGTTTATCACCCCAGAATGCTTTGAAAGCACCGAGAGTCTTGTCCTTCAGCTGAAATTCTGCTAACTGTTCCTTGGTGTAGCCTGGCAGGACAGGGGTACATTCTCGAAACATAAAAGCCTCTCTACTGGAGCCACTTTCAACAGCACGGATCTGCCTCACCTTACAGCACTTATCCCCAGCCGTCAATAACTCCAAGCCCAAAGGTGTTCCCTGGTTGATCACATTACAGATGGTAACACAGCCATCATACTCCTCATCTTCAGGATTTGCAGGCTCCCCTGCTAATGGCTGCCTAGAGAGAGCATCTGCAGCTGCATTGTGCTTCCCGGGACGATAACTCACCACGAAATCAAACACAGCCAACTGCGCCACCCATCTCTGCTCGACTGCACCCAACTTGGCCGTTTTAAGATGACACAATGGGTTGTTGTCAGTAACCACTTCAAACTTGGAGCCTAAGAGGTAACCTCTAAATTTTTCCGAGACTGCCCATTTCAGAGCTAACAGTTCAAGTTTCATACTGCTGTAATTACGGTCGTTTTTCTCAGCATTTCTCAACCTTCTGCTTGCATAAGCAATCACCCTTTTAACATCACCTTGCCATTGAAAGAGGATTGCTCCAAGCCCTTCATTACTAGCATCTGTTTCCACTATGAATGGAAGTGAGAAATCTGCAAAACCCAGGATAGGCGCAGTGGTAAGTTTTTCCTTCAGTAGCTCAAAGGATGTTTGACACGGAGCTGACCAGAGGGAGCGAAAATCATACTTTTTAATACTGCCTTGTCTGTTTAGACACAAATTCACCAAGTCATGTAATGGACCAGCAATCTTGGAAAATCCTTCAATGAACTTTCTATAATAACTGCAAAAACCTAAAAACGACCTTAGGTCTTTCACAGTACACGGTGTTTCCCAGCACTGTACTGCCTTAATCTTTGCCGGGTCAGTCCCTATGCCTTGTGCAGAAATCTGATGACCTAAAAATGTAACCTCCTTTTGTAGGAAATGGCACTTTTCCAGCTTGACTTTCAGTCCTGCCTCCCTAAGTCTACTAAAAACAACGTCCAGCCGCTGAAGATGTTCTTGGAAGTTGGATGAGTACACCAGGATATCATCCAAGCAAACCAGCATCACTTGAAAAATCAAATCTCCCATTATTGACTGCATCAGACGCTGGAAAGTCGATGGCCCATTACAAACCCCAAAGGGCATACGGGAATATTCAAATATGCCAAATGGGGTAGTAAATGCAGTTTTCGGTTGGTCTTCATCACGCACTGCCACCTGATGGTATCCACTTGCCAAGTCAATTGATGAGAAGAACTTGGCACCTTGTAGAGCATCAAAACTTTCATCTATCCGTGGCAGGGGAAAAGCATCTCGCTTAGTTTTGGAGTTTAGTTGCCGGTAGTCGACGCACAATCGAAGGCATCCATCGGTCTTCCTCACTAGTACTATGGGAGAAGCGTATGCACTGACACTTGGCTTAATAACTCCCTTCTTTAGCAGGTTGGTAATGTGCTCTCTAACCTCACTATACTGCGTAGGTGGGATCCTCCGATGTGGCTGACAAACCGGAATGTCATCAAGCAGATGAATTTCGTGCTGTACTTTGTCTGAAAAACCTAAACTATCATCAGCCAATGCAAACACATCAACATAACCAGACAGTAAGGCCTTCAGCTCCACCTGTTGCTCTGGTGTACCTCCTAACTGCAGCTTCTCTACAAACTCTGGGAAGGTCTTCTCTGACTTTGTCTTCTCTCCAGTGTTAACACTTATCTCCTCTACCCCAGCTGAGATCCTGTGAAATTTGACTTCACAATAATTTGAAGTATTGAGTGGCTCTGCTGGACATAAAGTGCCCAGTCGGGTCCGGGGGTTTAACCAAATGTCGTCACCAGTGAAGTTCACCACTCTAGCTGGAAACATAGACTTCTCGTTCGACACCAGAGAGGGCACCACCATCAAACCCTCAGGCAAGGGGGAGTCACATGGCTCAAACAAAAAATTGGTATAACTCTTTTTGACTCCATTCGGTTTCCCTTTTACCATCAAATTGCAAATTGACCAGGCAGGAATGTTCACCATCTCCTTTCCTGCTACACGTGCCATAATGCATTTTTGCTGGTTACTGGTGCTCTTCACTTCCTGAAAAACGTCTCTCCAGTCTGAATCTAATTCTCCACTCAGGGTAGTATCAAACTCAGCATGCACTAACTGCCTACATCTGGCAATGATGTTCATACCAATAAGTGCTGGTACTGTGGACGAAGTTTGTGAGTCCCTGACTACCAAAAATCCACACTCTGGTAAAGTCACACCCATAGTCTCCACTGACAGCTCAAGATACCCCAGATAAGGAATTTCCAACCCATTTGCAGCAGTAATTTTTAGCCAACTGGAGGTGGACAACATATCTTCATTTTCACCGGCTAAGTGCTGCTTGAAAAAGCGTTCAGTAATTGTACTGACTTGGCTCCCGGTGTCAAGTAGACAAGAAACATTTTCCCCCCCAATTTTTAAATCAATCACAGGACACTTCCCTACAGCGCGTTTGAGTACCTGATCACGGTCTGAATCAGTGTGTGTAGAGCCAACTGAATGCCCTCGCATCACCTGGCTCACAGTGACAGAGGGTGCCCATTTCCCTGTTGCGTAAGGCCTGCAGAATCCTCCTTAACTGGTGTTTTACCTTTCATCACACAATTTCTGGCAATGTGCCCCACCCCCTCACACTTGAAACATATAGGCTGGCCATCATCTGTAAACCTAGGCTGTGACCTTTTGTTCCGAACTATAGGTTCAGGGGTAGCACATTTAATGGCTAGTTTTTGCACAGCCTGAGTCAGCTCCCCTATTGCCTTGCCTTGTTCTGTCATTACTCTGATTAAGTCGTCCAGTGTAACAGCCTTCCCCGTCGGCATCCCGACAGCTGAACACTGCACATCTGTAACTTCAGAGGTTACGTTGCAATTAAGGGACAATTTACCCGCACACAGTTTTGGATCTTCAAAACACCACATTAATGCTTCATCTCTAACTTCAATTAGAGTGGACCGCGGTTTATCCCTTACAAGTTTCCGCAAGTCTCTCCTGAGGGGAGTTTCTCTAACTCCCTCAATGAACTGATCTCGCAGGGTACTGTTCACGTTTAAGATGGCATCTGGGGACTGCTTTAACACAGAGCTCAAAATTTGAGACAACACATGGGAATATGTACGCAGGTCTTCCCCCTCTTGCTGTTTGCGTGTATAGAATGTTTGTAGTAACTGAGCAGAGCTGCGCTTCTCTCTAAAAGCATCTCTGAGGTAGGAATAAATGTTATCTGCATGCAAGGGTTGTTGTCCTTTCCTCAACCTAACCTCTTCCAGAGCAGCACCCTTCAGTAGGGAAAGAACAAAATCAGTTTGATCTTCTGGACTTTGATTTCTAACAAGTAAAACTCTTTCTACTTCTTCAATAAACTCATCCACATTCCTGCCATCTTTGAATGCATCACCACTAAATGGCTGAATGTGACGCTCCCTCGGCACATACAAAAAAGATCTTGTTGGCTCTCTATTCAGATTGGCAATGGCCGCCATTGCTTCAGCCTGCCTTCTAGTGAGTTCAAAAATTTGTTCCTGCACATTACCCATACCAGTGTTTGAACCAGGATCTGGGGCAGCCGCCCCACCTTCTGGGCCCTCTTCAAAATCTGACATTTTGAATCAAAAACAACACTTATCTTTAAATGCAGAGGAAAATGTGCAATAAATGTCCCTTTTTCAAATGTGAAAGGATATTTCTCAGACCCTGTTTATCACAGGTAAATGTCTTTTTCTTCAGATGCTGCAGCTAGTATGTCCACAAACTCTTGGAGTCTGGTCACAGTCCACTCGGTCCGGTTCTTGTCCAGTTGCCACGCCAGCAGATACCAACAGACTTTCGTGGACAACAGCCTCACGTTGGACACTCTTTTCCGATGTAATTGACACTGGTCCAGATCCTGCAGCACACGTGCCTCACCACCACCGTATTTCAAGTAAAGTAAAAATCTATATCCATTGCCTCACTAAGCTCCTGACTGTCAGAATACCCCACTCCTGGTACCAAAATGTGACCTGGTGCACTGGATGGTGGGTAAAAGAGCACCAACAACAGAATATATTTTTGTGGCTTTATTCTGACTGCTGTACTAAACAGTGACAGCGGTCAAAAGGAGTTGAGGTCTTTAAACAAAGGTTTCTCTTTGGTGTTTACAACACATCAGTAAGTAAAAAGTTACAAGATAAAAAAAAAGAAACACAACTTAAACTCACTACTTTCTCAGGTAATAGTGTCAATTGGTAACTGGTCAAAAGGAATATAATCTAATTTTAGAACCTAAGAAATACGGCAGTGGCACAGACGGTCTCCATTACACATGCGATACTCTGGTTCTCGCGGTAACATTCATCAGTCACCATCAGCGATTATCAAGAAATAACAGGAATGTTTTAAATATTTGTCCCTCTGTTAACAATCGCCATGCAGACTCTCCAAACTAGCGCGCACGTTCGAGTCTCGCGAGAATTCTAGCATGTTCTCTTAAAGGAGCCACGCATGTTCTTCCAACTCACTCGCCTTAAAAGGGGAACCACTGTTCATTATGACCTGGTCACATATATATATATATATATATATATATATATATATATATATATATATATATATATATATATATATTAGCCGATTAATTGATCAATTAAAGTGCTAGGTTAGAAAGATAGATAGCAAAAAGATAGATAATAGATAGCTGTAATAATAATAATAATAATAACAATAATAGGTAGCTGTAGCTCTAGTTCTTTTACACATTGGGAACTTTCTTTAACAAACACTGTTAAAGCTTTAAATGAAAGAGCTCCTCTGTACTCTAACATCAACGTGTCAGCACACCCTGTAGAGTCTTTTGTATTTTTTATGATGAAAGCATCCTTTATCATTTCATCCTTCAACATGTTGCTAGTGAGATGGAGAGCTTGTAAAAACCTGCCTAAATCTCTCCGATCAGAGGTTTACCCTCACAGCTATCAAACTATCTTGTGTTGCTTTTCAGGGAAAGTTGATCTTTGCACATTTGAATATTAGGCTTTTGAATGCTTTTGACTTCTCTGTAAGCAAAACCAGTTAATTACAGGTTAGGGCAGTGAAATATTGGGTTTACATTAAAGCTGAAGGTCTTTGTGTGTTAAAAGAGCGGCTGGTCATGTGATGTGCTTAGACTGACGTGAGAGACAGGGTCTCTCCGATTACTTCTGGAGTCGTTTCGCTGTAACCGATCGATTCGTCTGTCACTTTTAACAAGGCAATAATATCAAAGCAGCCTCACAAGCGCAAACAATTGCTGATAATCGGTGTGTTTACATGCAAACTGTAAACAGATTACTCTCAAAAATGACTCTCAATTATAAAAAAAATGTAAGTTCATGTAAATCAGCCAACTTTTCATTGAAAGCTAGTTTGTGTGAGAATCTAAACTGTAAAAACGAAAGAAAAAAGGAGGTTTTGATACAAATGTGCTGAGTTTTTTTTTTCTCTTTTGAAACATCTTTGTATATTTAAAAGCATATTTATTTAGTTGATTGATGTTTCTAAGCTGTATAATGTAAATGTTTTGTAAAAGGGTGTTCTGTTCGCCTGTCCCGTTTCTCTTATTCAATGCAAACTCATTGAAGTTATTTACGTGTGCGCTCAAAGTTCTCGCGTATGTACGGTGTCCCAACAGCCAATTTTGTTTCAGCAAGAGCTTCATGCGTCTTCAGCCTAGAATTCTTGCGAATTCATTAAATGTCATCATTGTTTACAAACAGTATGCTCTGTTAGATGTGAATGAATAAGCTCCAGCGTCACGGTGGCGCAGTGGGTAGCACGGTCGTCTCACAGCAAGAAGGTCGCTGGTTCTAGGCTCGACTGGGGAAGGTGCCCTTTCTGTGTGGAGTTTGCATGTTCTCCTCGTGATCGTGTGGGTTTTCTCCGGGTGCTCTGGTTTCCCCACAAGTCCAAAGACATGTGGTATAAGTCAATTGAATAAGAACGATTGCCCATAGTGTTAAAGTGTGAATGTGTGTGTGAATGTTTCCCAGCGATGGGTTGCGGCTGGAAGGGCATCCGCCGTGTAAAACATATGCCAGAGAGTTGGCGGTTCATTCCGCTGTGGCGACCCCGAAAGGGAATAAAGCCGACATGAAGATGAATGAATGAATGAATAAGCTCCATATATACAAAAAATATAGAATTTATATAACAACGATGTTAAACAGCTAACATCAGTTACAGGGTTTGAACGGATAAAGAAAAAGAGTTAATTGAAAGAGAATCTGGATTAGATTTTTTTAATGTCGGGTTCTGTGAGGTCTTTAGGCCAAAGTTACTTTCGAGGAAAGATAACGCTAACATCACTAGATTTTGCATCGAGTGTAGTCAATATGACTATAATATGACCTCACTATTAAACAACTCTCACTAGCGTAGCGCCACCATTAAATTTGCTAAACTCTAACTCCTAGTATACCTTAAATAAGTGAGAAATACAAAATTAACCCTTAGTTAATTCAAGCAATACGAAATGAAAAATCTAACAGAGCCAGGGGTGAAAATATGTTGTTTAGCTATAACGTTAAGCATTTTTAACATTGCTGTCAATGGGAATTGCCTCAAGTGGTTAGATGATAAACCAAATTATCAGCAATTTTTGATTACACATCAAGAGGGAAAGCCAGAGATTGTCTCTTGGTTGTAGCTACTGTACAGACCATACAAACGTTTGCAGGAAGCTGAAGTTACCAAAGTACCAAAGAGAGACTGGGATATTGGCAGCTCTTGAGCAGGATTGTATGTACAATTGTATGATTTTTAAATGAAAACATATCTAATACATCCATTCAGCTTGAAAAAGTCTGCTGTTGCTCTCGTAAAATTAGCCTATACACCTTTACCACAACCTCCAGAGTTTTTAAACGGATTTTGAATGATTTAAGCCTAAGTGGCGGATAGACAACCGAACATGTTCAAGTTACAGAACTTTGACCTTTACCATTCCAGTCCTGTATAAACAACCCTCGAAGAGTTGCGTTTCTGAAAGCCTGGAGGCCTGTATTCTGAGCTGCTGTAGTTCTTGACTCCTCTATTGTACACGCTGTCTCCATGTTTAATCTTGTCATACAGTACATCAGGAAAAGCCTACTCTCAGGGCCCTGCTGAGTGAGATGTTTGTCTTTTACCTCGCCTCCACCCCTTCTCGAGTGTGATTGACAGTGCTAGAGGCTCCAGGGTGAGTGGAGGGGCATGAAGAGGGCGTGGCGCCGGGATTGAGTGACAGCACACTGTTATTGCATCTACTGACAGAAGGATTGGGTCAATAGAGCTCCATGGAGGTGGAGGTTTCTATTAAGCTATCTGGGCACTGAAAAGTGACTCCAAAGGAAGATGGTGGTTTATATGGAGAACTCATGAAATACAGGCGTGCTTTATGGATGCCTTCCATTGACCTAATGGATGCCTTCCCGTGACCTAATTATGTCTATATGTTATCAGCATGTCTATGTTACTTAGTTTGATGGCATCTGCCAGCGAGTGACTTATCAGACGTCTTTCAATGAACCCTTATGTAGATTTAAGAGTGGATTACTTGCTATTAGGTCGGATTAAAATGATGGTTTTAGGCAAGGTGTTGCATTTGAAACTGCCTCTTCTCAGGCAGTTTTCCTCTATTCCACACTTTGAAAAAATGTACCTTGAAAGTCACCTATCGCTCTCCTGAACATGGAAAGTGAAGTTTTAGTATCATTGGTCTTTTTACATGGTCTTTGTTCATTCCTCCTTGTCCTGCTTCCTAATTGTTCTGCTGTTTAGAAGAGACCCAGCTCCATTCTCAGTGTAGGGTTATTGTGTGTAAGCTGTCCACTGCCATGCCAGTTCTGTGTTATGTATAGATTTGCAATTGGCTCATCATAATCTCGCCTTCAGGGAAATTTGACAGCTTTTTTTGGTCAAGACCCTGTCTTTGAAAAAGGGCTGTTTGACTGACATGACAACCAATCCCACGCCATTTCACATAGCTGTTTCGGGGCATGGAAATGTTACTACAATAACTGACTGAGTTAGTCATATAAAAAAGTCACAGAAGATGAGAGATACTAGACTAAAACCACAATGGTGACTGAGTCCACACCCCTATTAAACACAGATCGAATCTGTAAGGATGGAGAATGTATGCAGACCAGAAATCCGGATACATTCAACCAAACCAAAATCTGATGATTGAGGCTGTCTGAGGCTGAGACTAGGCTCATCACAACTACCTCTGTTTCCCCACAGTCTGCCTAGGGAGACCTGTTCCCATGAGTACCACAAGCTGCCTTTTGCTAACACACCAAACCATGTTTTTGTTTGTTTGTTTGTTTCATTCGTTTAGATGCGTTCATGCCCAGCTTTCAGTTAGAACAGAACACCTTTGTTAGCTTTTTGAGAGAAAAAAAACACACTCAACTGTTCATCCATTCTTACAGCTGGGTCCTGTTATTCCGCATCCTCACCCATTGCGACATTCAGTTAAAGAAAATGTTTTAAATATTTACCTTTAGGTGGCGTTAAGGAATGGCATGCTTTTATGCTACTACGTGTCCAGTTAAAGACAGGGATGGAGCCAAGACAAGATAAATACGCAATGCCAGTATGACAGGCCATTTTTACCTTTAAACAAGTAATCTAAAAACCTATCCATAAAAATAACTAAATATAGCAATTCTCAAGTGACAACTATTTTTTGCATTTCTCAGTTAAACTGGTAAGAAAGTGAATAGGAAATCTAAAAAATATGATTGATATATTTACTGAAAGAATATAAATGGCTCGCCATACTGCCAGTAATATTATTCAAAATGTAGTTATAAGGACAGAGAGTGTAAAACCTACTACTTGAAGTAAGGATTGTTGTATAAGATCCATCCTCCGACAATATTTTGTTAGAAAATCCTGCTTTGGATTGTTACAATATCTGGTCAAAAAGTAGTTAGCACTAAGAGTTGAATGAAAGCGCAGATGAATACGGGGTGGCTAATGGAGAGGACCAGGACCAGCTAATGGGGAGGACCAGGACCAGCTAATGGGGAGGACCAGGACCAGCTGATGGGGAGGACCAGCTAATGGGGAGTACCAGGACCAGCTGATGGGGAGGACCAGCTAATGGGGAGGACCAGGACCAGCTGATGGGGAGGACCAGCTAATGGGGAGGACCAGGACCAGCTGATGGGGAGGACCAGCTAATGGGGAGGACCAGGACCAGCTGATGGGGAGGACCAGCTAATGGGGAGGACCAGGACCAGCTAATGGGGAGGACCAGGACCAGCTAATGGGGAGGACCAGGACCAGCTGATGGGGAGGACCAGGACCAGCTGATGGGGAGGACCAGCTAATGGGGAGGACCAGGACCAGCTAATGGGGAGGACCAGGACCAGCTAATGGGGAGGACCAGGACCAGCTGATGGGGAGGACCAGGACCAGCTGATGGGGAGGACCAGGACCAGCTGATGGGGAGGACCAGGACCAGCTGATGGGGAGGACCGTGATATTTTTATGAATATGCTTTTCGGGGGTATGGTTTCACAGAGTGGTCTCTTGCCAATAGGTCATTAACCCTTTCCTCTAGAGACCACCTGCCTGCCCTTGACAGCCTTTTTTTGCAGAAGCATGCAGACCATTACACGTTGTTGTGGTCGGTAAGTGTTTGAAAGATGAAAAATAGTAGGATGGCATGGAGAAAGCGAGAGTGAAAAAGAGGAAAGCCTTGGAAAAAGATACAGCCACATGTTCCAAAATAGCCGACTTAAAAAACAACAACTAATGATTTTAAATGGTGAACGACAATGAAGTGGGTTATTAATAAGTAGATTACTAATGTAGCGCTGTGGCAGATAACATAATGTTCTAAATTAACTTCCTGTGAGATTGTCTTGGCTGGATGATGACCAACATCAATATAGATTAGTCACAGTGTTCAATCTTTGATTGCCTGTATCATAAAATAAACTTTCAAATTAAACGTATTAACTCGACAGTGGCACACCAGTTAGAGCTTTGACCATAACATTTACACTATGTTTTTTTCTTTACTTCACTTGAGCATTTTCTAACAGAGAGTGACAGAAAATGCTGAATGGTTACATATCTTTATTTCCTTCCCTTAAGATTATTTTTCGTTAGAGCAGATTTAAGGTCAGTCTTTTGGCTCCTACAATCGGATGATGATTGCTTTGCTTTCAAATCAAAGATGGCCAAGACTTTGATCTGTGGTTCAACTTTGAGATCACACTTTATAGAGCGGTGCCAGGAAAGTGTGCTCAGTCCTCATGGTTTTATAGCATAACAGTAGAACATTTCTGCTTCCACTCACCAAGTGAAGCTCAGCCTCAGACATGACGACAAAGAGAAGCCAAGTGATTGAAGACACTGGAAAGTGATATCTTTTCAAAGTCATGGAATAGGTGAGAAGTGGTCTTCTTTTGGGAGGAACTGGCTTTCTTGTAGGGAGCCCAGTACACAGTGTTCGCAAGAGATGAGCTGAGCAAGAAATGTATAATGACAAAATAGAGCAAATTTAGGATTTAATCTAGTATTTTGGAGACCTGTATGCTTAGTAATGCTGCAAGAGCCACAGTTTTTTCCACCTCTGTAGTGAAAGTTACACATTCTACACATATTGAGCTGCAGCTATTCTTTAGAACATTTGAAGCTGGAGAGAGAGACTCTATGGTCTTTGATCTCTTTACTCTGAAACACTTTAAAAGAGTAGTTTCAGCAGATACTGCTGGACCTCCTCCAGAGCTGCTGAAACATACCTGGGTAATCCTCAGCATCTGAGCACAACACACACGCACACCCACACGCACGCACACACATGCACTGTTATGAGTCTCTTTGTGTGTTCCCGCTGCAGGTATGACAGGAATGAGAGTGCTCGTTCACTGGTTGAATACTGGACACTGTCTGTGAGTCAGAGACAAGAGTGTTTGATGCAGGTGCTGAAAGAGAGAGGGAGAGGTACCATGTTCTGAGCTTCTCCGTCTTTCTGATTTGATTTGAAGGCAAGTAATGTGTTAGTCTTTTGATTTATAGTAGGTAAAACATTTATTTTTACCCACCAATTGTGCAAACTCACCCACTTAAAAAATTAATGTAGAATAATGAAGTAGAATTTTTAATTAATGAATTGATAAATTTGTCTGTTAAATACGTATTCAGTCACCTACAGTGTTCAGTTGTGGTCTGGTGGATAAGGAGACCAACTTGTGATTGGAAGGTTGCCGGTTTCGCTCCCCAGATCCACCAAGTTGAAGGTGGTGTGCTCTCCATCTTCAACAACCGCAACTGTGGAGCCCTTGAGCAAGCACCAGTTCCCCGACTGCTCCCCGGGCCCCGCAGCCGTTGCTCCCACTGCTCCGGGTGAGTGTTCACAGTGTGTTTGTTCACTGCTATTCGTGTGTGTACACTGGGATGGGTTACATGCAGAGCACACATTCCAGGTATGGGTCAATCCATATCTAGCCAACTGCTCACTTTTACTTACAAACAACCAAGATTTCTGGCTCTCACATACCTGTGCCTTCTTTAAGAGGCTCCAATATCTCCACAGGTAAATTTTGGTTATTAGCACCACCATTTTATTTATTAATTATATTATAGTTATTTTTTTGAAGCATAACTTTACCTGTTGTGTGATTTTAATGGGAACTTTGCTCTTGCATGGAACCTGGCTTTGCCGTGGAATTTAAGAATTGAGGTATGGAGGCAGAAATGGATCTGACGATGAACATGGAAGTCACAAATCATTTATGGTACTTCATGTTGAGACTTCATTCATATACCACACACACGATGAAGGTTTCTGGAACCTTAAGTGGGCTACCACCTGCAATATCCACTTTCCAAATTCAATGTAGTCTTTCTTCGGGTAGTTATTTTCTTTACTTGATGTTGTATTTCACCAAAGCACATTGTTTGAGTGCTATTCAGAGTCTATTTGATACTACTAGATATACGTAACTACTCTCAAAATGTTACTGAGTTGAATAACTGTTAGGGCCTGTGTCATCATCTAAGCAGTCAAATTTCTCACAACTCTTTTAGTTGTCTACTCAATAACAAAATGTAAATAACATGTTGATAGATTTTAATTTTTCATGTTGAGAGACTTTTAATTTAAATCTATGGAGGGAAGTACCAAATAGACTGTGTAATTTTAACTCTTTAAATTTTACTGTGCAGCATGCACCTAAGAGAAACATGACATTTGAACATGAGCGACTACACATTGACATTTTCTGACTGATTTACTCCAAAAGAGGCATGAAATTTTTTTTTATATAGTTTATGGATCTCCTCACCAAAAAAGTAAGAGATTCACACACACTTTTTAATTTTACATTTTGGCCTCCAAAAAAATTGTAAGTATTGCTTTACCACGTTTTTATTTGTTCACTTAGTTCTAACTGTGAAAAACAGTTCTAGAGGTGATGATTTGGAGGTACTGCACAGTACGTTTAGTGAGTGCATGAGAGCTGCTGTCAATGGCAGTGGGAAGAGCCCAGTCGTTCCTCTGTGTTTGGGATAATTGCATGTCCCTGTGGTCTGTGGTCCTCTCTCTGTCTCTATGTGGCCTGGGTATCTTTGTGGCAGGATCCACTTTTAGGATCACTGTCTCCAATCTGTCCCTTCCTCTAGAGCCTACCAACACAATACACGATCAACATGCCAGAGAAGTGCTCCACGTTTCATCTTCCTCCAGTCTTCAAATCAGTTAATTAAACAGTTGTATGTAAGAAAAATCATTATTGAAACTGTATAGGTTGCTTTACTGCTTCTTTTTTCTAGAGCATGGTGCCAACTACATTTGTAGGTTAGGTTCCCAGGCTGTGAACGAACTGATAAAAGGTTGTTTATAGCAACTTACAAAGAAAAATCTTTCTTATTGAGCTGCTTAGTGGTTGTTTGTAACCATAAACAATATCTCATTTGGAACATTTTGATACCAAATTATTTTTAAGAGGTTTCAAGCTTTCCAAATAGAATTACCACAAACAAAACTTGCAACATTATGAGGCACCTAAATGGTCATCCAACTACTAGCTGTGCATTTAATATTATTCACAGAAGCTGTGCCAATATTCTAGAGAAGAGGAACACGGTTTGTACTTGGTTCACAACAGTTAGAACATTTTGATGAGATGCTTAAGAAACAACATCTAATAACTTGCCTCATACTCGGATGCTTTAGACAGTCATGAAATTGATTCATTAAGGTTGCGGATGTGTCTCCACAAAAACATTTTCTACAAGTGTATTTAAAAAAAATGACATCTTCATTTTTTATTACTTGTGACTGTCTCTCTCTGTCTGTCTGTCTATAGTCCCCCTAGACAGTATGGATGTAAAACAAGTTAAAAACTAATTCTGAAAACACATATGCCAATGCCATCCTTCTTCTGTCCAACTGAAAAACAATCCACTCTTTGGCTTAATATGCATAAGACTTTATTACTTAGTTTAAAACAGAAGAAACTGAATCAAAACAATCTAACTTGTTTTAACCTTCTAACTTTCCAACCAAATAAAATGTTATCAATAAAATACCATAGTCTTACCTCAATCAATCAAGTTTTTACATAGCGCTTCTTTAGCAGTTGCTTTCAAAGCAGTTTCACAAAGTCTTCGTGATGATCAGGTAGAGTAAATAGGAGTTCCTCTGTGAGGCCCCTGGGAGCCTCGTTGACTGAGGCAGGTGCTAATCACCTCCCCAGCATAAAGATTGTACAAACTTAAGATCCATCGACGAACGGTTGAAATGCACCTGAATTGATGTGGATAGGTTAAATAGGTGCAATGAACCACATTGTTTTTTCAACAATTTGTATGTTCATAGCGCTCCTTAACCTGATTCCTTAACTATCCAAAAACCAAGATAAAACTCACAAAAGAGACAAAGGGAAAAAATCTAGTACGTACACAAAATCACTTTAGTTAAAGCAGTACAACGGGAGACATTCCTCAATATCACAGCACAAACCAAAACTCTTAATAGGTTTGGGTTCTCAAAAAAGAAGCTGTCACGAGTCGACGATGCACACAGGGAGTCTGAGCTGCAGACCAGTATGTAGCTCCCCGCAGTGAGTTTTCCTATTCGCTTTGTGCTCTATTTGTTGCTGGTATATTAACGAATTTCTTGTTATATTACAACGTTAAGAGCCTCTTGGTGTTCCCCCTGTGTTCATTTCTGACAAACAGACCCAAATCAGGTAAATTTAAAAGATCAGTGTTTTTTTTCCCTATAATATCAATTTCAAGTTAGGATGCATTGAAGAGCTTTAACACTATACAGGTGCTGGTCATATAATTAGAATACCACGAGTCAAATTATTATTTTCAGTAACTCTGAATATAATTGATAAGATACACTTTTAAAAAATGTATTATACACAGACTGATATATTCCAAACAACATTTATATGATTTTGATGAATATAACTGACTACTAATGAAAACCACCAAATCAGTATCTCAGAAAATGAATATTTATTCAGCCTGATAAAAATGTTATTATTTTAAAGGTTAACAAATTGAAAAGCAGGAACATGAAAAGTATGAGCATGTGCAACCCTCAATACTAGTTGGTGCTCCTTTTGGGTGAATTACTGCAGCGATGTGGCATGGAGTTTATCAGTTCATGGCACAAGGAAGGTGTTCTGAGGGCCAAAATACTCTGATAGTGGCCTTCAGTTCTTTAGTTTTTTTTGTTTTGGTATATCACATCTTCCACTTTACAATACCTAAGAGATTTTCTCTGGGGTTAAGGTCAAAGTCAGACAAGTTTGGGTAACTTAGAACATGGATACCATGCTCCTTAAACCAGGTACTGGTAGCTTTGGTACTTTGTGCAGTTGCCAGGTGCTGTTGGAAAATAAAATCTGCAACTCCATAAAGTTGGTCAACAGCAGGAGTCATTAAGTGCTTCAAAACCTCCTGGTAGATGGCTGTGATTAACTTGGACCTCAGAAAACCGTGGACAAACACCCCAAACCATCACTCATCATGTAAACTTTCCTTAGACCTCAAGCAATGAGGATTCTGTCTCTCTCTCTCCTCTCTTCTTAAAGACTCTGGGACCTTAATTTCCATAGAAAATGTTATATTTAATTTAATCAGCAAACACATCTTTGAACAACTTCGCATCAGTCCAGTCTTTTTGATCCATACAAGGCACATTTTGACTCATTCGAGGAATGTGACAGTCTGTGCGTGATGCTTCTTGAACCACTGACTCCAGCTGTAGTCCTTTCTGTGCGAAAATTCCTTACTTTTTTTCGCTTTGCCTTTCTAGTGTGCTTGAATACAGAGCTCTGTAAACAGCCAGCCTCTTCTTTTTGCAAGATGTCAATGGGTGTCTTGGGCAACTATCAAGTCAGCAGTCTTGCCAATGTTTGCATGGCCAACAGAACTACAGTAAGAGACCAGATAAAGGCTTTTGTAGGTGTTTTGAATAAATAATCAACTTTTTCCACAATGTTATATTTTTCTGAGGTTATGAATTTAGGATTTTGATTAGTTGTCTAATAAAGGGATATTGTAATTATATGACCGGTACATTTAGATGAAATGAGCTTAAGATGAATCCCTCATTAAAGTGTAATTATCAGGGACAATTGCAGCTGTTTTCCCAGCGTGGGTTGCGGCTGGAAGGGCATCCGCTGCGTAAAACATATGCCAGAGAGTTGGCGGTTCATTCCGCTGTGGCGACCCCGAAAGGGAAGAAAGCCGACATGAAGATGAATGAATGAATTGCTGCTGTACCACAACGGCAGTAGGTGCTGCAAAGTCGTGTAATAACGAAAAATAGTTGTCAGCACATCATATAAACTAATATACCTACACATATTTAATGCATAGTAGCATGCAATTAGGCTTTCTCAATTGATAGTACAATGGTACCTTGAGATATGAATGTTTCACGTAACGAAAAAATCCAAGATATGAAAAATGCTCATTACGTACGTGTTTGACATTTGAGATTTCACTTCATACCTTTGTAGTTTGTTTTTGTGATGGTGTCCAAAAATCATGAATTTTTTCATGTTGCTTTTTTGGGAAAACGTATTTTATGGCCCTGGCTCTCCTCCGCTACCACCTCCTCCGAAACTTCGCCACATCGCCTCGCTCGAAAGGTAAGGGTAATTCTTTATCATTTATTTTATTCTGTTTTCATTGCTGTATTATTATTTACTAGATTTATAATGTGTACTTTTAAGGACTGACGAATCCTAGTTTATTTTTCTCTGGTTTTCCATGTTATTTTCTATTTTTAGTGTTGTTTCTGTGTGACTTTAAACGGATTAGGCGTTTTACGTGTGTAATAGAATATTTTATCATTGTAAGTAATTGAATTTGTATGTTTACTTGGGATGGAACAGGAAGTGATGTAGAGAGGTGGGGTTTATACTGAAGGGAACCAGAAGGGGATAGGGGCTTTCCGCTCTCTCTCTCTCTCTCTCTCTCTCTCTCTCTCTCTCTCTCTCTTTCTCTCTCTCTCTCTACCCTAGCGAGTGGACGTGTGTGCGCGCGCTGCTCGTCTCTTTCCTTTTTCTCTTCTTTCCTCTCTCCTCTTCTTTCTCCCTCCATGGTGCTTGCAATGTGTTCACATTCTTCATTGATATCAAGGTATGAGCTTAATTCATGTTTGGAATAAGTAATAAATTGCTGTTTGCGATTGTGTTCATAAATCATATCTCATGAGTATTAAATATTTCCATTATACATGTAAAACTTGCTTCGACATATGAGAAATCCAGCATACGAAGGCCACCTCGGAACAGATTAATCTTGTATCTTGAGGTATCATTATCTTCTCTCCTCAACAAATATACACATGATGACTTTTGCTACACACACCAGAAATTAGAAGTTAATCGCTACAACAAAGTTAATATGCAGCAGTCTCACCAGGAGGTCAGAACAGATAAAACACTGTCCCTGAAACAACTTCTTTACAGCTGCGAAAACACGTTTTCATTAGTTCTGATTGTTTTGCTTAAAAAAAACACCAATACTGTTGTAATATTTAAAGGTCAGGGCTTATAAAGAGTTGGTTTTTAAGTGATATTAGTCTGTTTCCTAAGCCTGTTTGCGTCTCATAACAGCACCTGCGTGAAGCTGATGCTTGCTGTGAATGACATTCGAACAGTATGAAGATTCATTGACGCATTCCTCAACTCCACCTGGAACGCCATCTTTAAATTCTTTCACATTGTGAAGTGCATGAGGGAGACTGTTTTATCTCTCATTTCCACACAGTTCCAACTTGAGTCCATGAACAATGTTTATGCTTGCGTTTTTGACTTTCAATGCCTCAGATACCGGTACAAGTGAGTAGAAACATAACAATCAATCATAACAGTCACTCACTCACACTTGATGGCGATGCAGATATAGTTTTCAAAATGGAAAGAAAAAGCTCATGTGGTTCAACATTCAACACAGTATTTAACGATCCTCATAAGTAAAGAAACACTAAGTTGTTATGTTCACTACTAGTAGATAACTCACAGTTGAGTCTCAGCACCTAAATAACTTTTATTGTGTCATTTTTAGGTTAGCCCTGGGGTGCTAGCTCTCTGCTTTCAAACGAGGCCTCTTTTTATGTCTTTAGTTTTAAAAGCATATAGCTCAAAGTGTTTTTTGGGGAAGAAAGGAATCCATGCTTCAAACTTGCAAAATCCCCATAATATTTTTGTATATAAAAAAAGAAGCTTTTGTTCAGTTTCACAGTAATTTCACTTTACATATAATTGGAAAATGTAATCATAAACATTTATTATCTGAAACTAAACCGGATTTTGATAAAAAAAAATTTTTAAGACTGTTTAAATTTAGAAGAAAGATTGAAGTAATGATTCTAGCACGCATCAGAATTTGACTGCTGAAAGGTGAGTGAAAGTACAGATCAAGTATATTATATGTAAGGGATGTGCCTTATTCCGTTTTCAACACGCAACATGGAGTTGTTGCACAACATCTTTATTGTTTTTGCTGTAACTGTCCATGGTTGTCATTATTGTTTGGTTAATGATCCATTTTATTGAGTGAGTGAGTGAGTGAGTGAGTGAGTGAGTGAGTGTGTGAGTGTGTGAGTGTGTGAGTGTGCGTGTGCGTGTGTGAGAGTGTGTACGTTCGTGTGAGAGAGAGTGAGTGAGTGTGTGAGAGTGAGTGGGTGTGTGTGCGTGTGAGAGTGAGTGTGTGACTGAGTGTGAGTGAGTGTGTGACTGAGTGTGAGTGAGAGTGTGTGTGCGTGTGAGAGAGTGAGTGAGTGAGTGAGAGTGTGTGCGTGTGAGAGAGTGAGTGAGTGAGTGAGTGAGAGTGAGTGTGTGCGTGTGCGTGTGAGAGAGTGCGTGAGTGAGTGAGTGAGTGAGAGTGAGTGAGTGAGTGAGTGCGTGTGTGTGTGTGTGAGAGTGTGTACGTTCGTGTGAGAGTGTGTACGTTCGTGTGAGAGTGTGTACGTTCGTGTGAGAGAGAGAGAGTGAGTGAGTGAGTGAGTGGGTGTGTGTGCGTGTGAGAGTGAGTGTGTGAGTGAGAGTGAGTGTGTGAGTGAGAGTGTGTGTGCGTGTGCCTGTGAGAGAGTCAGTGAGTGTGTGTGCGTGTGAGAGAGTGAGTGAGTGAGAGTGAGTGTGTGTGCGTGTGAGTGAGTGAGAGTGAGTGTGTGAGCGGGTGAGTGAGAGTGTGTGTGAGCGGGTGAGTGAGTGAGTGAGAGTGTGTGTGAGCGTGCGTGTGAGAGAGTGAGTGTGTGACTGAGTGTGAGTGAGAGTGTGTGCGTGTGAGAGAGTCAGTGAGCGAGCGAGCGAGCAGAACTGCCACCTCTCGCATTCAGTCTGAACACACAAAAGACATATCGTATGCGTTCCATTCACGTCAGCGGAGTTTTTTTTCATAGTCTGACCGTCCCATGAAGTTATCTGTAAAAAGCACTCTGGACTAACCACGTGGTTGTGCGTAAAGTGTTGTACAAATAAATTTTTATTCGATTTTGATTTACACACAGTCAAAAAAAAAATTGACATACATTACAGAGACTTGGTGCTCAGAAGAAGCATTGAATCTTTTTAGTCAACACTTAATTGGGCTCATCAAACTCCAGCTTTTCTGAAAGTATTTGTTTCTGTCAGACCTAATGCCAGCTAAAATGCGCTATGTTATTGACTGGCACCAGAGCATGTGAGCACATCACACCTGTTCTTAATTGAATGCTCTGGTTCCTTAAGCTTCCCTAAGGTCTAAGCTTCTGTCTATATTATGCACTCATACTAAAACTAACATTTTTCTGTGTGGAGCTCTCTCCAGTGTGAACTCAGAGATTTAAAAAAAAAAATTTGTTTTTGTTTTAAACCTAGCTTCTGACTGACGGCATTTTATTGCTTTTAACTTAAGAACTTGATTTGTATTTCCTAGTCTCGAAATTTCCTTGTGC
Source organism: Danionella dracula (assembly GCA_900490495.1). Lineage (NCBI taxonomy): Eukaryota > Metazoa > Chordata > Actinopteri > Cypriniformes > Danionidae > Danionella > Danionella dracula. The sequence continues at coordinate 897,920 of UELW01000461.1, forward strand.
CTTGTTTCTTTGTTTTATTCATTATAACTCCATATTTCCATGTATTTTTGGCCTATGTTCTTCTATATTCTGCGCTTTGCTAAGCGTAGTTTGAAATACGATTTATGAAATAAAATAAAATAAAATGAATTTTTTTTTGTTTATTTTAAGATTTAGTTTGTAAAAAGCATACAAATTAATGTAAAAACAAAATAAAAGTAATCTGTCTCACAAAATGTATATGCTATACAAAGTAAAAATTTATCATGCTCTTTGTAAAGTTTGCATTTTTAAAGTTCCATTTTGTGCAACAAAGTTTTTTTACCTTCACAAGGAAGTCTGAGAGATCTAAAAAAAAATTCATTCTAAACAGCCATATCTGTAGTTAATGTAAAATAAACGATGTGATTTTATCCCCCTAAATGTCTTCTTGTTAGATAAAGAGTGTTGTAAATAATCATCCATCTTCATTTATGACTTGTCTGGACTGGCTTGCTTTAGCCGAAAGCTGCAATATATGTGGAGCAGGTGTGATTTAAAGCTTTGACCCCCGGAGAACCTTCTGTTGAACCATCTCAACCAATCAGTGATCTAATATCCAGCCTGTCATTTAAACTTACAGTACAGACACCTTTCAGAGAATTTGCATGCTATGAAGAGGAACATAAAATATTACAGTGTGGAGATTTTTGGAATTTTAGACCTCATCTTCCTAGTAGTGTCCCAAGGGTGTTTTCTTGCATATTTGGGATAGAATTAGCATTTTTCTCTGGTTTATAAGTGTTTTTTGTACATTAGTCTTGTTAAATTGGGTGTGCCAAGAACGAATATCCATGCAAAATGTAAAAAAAAAAGGTTTCCTCTGTGACGTTTATTATTTTTTAATTGGTCCTCCGTGAACCTTAAAATGTCAGTAGGTATAAAAAATTTAAACAACTATATTTTGAAGCTTGTTGTACTTTAAGAAGATGCACTTCCACCTATAAGAACAGGACTGTTTGTCTGATACTAACGCATAAAAATAATGTAATACATTTTGATTACATTTTGTTTAATTAGTCTTCATTAGATATTAGTTCTTGCGCACTTAAAAGCGTTGTTTTAGACAGTTGTTACACACACGCACGCACACACACCCCCACACACACACTCACACACCCCCACACACGCAAGCACCCCCCCCCCACACACACACACACACACACAGACAAACACATGAAATAGCTAAATACAATCATGTCTTCTATGCTTCTTTGCTTGGGCATGACAGGAATATTCCATTTTGTCAACAAAAACAAAGAGACGTCAAAGATTGGGGCTTTGTTAAAACATTGAATAAACAAAATAATACCCCCAAAATAAGTCTTTTTACATTTGTGTGTAATCCTCCCAACATGAGAAAAACATTGACTTTACCTGCGCTTTATCTGTACAGAGCGAGATGGATGAATCATGGTGATGGGTTGCATATGTCATGTGATGTTCTGGGTCAGGAAGGACGTGAGGAGGGATTTAATTCTGTATTTACACCAAGAATAGAAAAATGCAAGGAATATCCCTTAATAGACACAAGAAAATATGAACTCTCTCACTTTCCCCACGGCCAAATTATTCCATGCACCATTAGACGCAACACAACTTAAGGTCTTGGTGTGAGCGCTCAGTAAGAATTATAGTTCATAAAAATAATTCTCACTTTGGAATTATAAGTCCAAAGTAAATATGTTACAGTAAACTGCTTTGTTAGACATGTATTAGTTTTAGTCAAGAGTAAAAGTAATAATCAAATAAGTTATTTTTTCATTAAATAACATAAATAGCTTAAAGTAAGACTAGGTAAAATGGCAAAAAAATACTATTGGATTTTAGTTTTGTTTACAAAAAAAATATGTCTGTGTTTGCTTGAGCTTGGGAAACTTTAGAAACATTTGTTAAATTCAACAGTAAAACACTAAAAGAAAACTTTTAAGGACGTTCTGGACGAGGTTCTGGAAGAATTTCTGGAGGAGGATCTTGAGGTATTCTGGAGGAAGCTCTAAAGATGGCTCTGAAGGAGGCTCCTCACGAGGAGGATCTGGAGAAGTTTCTGGAAGAGGCTATAGAGAAAGCTCTGCAGGTGGCTTTGGACAAGGCTCTGGAGGAAGTGAGTGAGTTGGCACTGTAGATGACTGGTGAGACTCTGAAGGAAAATTAAAGTTTTCATCAATTAAGTTCTGCTATGATTAATAATTCAGTCTCTGTGTACGTTTTAGGGAAATGGTAGTTCCCATTTATAATGACTGGACTGCCCATAGAATTGTTCCAGGTTCAGAAGGCTGCCCCCTTATGGTAATGAGTTTTAGAATTTAGTGTATAGATGGAGGCAGGTCACTGGTGGGGGTGTGGGAGTAATCTTCTATAATTTACTCTGGTATTTACTACCAAACACAATGACTTCTGGCAACACACAGCCGTCACTGCAGGGAATGCGCAGCCTTGACATTCAACCATAAACTGAGTTAAAGGTCTTAAGACAAAGTTATAACTTTTTTAACGGAAATGGTATCAAAAAAGCAACAGTTGTCATTGAACGCTTTGCGTGTAAAATAAATGTGTACTTTCGAGATTTCACCATTGAGCATTTTGTAACAAAACACATGTATTTCATGTAAATATATATTTTTTTATGAACATCTATTTAAAAATGTGCTGTTTTCTGTGCAGTGTGGATGAACTCTCAAGTCTTTTTTTTCTATCTCTCCGACGATAAACCCAGTCAAGGTTTAACATGCACTGGTGGAATGTACCGGCTTTGATGAACTCTGACAGCCCGACAAACACCTTTAGCACCCACCTGGCTGAAGAAGCCTCCCATCTGCCTGTCTAATGCAGTGCAGACTGTATTCTCAGGTTGTGCGTTGATGTGTGTGTCCTTGCACATGGCTACCATATGTTTCTTCAGGACGGAGAGGGAAATTCAGTGTGTGAGAGAGTTTACCTTTGGATATTTAGCAATAAACAATATAAAGGTCCCATCGCGCTCTTCACATCTTGAGTCGACTCACTGTTTCTGCACCAGACAAGGCAGCTCTCGGTCTGTCTTTAATTGGAAGTCGTGCTGAAATCCAGGACTTGGGGACACTAGACTGGCTGTCCAATCTGAACTGTGCAGGAACCCACCTTACAAGCCAAAGCCAAAAGTCAAAGGCTTTAATACACAATAACTATCTTCTCTACTTGATTATGAACCACAGCAGTTGTATCGTGGATCAGTTGAATGTCATAACTCTGTTATTGAAGCAAGTTGCAGCTTATTCAACCTGTAAGGTGAGTCAGAAGAACCCTTAGATGTTTACAGACCTGAGCTGTTTACATGAGGCACTACAATGAGATACTATCAAAGATGATGCATTTAAATTCCAAAATTACAATAGAGTTCTTGGACTGGTGCTACCTTTAATTTATTGTCTTCGAATGTAGATCAGTCGCTACAAATCAAATCACCTTCTGTACACACATCAAAGCAATGTAAAACTAAGAAGATAAAATGAATTTCATTAGAAATATGATGTGACACACAAGACTACAGACTGTTACCATTCATACCTGTCAAATACATGCAGTTAACCATCTCTATTTGCCAAAAAAACGAAATACTAAATAGCTTGCTTTAAGTCCATGTAAAAAAAAATATTAATTCACCAATATTTTATTCTTTAGTATGATGCGATGGTAACCTCTTGCTTTCTTCTGGATGACCAATAGCAAGTAACTGAACTACAGTTCTTTAGTCGACTTGAGGCTGACTCCAGACATGAGCAGCTTCTCATTCACTTCCATGTTAAAGCCATTGATTGTATATAACATGGGAGCGACATGCGTGACGTTACGTAAGAATTGCAAAACAATGGGTGTAGACAGCCATTGCCATCAAGTAAGGATTGCCATCATTTCCCTGTAACCAAAAATAGGTCCAGAGAAACGGATGCACAATAGAAAGTGACTGAACTGTAGAACCTAGACTAGCCACAAGGAGGTAGGGTCAGAAGGGAACCGGTTTTCATTCTCTCCAATGTTAAAACTGCCCAACTTTGGAGATAAAAAGAAAAACATCCCTGGTAATGCAATATTTTTTAAATTCGGATTACTATTTTTGACGGTCATGACCACTCTGATGAGGTCAAATTATTTTAAAATGAGTTTGTCTAAGATATATTACATTTAAAACCTTCAGCCAATCAGATATCTTCGCAACACCCGTGCCCCGGCTCTCTGAACCTATATTTGGTTCTCAGGGGTTGATGCACTTCCTTGGTGGTGATGGCTAGCTACGCTAAATTTTAGCCTGTTTAACCATGCATACGAAACGTCACGCATGCTACCGCCATGTTATATGCACTCAATGGGGACAATATACATAAGATGTACTGCATCCCCTGGTGGCCAGGACATGCATGGTCCATTGAAGCCTATTATTGCAACAGAATAAAAAAGACATTTAAGTATTATTATTTCACTTCACAATTTCATGGTCAATGGAAACACAACTTAAGATAGAAAGAGAGGGAGAGAGGGAGAAAGTGAGAGAGAGTTTCAACTACATGCAAAGTGTGAAAGGTACCACCAGACACTTTAACCAAAATTAGGATTCATAGCAGATCTAGAAAATGGTATACAAACATGTCTCATACTCCCTTGTGAAGGAGAAAGTGTAATTTTGATTGAAGGGCTCTTGGCTTTTATTGCCTGATGTCTTCGATTCTACTATTAACATTGGCTTTGTAATCATGAAGTCTGTCTCCCAGCCAGAAACATTGCAAGTTTTCCTTAATGTCATCCTTTTGTTTTTCAAGCAGGCTCTGCTTATTGATTCCAGCAAAAATAGATAGGAAGATTAAATAAGATACAAGGAAACGATCCAACCAATAACTTTTTTTCCCATGGAGGATCCAACAGAGGTTAATTAGGTTTAAAGATGAACTCTCATTGGCTGCCTGGCAGAATTGTATATGATTGAGCTTTACCAACTTAGCTTCAGATTTTGAAAACAACTGAGTTCTTGGTTCTCAGAATTACACCATGTGCTTGCCATTTGACAGTATCCATTTATGCTTGGCATCCTACAAAGTTCAAAAGTTTGGAAAGAATGGAGGAAGAAAACTAACAATTTGTTTGATATTGAAAACAGATCCAATTGTCTAAATATGTACATCTCATCTCACAGCTCCCAGAAAACCCAAGTGTCCGGATACCCTATTAAGAATGCTGTTCTTCACAAATGCTTGTTTAGACCTTAGTGAATGCACGTCCATGCTTCCCATCACTGATCATCCTATGGGAGCATGTAACCAAGCTCTTCTGGCAGAGAGTGCACCGACGCATATGTAGTTTATTGCTCTGAGTCACTGCTACCATGAGCCCACCATCTCATCTCCCACTTGCTAAAGCTGGATCACACATGCATGTTCCAGGAACATGAGTGGACTTCTGGGTGATGACTGCCTGGACCAGCTCCACATCGTAGGCTGCTGGCCAGATTTAGTTCAGCTGACACTTTAATCTAAATCAACTTACAACACCTTTAGTTCCTGTCAAGAACCTGGAATTATTACATGAAGGTAGTTGTGAGCACACAGTAGTGGAACCTAGAGACAACAGCTGGATTTTTAAATGATTTTTAAATAGGGTCAATTAGAAACATTTCCTTGAAGAGGAAAACAGATCCCAATTTTACACCAGATTATTATTTAGGATGTTTATGAAATTGTAGTTAAGCTACATAATATTAACGTGAAACAAATTCCATGTAAAAACTGTCAAAACACTGTGTCTGGCTCAAGGAACATACTCCCGACTCAATCAGAAGAGCAGTACACTAACAGATTTAAAAAAAAAACATCTAAAACTTGTCTTTTGTGCACAAAAATTCATTTATTCCTACCCAGATTGTTCTTTCCTCCTATATGTTCTTTCTTTGGTTGATCAGCTGTTATGCCAACAAGCAATATGATTAGCCATCTACATCCAGAGAATATTCAATCTAATCAGTAATCTGTCAATCTAATCTATATAAACTGATGTTAAACAAAACCGTGACAAAACAGCATCTTCTCAGGGTTCTCAGCATCAAGGCTCAGGGTGCTTCTCGGGAGAACTCGCCTCGTTTGCACAATTGAACTGCCGTACCTTGCATTGTGATACTGAGGCTATTCTATGTGATGTGAACTTGTGAACTGGAAAAATAAAGGTTATATGAAGGGATGTGAGATGAATGTAGTAGGTAGGTATTAATCAGCAAGTTGATGGCAGAGTCCAACAGAGTATCGAGGGAAAATCATAACAGTTGGTGGAAGGTGGGTGATGGAAAATGCAGTCCTTAAGAGGGAATCCAAGATGGCTGTCCTTGGATGATCATCCCTAGAGTTTGCAAGAACTCAAAATCATCACTGGAGGATGCTGTTGGATCTCAGTTTGGGACAAAATAAAATCCAATTTCTACATGAAAAAGAAAGATTGAAAGATCGCACTGGGCCAACATGACAGCAACTCGAAAGCAAGTCTTTTCCAGTGACCACCTCGCCCACCACAGTCACCTCTTAAAGTTACTGCTTATCATTGACAAGATTCAATCCTTCACAGAAATATTTTTTTAATCATCTCTTTTCACTCCACCACAATTGCAGTTTTAGGATGTTATTCAGACTGTAGCAGAACACACTTCAACAGTGGACTTGAGACTAAAGAAGAGATATAAATTATTTTGCATTAAAAGTGCAGTAAAAGTGAAACATTGTCCTCTGTGTTATTTAAAACCCACAATACAACTGAATAAATTGTGTTTATAATATTGACAGAACCATATTGAGTAAGCTACCCCTTTAACGTTTAAATACTGACTACACACTAACATACTGCTTCTGCTAATCGAAAACTTCTGCTCTTCTACTCACACATACCCATTTATTTAATTGTTCCTCATTTGACAAATAAGGTAGTTGTTTTGTTTTCAATTGTGCACCGAGGGATGCAACAAAATGACTTGTTTCTGGACTGACTGTTTCCGGTCGGATTTCAGAGCTCATCACAGCACAGAGACAGCTCTACTGAAGATACTCAATGACATCCGGTTAAACACCGATTCAGGAAAAGTGACTGTCCTGGTTCTACTCAATCTGAGCGCTGCCTTCGACACAGTTGATCACAAAATCCTTCTCGATAGACTAGAAAACTATGTTGGTCTTTCAGAAACTGTGATAAAATGGTTCAGATCATACTTAGAAGGAAGAGGCTTCTATGTAAACATAGGTGATTACATGTCGAAGTGGACTGCAGTGTCGTGTGGAGTACCTCCAAGGCTCAATCATTGCTTCTTTACTATTTAACCTGTACATGCTTCCACTGGGCCAAATTATGAGAAGGAACCAGATATCATACCATAGTTATGCTGATGATACACACATTTATCTAGCTATCTCCCAAATGACTACAACCCATAAACTCTCTCTGGCCAATGACTTGATGAGATTAAAAACTGGATGGAAAACAACTTTCTCTTCAATTAAACTGAAGTCATAGCATTCGGAAGCAAAACGTGAGGTTGCTAAGGTTAACACGTATCTGCAATGCAAAGGGCCTAACAACTACAAAATCAGGGTCAGGAATCTTGGAGTGATTCTGGACTCTGATCTTACTTTCAATAGCCGTGTCAAAGCAATGACCAAATCAGCTTATTACAATCTTAGAAACATTGCAAGAATCAGATGCTTTGTTTACCGACAAGATTTAGAGAAACTGATTCATGCTTTCATCTCCAGCAGCTGGACTCCTGTAACGGCTCTTCTCACCGCTCTTCCCAAAAACACCATTAAACAGCTCCAGCTCGCTCAGAACGCAGTGCTTCCGATTCTAACCAAAACTAGAAAGTCAGAACACATTTCTCCAGTTCTTCCGTCTCTACACTGAAGGGTAAGTGGTGTTCCAATTTTGTTCAACAAAAGGTAAGGGCTACAGTGAGGAATAAATACCACTTCAGCCGAAGTGTGGTCAAACGATTTCTCCATGCAATGCAGGAACTCTGTTTTTTTAACAAAGATGCTACCAGTCTGATGAAAAAGAGATACAATAATATATTTTCATTTATAAGCATTGACTTGAAGAGTTTTTTTTAAGAATTGTTTTTTTTTCTTTTCTCTTTAGCACTCTTTTCCAAGGAAAGGGATAGGGCTAATTGCTAAAAGTTAAGGCCAATGGAGAGAAATGGAACACAGGCTGAATATCTTATTTTCTTTCTTAAAGTAACTTTGAATTTACCTGTTTTTTTCCATATTACAACATCAACAAGTGAAAACAAACTAAATATAAAGGATAGGAATGTGAAATTGTGTCTAAGATTTGCTGCTGATATTTGTTTGATAATAATCTGTGTACACGCTACTTTGATGACTGAGCAAAAGAATAATAATAAAAAAAAACTAAACATTTTGTCTAAATAATCTGTTGCCAGACATCTTCTAAACCAAAATATCTTCCTATCTTTATATCATTTCCATCTCCAAACTCCATCCTGTAATTTTCTTTTACAACAGTCTCCCTTTGTCAGTTGCTCGACTATCCTATACTCTCCATGGACAGCCTCCTCACTTTATCGTTCTCACCCTCCCTCTGACCATCCATCATTTCTTAGCTCTGAGTCATCAAGCCCTTTGCTCATTGATCATCTGCTTTAAAACATACTCGTTGTCAGGAGAGCTATCCCTGTTTAAGTTGTCTGACTTTGGAAAGTTTGAACACTCCTTAGCATGTTATAATGAAGACAAATAGGTTCTATCCTTCACACTACTTTCCTTCCCAAAAACTCGGGATAAGTTGTGTCAAGATTTTAGCAGATAAAATATGAAGATTTCTCAAGAAACCAACAAGAGTAATTTTGGACCAATCTTTCTCACCTGCTGATGGCGAAAGAACAGTTGCCTCATATATCCTTGTTTATTCCCATAGGCACTACTTTTTTGCAAGATTGAGTCAACTCTCGCTTTCTGATAAATGGTGTTCTTGCATAATGCAATGTGTAAATACAAATGACATGTGCAATGTGTATTCTTGCAACACTTATCGAAAAGGGTGGTATATTTTTTCAATGTACTGCACTTGGATGGTTATGTCCGATTTACATATAGGTATTGTTAAAAAAACCATTGTAATCGTGTTAAATTCACATTTTTTGCTTTGAACTATAGCTTTTCCCTATAGACAACAGTCTGTTTAGGTGGATTATAGAGTTAACCACTTGATGGGGTTCTGCAAAGCACCACTAAAGCTTTTGAGTTTTTAACTGAGGTCTAAAGTTTACGGCATCTTGAAAATTCTGGGTTTCCCTAATGGGTCTACTCTAGAAAGCTCCTGATTGGTTGAGACACTTCGTCTGTGCTATTCACCCCACAAAATGTAGAATAATAATAATAATTTATTTTATACAGTTCAAAGGCAGCTTTGAATGGCTACAAAATTACAAAAAACATTAGAACAACATATGGTAATAGGAATAGGAAATAAACTAACAATTCATGGGTCACGAGAGGACACAGAAACATGAGAAAGAGAGATTCATATATTGGAAAAAACAGGTCTTGAGGTGTCTTTTCAACTGGGCTTTAAACAGCTGAATGGATTTGAATTCATGGAGTTGAAGGTGGAGAGAGTTCCAAAATGTGGGTTCACAGATGCTGATGCAAGACAAATTTGTAGTGGGGTCTGTAGAGAAGACAAGATTCTGTTGACCTAAAGGCCAATCTATACACGCACGACAAGCCTACAAATCGTCTTTTGCGAAGCCTGTCGTGTGCTTCTGAAACTTTGCGTCCAGGCTTCTCAGAGCGCGAGCTCTGATTTGTCAAGGTGGAGCAAAGCAAGCGCTTCCTTTCTCTTTCTTGACTTGCACTCCATGTTAAACATGTTAAACTTGATTTGAGCAAATAACCTTTTGTTATCTGTGTTGTTTTGGCTAGATAAATCTTACATCTTGCTTCTACAGCAGCAGCAGATGTGTGTATGCAGTTATATAGGTAAAAAAAAAAACTGCCCTTTAATAACATCTGTACTGTTCTTTGGTTACCTAGAAGTTAGAAATGTCATCACGTCAATATTAATCTGTGCATAGAAAGCGCTTGACTGAGCAAGGCAAGTTTATTTGTGTAGCACATTTCATACACAGTGTAATTCAAAGTGCTTTACATTGGAAACAAATAATAAAAAAAATACATTTATTACAATCAAGCATAAAACATCATATAAACCATAGAGATTAGAAACTGAAAATTAAGACATAGATTAAGATAGGGAAGTGCAGAGATAAAATAGCTAAGCGCAGAACTATAGATGCCTTTGTTGACAAATGGGTGCGCGCGGAGCACGATTATAGATTGCCCTTAAGAGTGCGACCAGTAGTGTAGAGGTGAATGAGCTCTAGATGTTGTGGCAAGACCATGGAGTCCTTTGAAGGTGAGACAGAGAATTTTATACATGATTCGGTATAGTACAGGTAGCCAGTGAAGTTGTTGAAAAATATTTTTAGAGAACTTTTTTGGTAAATGTCAGAATTCTCGCTGCAGACTTTAGGATCTACTAGAGTTGATTTAAGGTAGAGTTTGGAAGACAATAGAAGAGAGCAGAAGTCAAGGAAACTACTGAAAGCTGAAAGTATGGATCAGGGTTTCTGCATTAGGGGTGCTGAGAAATTAATGGAGACGAGCAATATTTGAAAGTAGAAAGCAGTCTTATTCACATGCATGGTGCTTTATTATAAGCTTCACACTTCTTTTATATAGTGATGCTCTTTGTAATAATAAAGATAATAATAATTTGTTCCATTTTTCAGAGCATTATTACCTCAACTGCCCTGGTGCAGTTCTGACAGAACGTGTCTGCCATTAGCACCTACGGCCTCCTGACCACCCTAACACCCCCACCAATCACATACATCCACCAAACACGACAAGTACTCATCCACACACCCCCACCAGTCACTCACATCCACCAAACACCCCCCACCAGTCACATACATCCACCAAACACCCCCCACCAGTCACTCACATCCACCAAACACCCCCCACCAGTCACTCACATCCACCAAACACCCCCCACCAGTCACTCACATCCACCAAACACCCCCACCAGTCACTCACATCCACCAAACACCCCACCAGTCACTCACATCCACCAAACACCCCCACCATCACTCACATCCACCAAACACCCCCCACCAGTCACTCACATCCACCAAACACCCCCCACCAGTCACTCACATCCACCAAACACCCCCACCAGTCACTCACATCCAAAACCAAACCCCCCACCAGTCACTCACATCCACCAAACACCCCCCACCCACCAGTCACTCACATCCACCAAACACCCCCCACCAGTCACTCACATCCACCAAACACCCCACCACAGTCACACACATCCACCAAACACCCCCACCAGTCAAAACTCCAACAAACCCCCACCAGTCACACATCCACCAAACACCCCCCCACCAGTCACATACATCCACCAAACACCCCCACCAGTCACATACATCCACCAAACACCCCCCACCAGTCACATACATCCACCAAACACCCCCCACCAGTCACATACATCCACCAAACACCCCCCACCAGTCACATACATCCACCAAACACCCCCACCAGTCACTACATCCACCA